>CM055764.1:1220191-1545191 GCA_029465975.1 Dallia pectoralis | reverse complement strand
GCTGAGGTGTGGCGGAGGTGTGGCGGAGGTGTGGCGGAGGTGTGGCGGGGTGTGGTGGAGGTGTGGCGGAGGTGTGGTGGAGGTGTGGCGGGGGTGTGGAGGAGGTGTGGCTGAGATGTGGCGGGGGTGTGGTGGAGGTGTGTCTGCAGACGCCACTGGTCTAGAGCCCAAGGTCAGAACACAAGCGTTAGCGTCGACTGGTTTCCACGGTGATTCCCAAATATGTTTGCTATTTTCACCACGAGACAGACAGGCGCAGGGCGTGTGGTAGCATGTGGTAGCGTCTGACCAATATATTAATTGTAGGTAGGAGAGGCTTGAACTCCCACTGGCCAATCAGAGCGATCCACTGCTAAAGAATGTGGTCACTTGAACATGTTTATGGTCGGGTTGAATTCCAATTCACACTAAGTCCATTTCATTTTGTTCACTTCCTTCCTACTTTTGCTAAGGTTACCAATAATGTTTGCACTCTGAAATAGTATAAATAGTATAAATAATAGCAACGGGTTAAATATGGAAATCTATGGCCTCTACAGAACTGATCTAGTTTAGGGACCTATCGAGAAAATAACATTGTGGTTATGCCGCGGTCCTGGGGAACATTCTTATTAGCCATTTTATATTTGTTTTAGCTGAGGCCAAAAAAGGTTCCACACTTTACAGCAATTAGACAAACGTGAAGGAGCAACTCGCCCGTTACACTGGCCCCGAATTCACAAAGTTGTCTAATAACAGTGGAACCATCAAACAGGGCATGTGTACCGCAGACGTTCCTTCAACGGAACCAGGGCGCTAAATCAAGACGAGCCGGCGACAATCGTCATAAATCTCAAACGTTATGATACCATTGAATTGCCGTGATAAAACAGACCCGGACTGCGGCGTTCGGATCAGGCCTGGTGCCCAGTGTAGAGTACAACGTTTTTAGGATTTAAACACATCGCCGTGGAAACAAGCAACGATTCGGGAGAACTTTTAGACATGAAGCTCACCGGTAATTCCTATGTTGTCCCCTTTCTACTCGTGGGCATGAACACGTCATCATATCTGATTTAAAACACAACTGAGGAATTTGGATCTCTGTGAATTAATCCAAATGCTAAAGTACACACACTGTGGACATTAAGCTCTTCCTGAGCACGACCTAGTAAATAATGAATTTGACAGCTTTTCTGATTAACGTGTGTTTGTTATTCCAATAAGAACATCCGTTTATTGACGCTCTTGATATATTCGACCCGCGGAGTGAATGGGGCTGCACAATAAAAAAACTGTCTTTATTGTGATGAAAGACTGTAGGCCTACTTGGGTTTCAATAAAATAAAACGAAATGGAGGGAAAATGAAGCCCAGACTTTCAAAGGATATACCCATGGTTCTGACCTTGTCAAATATTTGTTCCCTTGATTCAAAGCAATAAATCGAAACCATTATGCAATTCTAAAAAGAGCTATCTTACTTTAGAACCGGTTTTCAAAACCACCTATTTTTCAGGGTCAATGAAAGTAGTCATGCTAAAGTACCCTTTTCTGTTGTTAGTTGTTGTCAGTCTTGAGCTCGCAATCAATTGGAACACCATCTAGAAAATGTTATCAAAGCTTCCAAGCCTGGTTCTCTTGCTAGGTCATGTCAGTTGTTACGCGGCATTTGCTTCCCACTGATAACGTGATACACCTCATGCGTTTTGGCTCGGTTCTTCCTTCTGCTGCCCAATGTCCGGGGGTTTGTAGGTCGCATAGAGATGGCAGATTGCAGCCAATGACCCGCTCTGCAGTGTCCTTGACAATCACTGCAGCGTACCAGACGATGACGGAGAAGGTCAGGGTGTAGAGTATCAACAAATGGCATGCGCACCAAACTCTGTATGTCAATCAAGTGCTGGTTAAATGACAGACATGGAAATGTTAAAATGCAAGAACTGGCTTGGGATTCTAGCTAACGTTATACAACTGGTGGTTAGGAATATCATTTAATTTGACAGCCAGTTATGTATAACTGTATAACCATGACTATATAACCATTGTATTCATGTCTCCGTCTGATGATGTGGTGATGTACTGCTGGCTGCTAGACAGAAGTACAGTCAAAGGTCCATATTAGTCCATGTATATCTTGATTCTATATTTATAACGCAGAGATCACCTAAAGGGATCATTCCTCACCGTAAAAGGAACACATGAGCCCAGCTCATATCAAATAGTGTGAGGAAATGCCATCAGGTGTAGATTGGGACCATATATTTGGCCCTGGCATTTATAACACCACATACCATTTCTCCTAAAAGCCACCATACTGGGATTTCTTTCGCTCTACACACACCAGACACCAGACAATTAGTTTCGTGTAGCTTACATTTTCTGCCAAATGATTATACATTTGTTGAAAACAACAAGTTGTCCACTGGGTTAAATGCGATCAGCCAAACGGCCCGTCTGCCCCTGAATGTGTTCGGGTGGAAGCAGAGAATAATAAAACGTCTGATTACCGAATTTCACTGCACAATATCTATCCTCAAGTTCTGTAGAAAATAAAAGGCAGTCTAGCCTCACCCGGGTTCTCCATTTTCCATTTCTGTTGCACCAAAAGACAACAGTTCATAATGTTCTCTGCTGTGGTTCTGGTTTGGATGAATCAGAATGATTTATTTGAGCTATTTGCGTAGCCAGCGGTGTTTCTGGATTATCTCAGATTGACTCTTCCAGGTAAGTGGGAAATGAATCGTTAATATTTGTGCTACGCTACGATTCACATGCTACAACATCACATCTCACACAGCGGGAAATACATTCCGCTCGTTAGGGATCCAGAGTGCCGGTATGGCATGTGATTCGCCGGTAATAACCAGTAATGGCCTCTAATCAGAAAACACGAGGAGAGGCGCCGTATTCTTTACGCGCAGCCAGGGAATACTTTGTAATAAAACGTGAGACCGAACGTAACAAGTCTAAAACACGAAGGACTGTCAAATGACTTTTATTTTGCTGTGAACTATTTCTCTGAAGTGTCGCTATGCCTTAAACGGCTGGCGCGGGCGGAAACGCGTGTTTGTGTGGAGCAATACAATGCTTTCAGATTGTAAACTGTTGAGTCAGAGCTGCGTTGATTGAAGGACACCCCCCCAGCCCCACCCCCCCCGAGGCTCGGCACGCTGTTGTTCGTGACGACCGCGGTATCACCACGGGCCACAGCAGGCGTCAGCGGTCTCAAGGGAGAATTTTAGAGGTTCAAGACCCCCGGTTACAAAAGAACATTTAGAAGAATTCCCGGCCAGTCCTCCTACACTTGCTGCTCTTGGTTTGCTGTTGTTTTTCCCTCTTTGTGTTGTTTTGTATGGACGCCTCCTTCACCACCACCGGCGACTGGCTGCTCTCCCTGCACCAGGACGTCTGTGTGGGGCTGGCACCAACTCCCTCTCTCGGTTTTTATCTTCCTCTCTCCTCTCCCAGTCTTCTCTCTCCCGGGTCCACGGCGCCATTGTGTGTTTGCTGCTTGTTTACGAGGAACGCTGATTCACTGAGGAGGTTTGGCCGGCTCGGTCAGAAGAAAGTCCCTAAGCCCCTCCCCCCGTACTCTCTGCCATCTCTCGTCTTCCTCCACATCCCCTGTCCCCACCAGCCAACCAGTCTAGTTTCCACAGGGGTATGTGGGCTGAGCTGGGGGGAAACGCTGCAGTGGCCAGGGCCTCATTCTTGTGGTCAGGCAGTGTGTATCCTGACGGCCCGACGGCGTCTCCGGGCTGAGATTCTCCCACTGCTCACACACCCTGGGGTTTCCATCGTGTCCAACAAGCCCATTTAGTCATTCCTGGAGACTCCTCGACAAAACCCAGACGTCTATTTTCAGTCCGTTATTAAAAACGACAAGCTGTGAAGCTAGCAAGGCATGCCCAAAATTGGAACTAAAATGTTTTGGGTTTTATGGATAAGAGGGACTATTAGGAAGTGCTAGAGTATTCTAGAGGGACACTTCCCGGAAATGTGAAAGTAACAAATGTGGACGGATCATGTTCTATAACAGACAGAAATAGTTATAAGGTCCGGCAGAGCGTTCGGACACAGTACACAACAGGACCATTCATTTCTTGTTGCGATCAACTGTCTAAATATAATTTTGATGTAAAAAGTTAAAGTCTACGACAAACGTCATCCTGTGCAATCGTGACATGATAATTGGGGAAAAAAAATTATTTGATTGACTTCTGTGGGAAAATAAATATCTGTGAAATGTATCTTAATATAATAATTGTTCTTTGTCCCTTCTTATAAAAGCTGTGTTAGTTTTTCATCTGCCCAGGGTTTGCAGACGGTAATTAGGGGTCGGCTAAATGTGGTACAGTGCACGTTTTGTGTACAGCACCGAGACTAAAGTTCATCCTAACATATTGTGCTACCGGTTATATTCCTGTTGATATTATGACATGTGAACAAGTCTTCATGGAGTGTTGTTGTTCGTGAGCAGCGTGAGAACTCAACTGTGGCCCCGCTGTTAGCTTGGATCTCCACAAACGTTCGCGTAGCCAGCGAATGAGAAATGACACATGTTGGTTTTCAGAACATTTAGCAGTTCAACACATTAGCGATATGACGGCGGTTGAGGAGATCGGATTTCCCGCTGACGCCAAAGGAAAAGAAATGGAGTCTCATGAAAGACAGGAGCATCCTGGCGTCGCACCTCCTCTTTCCCACTAGGTTTGATTTGTTTACAAGCAGGAGTCAGTTAGAGGAGCATACCGGGTTATAATATGCTGCCACCCGATTGGCTAGGTAGAAGGGAGAGTTGAGTTCAGGACAACCCCTTTAGGACACAAGATGCCGCTGCCAAGGTGGACCTTCAGAACACATGACGCTACGGACGTCAGCGAGCTCAAAGTCTCCTAGACGGCGCCCAGCACCTCCTGCTCTCTTTACCATTTGGCTGTCGTGATCTCCCTCTCTCTCTCCCCCTCCCTCTCTCTCTCTCTCTCTCCCTCTCCCTCTCTCCCTTTCTCTCTCTCTCTCTTTCTCCTGTTCATCCCCTGCCTCCTACCAGTCTCAGTAGCCATGTGACCTACAGCGGAGTCAATAGTCCTCAGTTTGTGCCACGGCCGGCGCCATTTGTCCGGTAGGCGACACCCAAGACGCCAACCTGACCCCGGTTGACCCAGGTTGACTCTGAGTCTGACGTTGAGTCTGCCGCTTATGCCTCCAACCTGTCTCCGTCTCCCAGTGAGGTCCCTCCGACAGGGGGCTAATTTACAGTGTTTGTGTGTCCTGGGATACCCGTGCACGTCTGGCTATTCTGGGCATGTGGAACATGGCATTAATGCCGGAAACGCTCGACCCAGGAATCCAAGCTATCCCACCCACAGGCTGTGACGCAGTCTTCTCCAGTGTAGTGCAGTGACCATTCTCCAGTGTAGTGCAGTGAACATTCTCCAGTGTAGTGCAGTGACCATTCTCCAGTGTAGTGCAGTGAACATTCTCCAGTGTAGTGCAGTGAACATTCTCCAGTGTAGTGCAGTGAACATTCTCCAGTGTAGTGCAGTGAACATTCTCCAGTGTAGTGCAGTGAACATTCTCCAGTGTAGTGCAGTGAACATTCTCCAGTGTAGTGCAGTGAACATTCTCCAGTGTAGTGCAGTGAACATTCTCCAGTGTAGTGCAGTGACCATTCTCCAGTGTAGTGCAGTGAACATTCTCCAGTGTAGTGCAGTGAACATTCTCCAGTGTAGTGCAGTGACCACAGAGACATCGGTCATATGTCTTTATCACAAAAAGTCCACTCGCTGCAGATTACGTTCTGATTCATTCAGTTGAGTTCAGTAGACTTTTAGCGACAATTATATCAATCAGGTTCTTGTAAACCATAGAATTGTACTGTGGGCCGGTTGGATCAGATTCTACCAGGTGTAGGTAAACATGTTGACAGGTAAACATGTTGACAGGTAAACCGAAATCACTAAAGATAGAATGTAACCTGACTGACCCGAAGAGACAAACACACTGGAAAAAACAAACTACAGATGGACAAAACAAGTGTGTGTGTGTGTGTGTGTGTGTGTGTGTGTGTGTGTGTGTGTGGGTGGGTGCCAGCAGGCTCTAATGTGTGCATGCATGCATGTGTGTGTGTGTGTGTGTGAACTAGGAGCATTTAACTCCAGGGCCAAAGAGAGAAAGAGAGAACGGAAGAGAAACTTCGCCAGTAGATTCCGTATTCCCATTACACTCATTCCCATCCAGGCATTTGGGAGAAAATACCGCAGTCTCCACAGCACTACAGCTCTCGTAAATAATCTGTGTCTGGGCGCCACCTCAGAATCCTGGGCTGGTGGGTGTCATGTCCGCCCAGGCTGGGGGAGCGGAGGGGATCGGGGGGGAACCGAGAGAATGAGGGGGAACCGAGAGAATGAGGGGGGAACCGAGGGGATGGGGGGCAGAGAGGATGGGGGGTCATATGCCCCGTCTTGCATCATCACTGGGGACTGGGAGGGGGCAACCTGGGTAAGACTACAAGCCTATCCAATATGGCCGACAAAATATGTATTTCGTATTATATAAAATATGTACAATATATAATAATTAATTACAATTTATGCGTATGAACACTCTTGCATGCCGAAAACACAATATAAATTATATAATATGGTAAAAGTTATAACAGACCAATATATCTCTAGCCTGCCAATTAATTTTGATAAAGTAATCTGTAAATAACTTAAACACTGTATGTGGTGACTCTTCAGAACGACAGCAAGCTCTGATTTCGTGTGCAACTCTGTGTATGTCAGTCTGGCAAAGGACATAGATTTCCATGGAAAACATCTGACACGCTGCCATTTCTCGATAACACTGCTGGCTTTAGTGTGTTCGAAATTAATTTATCACGTTTCCGACCGAATTAAAAGAATGCAACGGAGAATCAGAGAGACAAATGGAGGAAAACGGACACACACACACACACACAGACAAATGGAGGAAAACGGACACAGACACACATACACACAGACAAATACACACAGACAAATGCACACTGTGAAAGCACTAGAGCACGGACATTACACACACATACAGTAGCTTAAACACACACACACACACACACATACACACACACACAAACACAAACACACACACACACACACACACACTAGACCTTACAGCTGTGTTTCCCAGCTCATGCAACAAGATCTCATGGTGTCTTGTCAAAATTGTACACGTTATGAACAACCGTCTATTTCTGACCGATTTCAGAATGCTTCGAACTACATGATGACAGGTTTGGTAAATTGGTTTAAAAAACAATCAACACAGGAGCAACAGCTAAGTAAGTTAGTGCTTTCCACAATCGTCACCAGCGGTGATGAATTAGTAAAGTGGTTGCCTCGCACACTAAAGCTTCCTGGTTTAATTTCCCAGCAGGATTGTCCTTTTTTAAGCCTGTTTCTGCAACATGGGCCATTGATCGATGTAATGAACGTTTCACAAACCCGGACAAACACACCTTATCGTCCTGAACGCGATGTGATCCCAGGGTACTCATATGCCAACGTTCAGCTGGATTTGGTTTGGGATTAAAGGGTTTGTGAAAAAATAAGTGAACAATATTATTTCTATATTACGCAAGTGAGTATTGCTTTTGAATTTGGTCACATTCACAGCCTGGTTCCCCTCTAGGTTTCTTCCTAAATTCGACCCATCTGGAGGGTTTTCTGAGCCGCCTTGTATCATCTTGTTCAACTTGTCGACGTGTGCTCTGTCGGATTCTGGCGGGGTGTTTGTAAAAGCACTGTGTTGTAAAAAGGGCTTCATAAAATACATTTGACTGATTAAAGACTGAGTGGTTTCTCATTTACTGTCCTTATTATGTTCCACCTTGTCAGTCTGCGTGCCTGCGTTTTGTTCCGGAGTAACATTGTTTCTGATTTTTGTGTCTTAGTCTAAGATATATACGTTCTTTCTTGAATGAATACATTCTTTTTTGCGCCTGTGTCCTGCCTCGTACCTACAACATTACATCGGACAATAAAACACCAATGGAAACGTTTAGAAAGCAAAATCATGCAGCCCATTGGGTAGCAGTTCCCCTATCAGTTCCAATACAGAAACCAATGCGCTTATTGGGTAGCAGTTCCCCTATCAGTTCCAATACAGAAACCAATGCGCTTATTGGGTAGCAGTTCCCCTATCAGTTCCAATACAGAAACCAATGCGCTTATTGGGTAGCAGTTCCCCTATCAGTTCCAATACAGAAACCAATGCGCTTATTGGGTAGCAGTTCCCCTATCAGTTCCAATACAGAAACCAATGCGCTTATTGGGTAGCAGTTCCCCTATCAGTTCCAATACAGAAACCAATGCGCTTATTGGGTAGCAGTTCCCCTATCAGTTCCAATACAGAAACCAATGCGCTTATTGGGTAGCAGTTCCCCTATCAGTTCCAATACAGAAACCAATGCGCTTATTGGGTAGCAGTTCCCCTATCAGTTCCAATACAGAAACCAATGCGCTTATTGGGTAGCAGTTCCCCTATCAGTTCCAATACAGAAACCAATGCGCTTATTGGGTAGCAGTTCCCCTATCAGTTCCAATACAGAAACCAATGCGCTTATTGGGTAGCAGTTCCCCTATCAGTTCCAATACAGAAACCAATGCGCTTATTGGGTAGCAGTTCCCTATATCAGTTCCAATACAGAAACCAATGCGCTTATTGGGTAGCAGTTCCCCTATCAGTTCCAATACAGAAACCAATGCGCTTATTGGGTAGCAGTTCCCCTATCAGTTCCAATACAGAAACCAATGCGCTTATTGGGTAGCAGTTCCCCTATCAGTTCCAATACAGAAACCAATGCGCTTATTGGGTAGCAGTTCCCCTATCAGTTCCAATACAGAAACCAATGCGCTTATTGGGTAGCAGTTCCCCTATCAGTTCCAATACAGAAACCAATACGCTTATTGGGTAGCAGTTCCCCTATCAGTTCCAATACAGAAACCAATGCGCTTATTGGGTAGCAGTTCCCCTATCAGTTCCAATACAGAAACCAATGCGCTTATTGGGTAGCAGTTCCCCTATCAGTTCCAATACAGAAACCAATGCGCTTATTGGGTAGCAGTTCCCCTATCAGTTCCAATACAGAAACCAATGCGCTTATTGGGTAGCAGTTCCCCTATCAGTTCCAATACAGAAACCAATGCGCTTATTGGGTAGCAGTTCCCCTATCAGTTCAAAACCACAAACACGCCAATGGATCCATTGTGACCTGGCTATCAACTATGAGCTCTGATGCTTATTCTGTCCTGATTAAAGCTGTGAGACCCGGCGTTGGACAGTCAGGCAGAACCGGGCCGGTGGCCAGGCAGCTGCTGTCAGCCCCCGGGCCCCTACTGGATTCACATCCTGACCGGCCCCTGGGAGAGGCGGGCAAGGTCCCTGGCACTGCCCGCTGTCTGCAGGCCTGGCACGCATGTCGTTGTTTGAATCGTTCTGGCTCCACACTGGGCACGAGGAGGATGCACAGCAATGACTCATCCGCCCTGGCACCGCTGGCACAACTGGCACAACCTGGCACTTCTTTGGCGCAAACGAGGCGCTGGAAGTGGAGGGAGGCAACTAAGACAGGGAGTCTTCTAAGACACAGATAGAAAGTGCAGACGAGGTGCCAGTACGTGTCAATATATGTCAGAAAGGCCATATGAGACATTGTCCAAGTGGAGAATGCATTTCACATTACTGGCTTTCCGGTACAATATAGTGCAGCAGTTGGGCAAGAGGAAGACGTCATTCTGAACTGATAAAACCTTTGTTTGAGGGTAGAGCTCTGTTTGGTTCCAGGTAGAGTCTGGTTTGATATAGAGTTCTGTTTGGTTCCAGGTAGAGTCTGGTTTGATATAGAGTTCTGTTTGGTTCCAGGTAGAGTCTGGTTTGATATAGAGCTCTGTTTGGTTCCAGGTAGAGTCTGGTTTGATATAGAGCTCTGTTTGGTTCCAGGTAGAGTCTGGTTTGATATAGAGCTCTGTTTGGTTCCAGATAGAGTCTGGTTTAATATAGAGCTCTGTTTGGTTCCAGGTAGAGTCTGGTTTGATATAGAGCTCTGTTTGGTTCCAGATAGAGTCTGGTTTGATATAGAACTCTGTTTGGTTCCAGGTAGAGTCTGGTTTGATATAGAGCTCTGTTTGGTTCCAGATAGAGTCTGGTTTGATATAGAGTTCTGTTTGGTTCCAGGTAGAGTCTGGTTTGATATAGAGCTCTGTTTGGTTCCAGATAGAGTCTGGTTTGATATAGAGCTCTGTTTGGTTCCAGATAGAGTTTGGTTTGATATAGAGCTCTGTTTGGTTCCAGATAGAGTCTGGTTTGATATAGAGCTCTGTTTGGTTCCAGATAGAGTCTGGTTTGATATAGAGCTCTGTTTGGTTCCAGGTAGAGTCTGGTTTGATATAGAGCTCTGTTTGGTTCCAGGTAGAGTCTGGTTTGATATAGAGCTCTGTTTGGTTCCAGGTAGAGTTTGGTTTGATATAGAGCTCTGTTTGGTTCCAGGTAGAGTCTGGTTTGATATAGAGCTCTGTTTGGTTCCAGATAGAGTCTGGTTTGATATAGAGCTCTGTTTGGTTCCAGGTAGAGTTTGGTTTGATATAGAGCTCTGTTTGGTTCCAGATAGACCTCTGTTTGGTTCTAGGGGGAGCCCTTGAGGTGCTTTGTTTTTGTTTTATTACAAGAGTGAATTCCAAATGAAATCTTATCCAAGGTATTCGCGGGTGATGACACTGTGCACGCATATGACATTACATTTTATTGGAATGTAAATGTGATTTCTGAATGAAAGTAGTTGTTTTTATTTTTCCACATCAAAATATTTCACTTCGTCTTTCAACTGAATTGAAAGACGAAGTGTGTGTGTGTGTGTGTAAACGTATACGAGCCAGGGTTGTGGTCACTGGTACTCTGTTCCTGGTCATAGTGGTTTGTCAGCCTCTAGTGGTCATCTGGTGAGAGATCCACCGACCACAAAATCAATGAGAAATGCAGATACAAACATCTCTCACCAACCAATAGGGATTCTGCAGTAAATACATGAACATTGACAGTCCAAAAAAACCTCAAACCCATTGGAGGAGTAGGTCAGAGGGGAAGAGCATCTATGTGGTATGTAACTGAGGACTTCCCACTGAGTATAGACAGAATATTTTATTCATCCATCAATTTATTTGGCCCCAGAGCGCTGTATTATGTGACATGGATGTTCACCGTCACATCAAACTGTCCCTTGTGCTCTTGTTTCAGTCTGTCAGAAGTTCTCTTTTCTGCTTACGGTTCTAGTCCAGTTCCAAGGTTCTAGTCCAGTTTCAAGGCTCTAGTCCAGTTCCAAGGTTCTAGTCCAGTTTCAAGGCTCTAGTCCAGTTCCAAGGTTCTAGTCCAGTTCCAAGGCTCTAGTCCAGTTCCAAGGTTCTAGTTCAGTTCCAAGGCTCTAGTCCAGTTCCACGGCTCTAGTCCAGTTCCAAGGTTCTAGTCCAGTTCCAAGGCTCTAGTCCAGTTCCAAGGCGCTAGTCCAGTTCCAAGGCTCTAGTCCAGTTCCATGGCTCTAGTCCAGTTCCAAGGCTCTAGTCCAGTTCCAAGGCTCTAGTCCAGTTCCAAGGCTCTAGTCCAGTTGTATTCATGCGCCTCTCCTTTTGATTTGTCTATCGCTGGTATGTAGTTGACACAAGCCTTTTTCTATCTCCCAGTCGCCTAGGGCTTGTTGCCCCCAAACGTCCATCTGTCAACCAAGTTCATCCAGGGAAAAGGGGGGCTTACAAATCTGAGGAAGCCCAGGGGGAAACATCAAAAGCGGGATGGTGACCTTGGCTTTCCCCTCTCCCAATCTAGACACATGGGACCATCCTGTCTGTCTACGCCTGATCTGAACTGGCTACACATCGGGAAAGGACGCAAGAGGAGCTCTCCACATCTGACAAATGACGACAAGTCAGAATGATTGCACTGCAAGAAGCAAAGAGCGGGTGGGGTGGGGGCAAGACGAGAGGGACGGCTTCATCGTTCCATCATTCTTTCATCACCCTCTTCTCCTCTTTCTTTGACACTCGTTTTTTATGACCCGTGCCCGTTCGCTGTTTTGCACTTGGATTTGGCGATAAACCACAAATCTTTCAGTTGCACTGGCTACCTCCCTGTATGCTAGCTTGCTTTTAAATGTTAACGTGGACAGCACTGCATTATGGGACACGCCTCTTATAGTGGACAGCGTTTTACATGTGCACGTTTCCATGCCGGTCTGACGTGTAGTTGAGGAAGACCTCCGATATAGTCCGTTCAGTGTTCACACCCGAAACAGATACGTAGGATTGTGTTCCATAAGTAGACACACACGCACACACACCCACACCAGGACACACACACCAGCACACACACACACACCAGCACACACACACCAGCACACGCACACACACCAGCACACACACACACCAGCACACACACACACCAGCACACACACACATACCAGCACACACACACATACCAGCACACACACACACACACACCAGCACACACACACACACCAGCACACACACACACACACACACCAGCACACACACACACACACACACCAGCACACACCAGCACACACACACACCAGCACACACACACATACCAGCACACACACACATACCAGCACACACACACACACACACCAGCACACACACACACACACACACCAGCACACACACACACACACACACCAGCACACACCAGCACACACACACACCAGCACACACACACACACTCTCCGGCACACTTGGTTCCCCTCCCAATCAACCCCTCAGCGCCAGTTAAAACCAACAGCAGTCCAAACGTAGAGCTGCTGAGCCCCGGGTGCGGCTGGGCCCGACACACACGTGACAAATGCCTCCTTAGTCGAGCGGGCATTTGGGGCATCTCCTCACGCCTGCTGAAGGGCTACTCCTTTTATAGGCCACGCGGGGATTATGGGAGCTCACGTCGGAAACAGGCCTGTGCATTCGGACCTCTGAAGCCGAAGCAGATGAAAAAGCATCCCAAATTGAATCAATAACCACCAGGCGGCCGCTAATCCTTCCCAGCAGCAGCCGAGCAACCCTTTACCCCGTCGGCAGGCCTCCAAACCCCTTCATCTTTTTATAACCGTGCCCCATGGTGCTGGTGGCTTGGGTGGGGTGGTGGGGGGGGGGCTCAGGTGAGGGGGGCGCGGGCACTGAGAGGCGGTTGGGCCGGGTTCAGGGTAGGGGAGCTGGGTGGCTCAGGTAATCCGTCCGCAGACAGGCTAGCTTTAGGGGGGCGGCGGCTTGGAGGGGATGAGGGGGACCAGCTGACGTTGGACGTGGCCCAGACAGCGGCATGCCAGACGGGATAAAGAGATATTAGCCGCCCCCCACCACCACCCCCAGTGTCCAACTCCCCAGTCCCATCCCCAAGGCCCTTTCATCTTCTAATGCGCTAAAGCAAACTTCCCCCCAGGGGAAAAGTCATTGTGGAATCGTGGAAAGAACGGCCTGCTGCTCTCACCCGCCAGAAGGGGAGAGATACGTGGCCACGCCCATCCAATGATTGACAGGCCCGGAGAACAGCGCCAGTACGCACACAGAAGCGAAGACGCGCAGCCAGATCGATCGATATACGCCGTACAGCTGTGGTGAATGAAAACACAAGTTTTTTGCGACTTGTGCAGAACGATCACTTGGGTTTCTTAGGACGGTCTAAGATGTGGCACTGTGGCGTTGGTTGGAATCTGGCACACTGCTTCTCCGCAAGAACTCTTTCACCACATGTCTGTCCAATAAAGCATAGAAAAAAAGTACATTTTCAAACACAATCTTCTGGATGTCACCACGAACAAACTCCGCATGATGAACGATTGACGACTAACGACTTACGACCAAACGAAAAACCGCGCCCACACACCAACAGTCGCTAACCTCAATCGACAAGCCAGGCATCACAGTCCATACTGACACAACACGCAAGAATTTAACAATACCCAGAGAACATCTACAGACATGAACGTCCCCGTAGAACCAGCACTAGTCCCGTTTCCACAACGATCACTATTCCCCGTAGCAACTCTTCGGTGGGGAGAAAAGACGCAAGCTGTGGCGAGGATCAAGACGCGGAATGGTGGGATTTCCAAGCCGTCGGGAAAACTATCCCGAGCAAATCCTATCCCGAGGCCACTGGCTCCACGGAGGAATGTGGGGCATCCAATTTAATTGTGCTTTTTCGCTCAATCCCCGTCTCACAAAATCAAATTTCCCCTTTTCCCACTCCCTGTGGGCTCGGTGTAATGTCTCTATACGCCACTCAAAAGGCCGCATGAACGTCTCAGTGAATTCAGGAGGAAGAGCTTTTCAGACTGGTAGATAAAGAGATGCATGAATGCCTCTAGCGCAGTATAAAACAAAGACCGACAGACAGGCAGACAGACAGGCAGACATACAGGCAGACAGACAGGCAGACAGACAGGCAGACATACAGGCAGACAGACAGGCAGACAAAACAGCCTTTTAACAGACAAAACCAAGAAACGCTGACAACTCAGACCGAAAGACAAATAATCAGAGAGACGGAGAGAGACAGACAAACAAAACAATCTGACAGACAAAACAAAGTAAATCCAACAAACAAATTTAGAAGTGGAACACATGAAAGCGGAGGTCTCAGAACCAGACACACGATGAGACAGACACACAATAAGACAGACACAGACAGACAGAGAGACACAAACAGACACAAACAGACACAGAAAGACACAGACAGACACAGACAGACACAGACAGGCACAGACAGACACACACAGACACAGACAGACACAGACAGACACAGACAGGCACAGACAGACACAGACAGGCACAGAGACAGACACAGACAGACACAGACACAGACAGACACCCTGATGCCATGAAGTGCACAGGACAGTACAGTAGTGGGCTGTGGCAGCCAACGGAGACTTAATTAGTGAGGTCAGGGTCCCGGAGTCCCGGAGTACTTAGAGTAACACTGGAGGCCTATGCAGACGGCCCTTGGCCCTTTGGCGAGGTGGATATTGCATCTCTTGCGATAACATCTCTTTACACAAGAGGGGGCCCCCGGCATCACAGCATAAAGACCCCTGTTTTCGCTAAGTTTCAAATGAGGCTTTGTTCCTCCACCCTCCGCCTCCTCCTCCTGTGCTCTCCTCTTGGGTGGGCCACAGAGACTCTCCAAAAACTGAGAAACTTGTGTCTGGGAGCAGGGAGGAGACCCCCCCCTTCCCTTATTCCCCTCTACACACACACACACACACACTCTCCTGCTTTCCACCATTCCTTGACGGCGGCGTCTCCATCGCTCCCGGCCACGTCCATGTGGAGTGATATGGAGAGTTCCCCGGAGAACCTCAGGGAACAGAGCCCGTGGACCCGTTTGAAAGGGCCTGTCTGCCCAGGGTGGAGACAGCATTGACTGTCATATCTACATTTTAAATGACCACAATCAACCAACTCCACTTATCCAGAACAACTTACACTGACAGGCCAAAACATGATGACCTAATATGTTGTCAGTATAAGACGTGCTGCCAAAACAGCACCAAGCCATGGACTCTACCAGACCCTTGAAGGTGTCCTGTAGTATCTGGCACCAAGACATTAGCAGCAGATCCTTCAAGTTGCCAGGTGCAGTTGCCAGGTGGAGTTGCCAGGTGCACTTTCCAGCTGGAGTTGCCAGGTGCAGTTGCCAGGTGCAGTTGCCAGGTGCAGTTGCCAGGTGCAGTTGCCAGGTGGAGTTGCCAGGTGCAGTTGCCAGGTGGCAGTTGCCAGGTGCAGTTGCCAGATGCAGTTGCCAGGTGCAGTTGCCAGGTGCAGTTGCCAGGTGCAGTTGCCAGGTGGATGGAATTTGTTGGTACAGCAATCACACCCATGCGTTATTGTATTGAGATCTGGGGAATTTGGAGAACATGGCGACAGCTTGAACTCTTCACCATGCAGTGTGTCAGGGTGCATTATCCTGCTAAAAGAGACGACAGCCATCAGAAAATAATATTGCCATGAAGGGGTGTACCTGGTCTGCATTACCCAGCATGACATTGGCCAGAGCGTCACTCTGTGTGCACCAGCTTGTTATCTTCCCACAGTGCATCCTGGTACCATCACTTCCCACAGTGCCTCCTGGTGCCATCACTTCCCACAATGCATCCTGGTGCCATCACTTCCCACAGTGCCTCCTGGTGCCATCACTTCCCACAATGCATCCTGGTACCATCACTTCCCACAGTGCATTCTGGTGCCATCACTTCCCACAGTGCATCCTGGTACCATCACTTCCCTCAGTGCCTCCTGGTGCCATCACTTCCCACAGTGCATTCTGGTGCCATCACTTCCCACAGTACATCCTGGTGCCATCACTTCCCACAATGCATCCTGGTGCCATCACTTCCCACAGTGCATCCTGGTACCATCACTTCCCACAATGCATCATACATGTTCATCTCAGTCTTACAATGCATAGCAACCGCAACACAATGCATAGCAACCGCAACACAATGCATAGCAACCGCAAGCCAATGCATAGCAACCGCAGGCTTTAAGTAAAGTAATAAAGAGGGCTCGAAATAAAGTGGAACTCTGTGACATTTCAAGGTGTCCAAAGGTCTTGGGATTTAAATATCCCTGTGCGGCGCCAAGGATGACTCGGTTGCCAGGTAGAAGTTCAAGGTGTCTCGGTCTTGTGATGTCAAAAAAAAGACCAGGGACATATATTTATATATATCCCATATCTGAGGGTGACCCAGATGCCAGGTAGGAAAGAGACAGGTGCCCATTCAGAACATTTATCCCAAGCAGCTGCCTGACTTTTAAAAGCGTGAAGTTGGATCTGCCATTTTCCAGTCACAGGTCTCTCTGTCCGCAAACCCATCTCCGCCCTTTGTTCAAAAAGCTCAATCTTTTTTAAGAAATAGTTTGTCTTTTTATTCCAGGCATCTGTGTGTGTGTGTGTGTGTGTGTGTGTGTGTGTGTGTGTGTGTGTGTGTGCTAGTGTCCGTTCATGACAGTGTGTGTTTGTGTGTTGGCGATTACAAATGCATGCATTTACCCACACACACACACACACACACACACGCAAAATGCTTATAGAGTCCCTGCCCAGCTCTGGGTGCTTTTCATGTTCGTTATCACTTGTTTTATAGTGGAATATTTGGGTTGGGGGCCGCTGGATAGCTAAAGTTAGGAACAAAGAGAAGGCGATGTGGCATGGTGCTCAGAGAGAGAGAGAGAGAGAGAGAGAAAGAGAGAGAGAGAGAGACGGAGATAGAGACAGAGAGAGAGAGAGAGAGAGAGAGAGAGAGAGAGAGAGAGAGAGACAGAGATAGAAAGCGCGGGCAGAGCTTTTCGGTAAGTGTTGTGCCACACTTCATGGAAAAGCTGGGCGGGTCGCATGCAGACAGAGACAGGGCTAAATTCAACCCATTCCTGTATTAATGGGGGCTTATGTGTGATCCACCTCTCTGCTAGAGAGCATTACTCCCACCAGACAGACAGGATACACCTCAAAATATCCAACCCCCCCATCGCTGCCTGACCCCTTTGTTTCCAGCACATGTGTGGTGTGGTGGTGGGGGTGGGGGGGGTATTTAGGAGAAAGGGATGATGGGGGCAAGTGAGGTGATGGGATGGAGCAAGAGGGAGGAGAAGCGGTGGAGAGAGACAGGAAAAGTAGGAGGAAGTGGACATGGATGTGTGACCCGACCGGGAAACGACTCGAAGGTTGAAACAGGCAAAAAGTGACAGGAAATGGCTGGTTAGGGAATAGAGAAGTGCCATTGTCATCCTGCCCCACCCACCAGAGCCTTTCTCTCTGCTTCTCAGGGTCAAAGGTCAGTCTTTGTCGCATAAACACACAGACATGGAGAGCAGGGCGTCGGGGCGATGAGGAGGTACAGAACGAGCTCATTTGATCTATAGATGCGACTGAACCCAGTGGAATTACCCATAAACTCTGGTTTGGAGACACACACACACACACACACACACACACACACACGCTAATATCACACAGACGTTATTGGAACTAGGCTTATCAACATGGTGAGCAGGGTTACTTTAACTCGGTGTTACGTGCGCCGGAACAACTCAAATGAGCATCGCTGTTTTGTGTGATTCATTTATACCACACTGTTTAAAAGTGACACACAAGATGAGGCAGCCATATTTATAGTTAAAAGTATGGCACAAATGGCTACGATTGGAGACAAATTACTCTTTAGTCTAAATTAATAAACACACAAGGGGTTTGGAATTAGTAGGAATTAAAGTGAAAAAAATTTAGGTAGTAAATATAGTTGTTAAAGGCAAACATTAAACAGCATCTACATTAGGATGCGAGTAAAATACGCATTTGGACACGCGCTGAAAAGGACGTCACAGAACGACGGACGTTGAAATGGAGAGTGTGTGGCGTTCAAATGGAGCGTGTGTGGCGTTCAAATGGAGAGTGTGTGGCGTTCCAATGGAGAGTGTGTGTGGCGTTCAAATGGAGAGTGTGTGGCGTTTAAATGGAGAGTGTGTGTGGCGTTCAAATGGAGAGGGTGTGGCGTTCAAATGGAGAGTGTGTGGCGTTCCAATGGAGAGTGTGTGTGGCGTTCAAATGGAGAGTGTGTGGCGTTCAAATGGAAATTGTGTGGCGTTCAAATGGAGAGTGTGTGGCGTTCAAATGGAGAGTGTGTGGCGTTGAAATGGAGAGTGTGTGGCGTTCAAATGGAGAGTGTGTGGCGTTCAAATGGAGAGTGTGTGGCGTTCAAATGGAGAGTGTGTGGCGTTCAAATGGAGAGTGTGTGGCGTTCAAATGGAGAGTGTGTGTGGCGTTCAAATGGAGAGTGTGTGGAGTTCAAATGGAGAGTGCGTGTGGCGTTCAAATGGAGAGTGTGTGGCGTTCAAATGGAGATTGTGTGGCCTGCCTTTGGACACTGATCAAAGCAGTGTCGTATTCTTCTAAAATATTGGAACGACACGTTAACGGTCTCGGAGCATGCTATTTATTTTGCCTTCGTGTTAGCTTCACATTATGTCTGACTGGACTGTGTGGAAGTGGATCGTGTCGGCACAGAAAACAGGTCCAATCTATTTTATTTCCCGCTGGCGTATCAGAAGCGTAAGTGTCGAATCTAATTTCGGAACACGGTATTGCTTTCTGTTGTGCAGCAGATTGTACAGAATTACCCTGAACCCGATAGTTCCATATTAAATTGTTCTGTTGTGGTATTTTAATGATCTGTTCTGTCGGCTGCTTTAACCTTGTGGCTTGGGAATGTGGTGTGGCCTGTTCGCTCACTAGGGTGTGTGTGTGTGTGTGGCTGTGCACTCACCCGTGTGTGTCTGAACTCGCGTGTCCCCCCTATGTGAGGCGGGATTTGCGGTTATTAGCTGCCCGGGATAATTCCGCTCTATGTAGGTGGCATGACCCCGGCTGTCTTTGACAGGAAAGCCATGATGGGAGGGCGACCCGCACCGCTGACCTTACAAATACAATACAGCAACCTTTGACCCCGACATTAAAGGAACAGTGTTGTCCTTCTGCCATCGGGCGGCCAATTAGACACACGGACTAGAGGATCCTCTGTCTTTTAACTGTAGACCTGCAGGATTAGGGGAGAGGGGGGGGGGGGATTCTCACCAATCCACAAGCAGCCCCCCCCCCCCCCCCACAAACCCTCAGTCTCATCTCCCACCGTCTGCAGGTGAGATGGATGTGTAGGTCCGGTAAAAAGACAAGCACAGGAAACTCGGCAGATTCTCGTAACAAGCTGTGATGCGTGACCGTACGTTGAGTCTCCCGATGGAGGGTCATTGAAAACCCCGATGTGTCAATCACCCGCGGGTCACGGAGGACACGGGAGTGGGGCATTAGAGAATAGATGTCTGTCACCAGGGTGGCCCCAGGCTCCCCTATTAGGGTTCCTGTTGAGAGAGTGACCCGCCCTAATTGATGGGGTGGGGGCGCGGCATATGAGCCATCATGCCATAACCACAAACATACAGTGCTATTTATCACAGGTAAAAGAATGTATTATTATCGAAAACTGGCTTCAGATTGGTTAGATGTGGTTTAAAGAAGACTATAAAAACCAGTTACAGAACACGTTCGGAGAAATCTGCGATCTGATTGGTTTAAATAGGCTTTCAGGAGCCACCTAACCAGTAACCTAATGACTCAGAAATCCTCAGCATTAAAGTTTTATTATAAACCGGATGTTCTAAACCCTGAATGCTAAGACTCAATCTAAATGGTTCTACGTAGTTGTTAATTAATTATCGGATTAATTACTAACTGTTTGGGCTAATAAAAAAGTTTAATTAAATCGGTAAGTTAGCTAATTGCTGTATGTTAACGTTAGCTAATTGCTGTATGTTAACGTTAGCTAATTGCTGTATGTTAACGTTAGCTAATTGCCATATTTTAACGTTAGCTAATTGCTGTATGTTAACGTTAGCTAATTGCCATATTTTAACGTTAGCTAATTGCTGTATGTTAACGTTAGCTAATTGCCATATTTTAACGTTAGCTAATTGCCTGTATGTTAACGTTAGCTAATTGCTGTATGTTAACGTTAGCTAATTGCCAGAGGTGGGACAAAGTCATTGTTATGCAAGTCACAAGTAAGTCTCAAGTCTTTGCACTCGAGTCCCGAGTCAAGTCGAGTCAAAGATGAGGCAAGTCCCGAGTCGAGTAACAAGTCAAAGCCAACAAGTCTCAAGTCGAGTCCAAAGTCCTACCATTTTAGTTTCGAGTCATTTCAAGTCATCTTACCACAGAAATAAAATGTATACAAATCATGTATGTCTGTAAGATTTGTATTTATTTAAACCTCTTTTTATACAATGACATTAATCAAATGCAGTAAAAAACAGAAAATTTAATTTCACAAAAAATGCTTGTATTTCAACAGCATATTGCACTAGAACAATGCACAGCAACTTCAGTCCTGTATTGTATTGACCTTAGGGCTGGACGATATGGCAAAATGTTATATCACGATATATTTCTTAATTTCGGTCGATACGATATAATTCCGATATCGATAGGAACAATATAAGAGCCTCAGAAAAAATGCCATGAACACCCACAACGGATGTCTGTATACAATCTTCTGAAAAATACATTAGCCAAGTCCTTTGAGCCTCCTCCTATAAAACTAAATAATATTTTAGAAATAAAACGGTACAAATAAATTAAAGTTCACCTTTTATTTGATTTTAACCTTTATACAAACAAGAAAAGTCAAATAACCAATTTGACTCTGAGACTGACCTTATTAATATATTTAACTTTAAACAATAACATAGGCTGATTATATTATTCTTTACACAAAACTTCTTGGAACAAAACTTGTTCTATAAACATATCGTTTAACGTTGGTGAACATGTTAGACAATGAAGAGGTGAGTTCATGAGTTCGCTACGTGACCGTGGATTTAGAGAAGCTCATGAACGCGCATGTTGCTATCGGTCGCAACATGCTCGGAGAATGAGAGTGCTCAAAAGCGCATGTTCATCATGACGTCATGGGCCAGTCAACGCGGAAGATCAATATCTCCTTAGGTTTAAGCTTGATATTTGTGTTAATTGCTCTTTCTGTGGATTATGTCCTGAAACAATGATGCACCTGTTCTGGCAATGTCCCTACACCACCACTTTCTGGAAAGATCTCTCTCGTTATGTTAATGTTAAACTTGTCTCAGATTTTTCTTTGGTGTGGATGGATGTGTTGTTTGGTCTCCATAACAACAAAAGTAGGAAACAGAAAGAATTATACCTAATTAATTTATTGATCATTTTAGGGAAGTACCATATTCATAAAGCTAAATTTAGTGGTTCTAGACCTTCGTTTGTTGCTTTTGGCAGGGAGACCGAACAGTACATCAAATCCATCTATGACTCAAAAAATAAGAAGGCTGCTAAAACTATTCAATTATGTTCTATCTTTTATGTATACGTTTGAAACTCCCCCTGGCTCTGTTCTTGACTTATGTCTTTTTATTATTATTCTGTATTAATGACTCTGTTTGCTTGTTTTGTTTCACTGTTTGTATCGTGAAGATTTAATAAAGATTTGAAAAAAAAAAAAAAAAAAAAAAAAGCTCCATGTTGGCTTTATGCGCTTTTGAGCCTCTCATTCTCCGGCACATTTAGATCATGCTGAAACCTGAACTTTATCAGATCTCTTAAACTTGCCGTGTTGGAGATCAGCAAAAATATTGAAATATCGAAAATGTGTTTAGAAATCATATCACCGTTTTTTTTTTTACCGCGATATATATTGATATTGAATTATTGTCCAGCCCTAACCTCATATTGCAAAACAGTTTAACTTTCAAATAGACATGGGTCCTTTTAGCCTGAACTTTTTTAAACATGTCATTAATAAAATCCTCACTCCTCAAAATGATCACTTCTGAAAAACTGGACCAACCTGATAATATAATTGGAATGACTCCATAGAAACGTGTGTGTGTGTGCGTGTGAGCGTGCCCGTGCGCAGCTCCGTCTGTAATCTTCGACCCGCATGTTTTGCAAATTGCAACTCTTTTTTTGTCGACTACCTCGTAATTTCTATAGCCAAACGAAACTATATTCGGTATCATTTTGCCAACTGGCGCGTTGTTGCTTGTGCTTCATTGGTTGTCTTGCAATGTGCCTGCTTGGATGCTGTCTAATCAAAACAACGTGGGACTACAGTGATTGGATGTCCAATCAAAACAACGTGGGACTACAGTGATTGGATGTCCAATCAAAACAACGTGGGACTACAGTGATTGGATGTCCAATCAAAACAACGTGGGACTACAGTGATTGGATGTCCAATCAAAACAACGTGGGACTACAGTGATTGGATGTCGAATCAAAACAACGTGGGACTACAGTGATTGGATGTCCAATCAAAACAACGTGGGACTACAGTGATTGGATGTCCAATCAAAACTACGTGGGACTACAGTGATTGGATGTCGTGCAGGCAGCGCGCGTGCTCTCTGCATGCATTTTTTTCACAGATGCAGATAAACTGAGAGCGGCGCGGCCGTGTGAACATCTTCTTCCCCAGTTTTAATGGGAAGTAGCAAGTCTTCTCGAGTCAAAAGGCGCAAGTCCAAGTGAAGTCACGAGTCATTGATGTTCAAGTCCAAGTCGAGTTGCAAGTCTTTGTAGATTTTGTCGAGTCGAGTCTGAAGTCATCAAATTCATGACTCGAGTCTGACTCGAGTCCAAGTCACATGACTCGAGTCCACACCTCTGCTAATTGCTGTATGTTCACGTTAGCAACTCCATAGAAAGGAGGCTCTGTTTGTTCAGCAGTGTTAGTTCTAGCCCAAAATATGCGGGTTGACACGCCAGCTTGACTTGCCTTGACACTTTGGACCTTGCGTTGTCAGACAACAGCAACTCCAAATGCTAATGCTAATTCCCACATCTAGACAGGACAATGACAACTGATGCAAACAAACATACCGGTCCCATATGGGAAAGCTGTGAAGCCGACGTGAATACTTTTGGTCCCATTTACTAGGGGGCCAAAATAAACACATGCCGTTATTATAAAACGGTTGATCTGAAACTGATCATGATCGTCTTTGATAAAAGCATACAGTCTGTACTTAAAACCCATTATCATAATACCATGTCAAATAGAAAGTAGAGAGTAAAGAGCCAAAACAATCCGACTGGAGTCATTGTCCAAATACAGATCGGCGCCACAGACTGGCTGACAACTACAACTCTTCAAGGGGTTTTTGTGTGAGAAGTGCATGCATATATGTGCGTCTAAGTGTCTCTGTGTGTGTTTGTGTGTGAGGTGTGAAGTTCATGCTTGTGTGTATAGGGGCCTGTGTTTGTGTGCGGGTAATTAAGACAAAAAGGTTGAAAGAACAGGCACCTCCACTAAAATGTTCCCAAAACAAAATGAAATTACACGCGCCTCCTTGGCCGAGGCAGGAGTTTTCCAGACATTTTTTCCGGACGTGTACCAGAGATTCTCCTGTCTCTTGAGATCCACTCCCAAGTCTGGTGAAAACAACTATGGGTTGTCCTGATACAGATGATTATCCTGAAACAACAGACTTGACCTCATTCATACACCCAGTCACCCGCCCACCCACACACCCACCCATCCCGCAAGCAAACCACCAACCGCTCTGCTTCTCTGCACAGACTCCCTCTCTTACGCCACCGTATTCTGTCTGGATATTCGTCTAAATAGGTCCTCTCGAAAAACAAATCCTTCTCCCGGTTCCTTTACTGCTTCTCATATATCCGTCTGCATCACCTCTCCTCCTCAACGGTTCTCTCTGAGACGAGGACGTTATCACTTAATCTTACGTTCAATTTTATTCCTCCTCCATTGTGGTCTCGCCGTTCTCTTACTGCTCCTGTTCAACTCCCTCACTCTACTGAACTGGACCGTGACCTAGCAACAGTGACCGTGACCTAGCAACCAGGTAATACCACTCCTCTAGAACCGTATCCTCTAAACTCCATCTCCAGACCGTATCGGTTATGTAGAGAAAGTTCAAAATACCCGAAAAACAAGACAATCGGGGCACCATGACATTGACAGAACCAGAGGGACAGAGGGGTCGCGTTGGTGTACTGGAGAGAGAGACAGGAATGTTCGGACAGCGAATGATATTCATCGGAATGTAGAGAGCAACAGAGATCAGCAGAGAGACGAGAGAACAAGGAAATAAGGAGACAGAGATCAGCAGAGAGACGAGAGAAGAAGGAAATAAGGAGACAGAGATCAGCAGAGAGACGAGAGAAGAAGGAAATAAGGGGACAGAGATCAGCAGAGAGACGAGAGAAGAAGGAAATAAGGAGACAGAGATCAGCAGAGAGACGAGAGAAGAAGGAAATAAGGAGACAGAGATCAGCAGAGAGACGAGAGAAGAAGGAAATAAGGGGACAGAGAACTTGTTTCTGGTTTGCAGTTCAGACTAACAGAGAAAGAGGTTATGTGGTGTGGTGGAGGGGATCCAGCAGGGCTGGAATGGGGCAGGGGTGTTGCCAGGGGGGTCAAGATTTGCAATGTTAAAAATGCCATGTTTCTGCATCGCCTATTGACATAGACGATGTAAAAACATGGCAGTAAAGATTAATGAGTAGGAAATGTAGAGAAGTGTCAGTAGGCCTCACTTAGCAGGCATAGGAAAGTCTTTGACAGTGGTCCATACCAAGTCCAAGCTAACCTGAGGGGGAGTTGACAGTGGTCCATACCAAGTCCAAGCTAACCTGAGGGGGAGTTGACAGTGGTCCATACCAAGTCCAAGCTAACCTGAGGGGGAGTTGACAGTGGTCCATACTAAGTCCAAGCTAACCTGAGGGGGAGTTGACAGTGGTCCATACCAAGTCCAAGCTAAGGTGAGGGGGAGTTGACAGTGGTCCATACCAAGTCCAAGCTAACCTGAGGGGGAGTTGACAGTGGTCCATACCAAGTCCAAGCTGACCTGAGGGGGAGTTGACAGTGGTCCATACCAAGTCCAAGCTAACCTGAGGGGGAGTTGACAGTGGTCCATACTAAGTCCAAGCTAACCTGAGGGGGAGTTGACAGTGGTCCATACCAAGTCCAAGCTGACCTGAGGGGGAGTTGACAGTGGTCCATACCAAGTCCAAGCTAAGGTGAGGGGGAGTTGACAGTGGTCCATACCAAGTCCAAGCTAACCTGAGGGGGAGTTGACAGTGGTCCATACCAAGTCCAAGCTAACCTGAGGGGGAGTTGACAGTGGTCCATACCAAGTCCAAGCTAACCTGAGGGGGAGTTGACAGTGGTCCATACCAAGTCCAAGCTAACCTGAGAAGGAGTTGACAGTGGTCCATACCAAGTCCAAGCTAAGGTGAGGGGGGAGTTGACAGTGGTGGTCTCTGATATAGAAGGTGCATTACCCCCACTTTATTTTAACGGACACAGTGCAAGACACGCAAACGTCTGGGAAGAAGATCGAGAAACAGACGCCTCACAGGTCCTCAACTGGTAGCTTCATTAAATAGTACCTGCAAAATGTAATGAAGCATCTCCGGCATGCAGGCCTTCTATGCAGAGAATGAGTTATATCTCAGAACGGCTAATAAAACGAAAAGATTAAGTTGGGCAAACGTTCAAAGACACGGGCCAGAGGAAGATCAGGAAAAAGGTGATATGGACAGACAAATCTATAGACCTGAAGTCTCTGAATCACAAAGAAGAACATTTGTGAGACGCAGACTAAATAAAAAAAATGCTGGATTGATGTCTGTCAAGCAGGGAGGAGGCAATGTGATGGTCTGGGGATGCTTGGTAATGTGGGAGATATGTACAGGGCAAAAAGGTATCTTGAAGAGGAAAGTCTCTCCACTTGCAATGCCCTGCCATACCCGGTGGAAGCATTTGATTGGAGCCTATTTCCACCTACGGCACAATGAACCAAAGCACAGCTCCGAACTATGCAAGAACTATTTAGGAAAGAAGCAGTCAGCTGATATTCTGACTACAATGGGAGTGGCCAGCCCAGTCACAGAATCTCAACCCTATTGAGATGTTTTGGCAGCAGCTTGACAGTATATGGTACGTAAGAAGTGGCCATCAAGCAAATTCAAGGTGCTCCAGGAATCATGGGGTCACATCTCTTCAGAATGCATCATCATCACCACTGGAATGCTAAAGCTCTGCGATGTCTGCAAATGGAGAATTATTTGACGAAAGCAAAGTTTGAAGGACACATATTATTTCAACTTAAAAATCATTCTTTTTAATCCTGTCAATGACCCTAACACTAACCTGAGCGAATTTGGCAAGAGACAAACTCTCTCATCATCTCATCTCTCATCTTCAACCGCTTATCCGGGGTCGGGTCGCGGGGGTAGCAGCTCAAGAGACAAACTGTTAATTTTAACAGATGCTTGATACAGTGCAATAATACTGAACGGATGGAGGCAGCAAACAATATAAATGCTTTGATTTACAACCTGATAACAATGTATTTCACTACCAGTAAATGACGTGAATTATATGAATCAATAATTGAACTGCAATATGTCAATGGATATTTTTAGTCAAGTAGAACCTATTCTGAAATCTCACAGAAAGCTGGTTTAACAGCATTCAAGTGAAATTAGCATATTTCCCACATATAACGATTGCATGTTTGCTTCAAATCCGCAAAAGTACCTAAATGCTGTCGAGCTCCATTTGATCAAAACCCTGTATATTAGATGTCGTTTACACAAGGGCCAGCGACGGTGACGATGGAAGAGATTGCTGTCCCCACGCACTGGCTACTTCAGGGAATTGAGACGCACACATTACGCTAGCCGTCACACCTAATTAATGCTGTGTGCGTAAACATAGAATTCCAGTGTATTCGTCAGTGCCTTTAACGGGGGATTGTAATTGGCTGTGTGTGCTTAGCGTGGCCCAAACGGTTGGTGTGTCACGACCAGTCGTCCGTACACATTCTATCTGCTTTGCATCTATGACCAACGGTCAAAGGAAACCTTTACCGTCTATCTTTATTTTTCCCTCTTTCCCTTCTTTCTAAACCATCCCACCTCTCCACGGTTCGTCTCCCAGTGATGATGAAGTGAAAGACGATTTAGAGAGAATTCTGGAGAGAAAGAGACATACAGTATAGGGAAGAGATGTGTGGGGGGGTGTAGAGAGCGAGTGAGTTAGAGGGTGAGTGAATGAACGAGGTCAGGTCCACCGTTTCAGGGTAATTTAACAGGATCAGAACAGACCGGGTCCAGATCGAGACGGCAATCAGCTGGGAAATCTCCTCCGTAATTGGCCAGCTCGCGGAAGGCCAGCGCCACTGAACAGGGAGCACAGAGGAGCGCAGGGGAGCACAGAGGGAGGGCGGAGGGAGGGCGGAGGTAGCGCAGGGGAGCGCAGAGGGAGGGCGGAAGGAGGGCGGAGGGAGCGCAGAGGAGCACAGAGGGAGGGCGGAGGGAGCGCAGGGGAGCGCAGAGGGAGGGCGGAAGGAGGGCGGAGGGAGCGCAGAGGAGCACAGAGGGAGGGCGGAGGGAGCGCTGGGGAGCGCAGAGGGAGGGCGGAGGGAGCGCAGGGGAGCACAGAGGGAGGGCGGTGGGAGCACAGGGGAGGGCAGTGGGAGCACAGGGGGAGGGCAGTGGGAGCACAGGGGGAGGGCAGTAGGAGCACAGGGGGAGGGCAGTGGGAGCACAGAGGGAGGGCAGTGGGAGCACAGGGGGAGGGCAGTGGGAGCACAGGGGGAGGGCTCATGATGGCCTTGGTCTCCCATCTACAGTCATTCGCAGACAGCAGCCGAAACCTATCAATGGTTCTCCGGTCTTTGACGGCCCTCTCTCAGCTCACACTAGCAGACGTGCAGGACTGTCGTTAAGAAGCAACCAGACAGACTTTTCGGGGCCACGGCAAATCCTGTCGGGTGCACAGAAGGCGGAACAAGCGGCCCTTTCATGCGATCACGCGCGCACGTTGACGACTCCATCTGTCCGTCAGTCACACTAAATGACAGCAACCGTACGAACTAATGACGGGGCTGGCGTGTCTGGAAGTCATTCGGCTTGGATGGGCGTGTGGGAGAATAAAAGTGGGATTTGTAAATGAATTCCGGTGAAAGAGTGCGGCAGCTAAAGGACTGACAGCCTGACTGGTTGAACGACTGGTTGACTGATTGGCTGACTGACTGACAGACTGACAAACTGTCAGACTGTAAACACATTCTTAACATTTCTCTCACTCCCTCCCTGCAAACAAATAAACGTGCATTGGACACCCTCGGTACGGCCAGTAATTGTGACACGGCCCAGGAACGTCCACTGATTACTGGGCTTGTTCCGTCTCCTCTATCTAGACCTTTTATTTTGTACCTTTTGTCAGAAGCTAGTTACATAAATGAGAATCGACTTACAGTAACGTGACCCCCTCATTCAAACTGCCAAGCTCTTCCAATAAGTGTTCCCACCTTACTGAAAAGTGACCTCACCCAGGCTTACAGAGACCAATTATAATCCCGATCAAAATGAAGTTTACGCTAGCAGAAGGTCGTTAGGGAAGAGGTAACGTCTGTTTTGAGTCAGGACAACAACTATTTCTCAACTGGATGTTCCTGGTTGGTCCTATTTCTATATTGAAACTAAACCACGCACACACACACACACACACACACACACACACACACACACACACACACACACACACACACACACACACAGACACACATCCTTCTATGCCAACACTAGAGAGTGGGGAAGAATTCCCAATGAGCATTCCCAGAATAACACAGAATTCTTAAAGGAGAGTAGAGTGAATTTGCCCCTATGGAATCCAGCTTTACCAGAGCAGTTTTCGGCATTTGACGCTGTAAGGATACAATTCAGTGATGCTAGGCACAACGAAAATGTGTGCATGCCAGTCCCAAACAATTCCATATGTATTACCATTAAACATTTTCAAGTGAAAGCTGTACCTAAAATGTGTCAATCTAAAAGTGGCAGAAACAGGTCAAAACAAGACCTTAAGAAACCTACAACACGTTCTCTAGGCATTGAGCTGGGCTTTGAGTTTGCATAGGATTTGGTTGCTATGGGAGAGGGCTTCTCCAATGAGATTGCATGGATTTAATTAAACTGCTTTCATAGCACGATGTTAGTGGACAACAACGTAGCGTTGAAACAAACCGTAGGGATTCTGGTTTGCTCCTCCTCCCGGTCAAATCACCAACTCTTGCACAACATTTCAGTGATTTTACAGATGAACTGCTAGGGCCCGCTCTGACAGCTTGCACCGTAAAAGTATAGTGGAGGGAAAAAGCTTTGGGAAAACCACTTAATTGCCAACACGCGGCTCCCAGAATCCAATGGGCCCATTGATGGTGACCATGGCAACATATGACTCATTGTTCCCACGACTACCTCGTGTGTGTGGCGTCAGACGAGAGACAGAAGGGCCTCGGGTCCCAAATGGACCACATATTGAGAGGTCTGCAGTCGCCCACGTCTCTCCTCCATCATCTCGAAGCTTTTCCTCTGAACCTTCGCCTTGCGGTTTCCACCGTCTGTGCCTTTCCCCAGTCGTCCGTCTGTTGTCTTTTTCCAAACAGACAATACTTTATTTTGAGCCACCCCCAACTTAACGCATGGTTGGAATCTACTCTGAGCTAGTTCAGTGTGGCGAAATACGGTTGGAGCTGATTGGTCAGGAGGCTGATCTCAACGAACTGAGGGTGGATCTGAACTTGGATACGAGACAGGTGAGAGAGAAGAGTTATCACACAAGTCAGCCTCAGTTTGTGTGTGTGTGTGTGTGTGTGTGTGTGTGTGTGTGTGTGTGTGTGTGTGTGTGTGTGTGTGTGTGTGTGTCTGTGTGTGTGTGTGTGTGTGTGTGTGTGTGTGTGTGTGTGTGTGTGTGTGTGTGCGAGGCCGCTCAGTGATAGGACATCTTCGTGCATCAAGGTAATTACAGAAGGTGTGTGTTAGTAGGAGTGAGGGAGGGAGGAGTGGGAGGGAGGGGTGGGAGGGAGGAGTGGGAGGGAGGAGTGGGAGGGAGGGAGGAGTGGGAGGGAGGGGTGGGAGGAGTGGGAGGGAGGAGTGGGAGGGAGGAGGGAGGGAGTGGGAGGGGGGGGGAGTGGGAGGGAGGAGTGGGAGGGAGTGAGGGGGTGGGGGAGAAGTGGGAGGGAGGAGTGGGAGGGAGGAGTGGGAGGGAGGAGTGGGAGGGAAGAGTGGGAGGGAGGGAGGAGTGGGAGGGAGGGAGGGGTGGGCTGCCCCTCTAAATATGCATCTTAATGGGTTCTCTGTTCCCACCATTCACAGTGAATAAGAGGGGAGAGAGAGAGAGGTGAGAGAGAGAGGGAAGGAGAGAGATGAGAGCAGAGGGCAGGCTGGGGGGGTGTGTGGTAGGGTGGATTGACACTTGAAAAGTGGGAGGGGCTTGACAGGGAAGGGGACTATGTTCTTGAGGTACACTCTACAGGAGGTACCGGCAGACACACAGAGGCAGAGCTGACAGGAATAGTGGCACACACACACACACACACACACACACACACACACACACACACACACACACACACACACACACACACACACACACACACACACACAGGAACCTGACAGGAATAGTGGCACACACACACACACACACACAGGAAGCTGACAGGAATACACACAGTAGTAGTAGTGGAGGTAGTAGAAATTGGAGTAGTAATGCAGGTGGTAGAAGCATTAGTAGTACCTGTTTGTCACTAAATGAAGGCCTGCATTATCTGTGTCTAGGAGCTGGGTGTCTGCCAGTCGTCTGGCCACTGAGTGCCATTTTATTAAGAACAAAATGGACCCTATGAAAAAAGAACAGCCTGGTCTGGGGCGAAGAAACAAACAAGGCCACTTTAAAGAGACAGAACCCCCCGTTAAGGAAATAAAGGTAACATTAAATACATAGTAGCATCATTAAAGACATACGTGTCACGAGTGTGGTGAGGGTTGTTGCACACTGGAGGTGTAGTGTGGATCACTTCCTGTGTTCTGGTGGTTGTTTTGAAGTGAGCACAGCTGTGGGGAATTAGCTAGTTTGTTTGGTATTTAAGTTCTGGGGATTGTCACCTGTTTGCTTCTCATCGTTTCCTTGTCAAGTCGCTTTATTCGGGTAAGTGTTAGTCGTTAGTGATGTTTGAACGTTTTTTGGTAAGTCTTTGAATTAGCTCTGCGCGTGTTTTTTTATGCACTACACCAGCGAGAGGCGTGACAATACGAGCTAAAATCAAGACATAGTAGCAACATTAAAGACATAGGAGCTAAAATCAAGATATTATCAACATTAAAGACAAAAGAGCTAAAATCGAGATATTATCAACATTAAAGACATAAGAGCTAAAACAAGAAATATTATCAACATTAAAGACGTAAGACCTACCTTAAATTAAAGACACAGAAGCTTAAGCATAAGAGAATCTTTAAAGACTCAGAACGCTACATTCACCAGCTCATTGACAACCCTAACATATGGACAAGAACATTACAAACGTGTCCAACTCCATCTGTCATTGAATCATTTCTGGAACAACAGGATGTAACACACAGTGCATCTGTTAGGGTAGCTAAGTTCGCACATGACGGCACTCGCGTGAGCCTCATCGCTGAGCGCAGAGCAATCGACCGACTGGCGACTTCGAGCGGTTGAAAGAAAACCAAACTTAACCCATACAACCAAATCGCTACGGTGTCTGTATAATTTGGGACATTGGCTGAAACCTGCTCGTCACTGAAGTCCGTCATGGTTACAGCGTGTTGAGCCCTCCCACACCAGTGAACCCCAGTGCAGGTCAATCGTAACTAAAAAACCCTGTCACCTGAACAGCTTCATATCCCGTAATGCAGCCAGCTGTCCAACGTGACTGATAGGACTGTGTTCATCACATCAAACCAGCTGTCAACGTGATAACGTGAACTGATATCATAAACGTTCACATCAACTGTATATTCACGTACATCATAGATTTACCACTCATATTTTATTATGTTTTCAGATAAAAACTATTGCATATGGTTGTACGCAATTTAGCATGCGTTCTTTAGGCAGATATTGAAAACATTCCTCCTCTATGGATTTCTCTGCCAAAAGCAACACTGTTACACCCTAGAATTTGATTGTAAATGATTCTGGTTGGGATTTCGATCCAGACACTTTGGCATGTGGAGCATCGCGGTATTTCTCTCCCCAGAACATAGCAAAACAGTTGCATGAAAAAAAAGTGTGGGCTACGGTTTGGAACCCAAACGCCCACTGCAGAAGAGTATTCGAATCGATGGAATCTATTTTGGTAAAAGCTCGGAGCACAGGATTTCTTAATACAGCCCTGTGCAATGGTTCGAGGCAGTCACTAAAGACAGACAGACACACACACACACACACACACGCACACACACACACACACACGCACACACACACACGCGTACAGAGACCCTTAAGTGAACATACGGTTTAACGTTTAAAGGGTGTGGAGGGGGGTGTGGGGGGTACTGGCACAGACTCAATGTGCTGTTTGTGTGTATACAGCGCTGTCAAACCAAACAAGGCAGACCTTTCTACACCCTCCTCCCCCTGATCGCACCTTCACGTTACACGCCATCTCTCACACCGAATAAAAGCAGAGCCTCGCATCTCGTTACGGTTAAGATTAATGACCGTTAAATCGAGTCCGGCACTGCTGAAGCGGAGTGCCCTAAGTTAAGAATTGACGCGTCGACGTTCGTCTGGGTATGACTGATGTGTCTGGCGGCCGTGACAACCACGCGAGCCTGTCACGTGCTACACGGCTCAGAACACGCGAGGCAACCGGGATTGGCTGACAGTCGGAACAGTTGGACGTTCATGTAGACGAGAGCGAATGTCACGTTAGAACAGCGTGGACTGAGATCATTCTATGACTCATGGCAGATTAAGGCCCCCTGGGAGGTGGAAAAGCGAAACGTGCGGAGGCTTTACACACGGACACAAGCAAAAAGCAGGGGACGATCGATCGGTTGGTTTCTCTGTGGTCTTCAGTCGATGTTGTTTTGTTGTTGTTGTCGGGTTGTTGTTTTGTTGTGGGGTTGTTGTTTTGGGCTTGTCGTCACATGAGGCTGTCCGGGGGAGTTTGGGGATGGCTGGGCTATCTGGATCAGATGTTATGACATATTATAAAAAAGCACAACAACGCAATGTTTAAGGCGATCACACACATACACATTCATACACCATCCTAGTGGATCCACCAGGTGGCAGCAAAACGGAGCAGCGACCAAGAAGTGCCGCCTGTCACTTGGGTCAAACGAGTGAGAAAAGGTCAAACTTTAGAAGCGACGTGCTCGTGGAGCCTAGTGTCATAACACGACGCAGAAATAAAAAACCCAAACCCAGTTGAATCAGAGACGGACACAGGGACGCCAGTCATGTAAAAACAGACAATTTCGGAAGGACGTGCGCACATATTCACGAGCGTTCCGGCCTGGACCGGGACAGGAACACAGAGTGCTTGCTGTGGGTGTCGGCAGTGTGTGCCGTGGTGGGAACCCGGCCAACATCTGGCTTTGATAGCGTTTACTAACCACTTTGTGTGTGATCCCACTAGCACAGGGGAGTCTGGCAGAGGAGGAACGGCGGCAGTTTGTGTGCGGTGGGGGCGTTTGTGCGTGTGTGGGGGCGTTTGTGCGTGTGTGGGTGCGTTTGTGCGCGCGCGTCGGGGTATGCTTCGGCGACACTCCGGTATGCATTACGGCGTATCTCGGTCTGCGAGCGCTCCGTGCGTGCGCTCGTTACCGCAGATGTGAGTGGAGGAATTAAAATAGGAGCGTGCACGCTCGCAATTCATTCCCACGTGCACCGAGGCCACATGAAAGGGAGCGTGTGTGTGTGTGTGTGCGACGTTTTGAAAAGAACAGTAACCAGGAAAGATCTCCCATAGGCCACTGCAACCTGACCTTACCGAGGTGACTGATTCCACACTCGCCGGTTTAACTGTGGTCGCAGCACGGTAGACCCCAAGCAATGTTCAATGGTCACCGCAGAGGAAGCAGAAAGCTCAGACACAAACCGACATCTTGAAAACATGCACACAGTGAAAGAACCAAGCATTAGTCACATGTACACACACACACACACACACACACACACAGTGGTTTCCAGTCAGACTTCACTAGACAAGCTATGAAGGCCCATGGATAGTTAAAGATCTGTTGCTCGTTACCCAACCGTATTAACGGCTTATAAGCACGGCTTGACAGTAGTAGACACACACACACACACGCATATATCCAGTCAGACTTCACTAGACAAACTGAAGGCTTGACAGTAGTTACTGGACAGTATAAAGAACCACACGGATCTGTTAACAGACACCTACAATATTACCAGAATCATTCTGGGGAAACAACCAACCTTTTACATTTTATAGCCATCTAGATGTTTTTTTCAGACAGTAACTATCTAGTCTAATCTACCAGCACCCCCCCCCCCACACACACACACACATTCTCATGGTCCATGAGTGGAGGTTAGCTGTGGGTGACTGAAGGATAAACCCAGTGTTATTCCTGCGGTGGACACACATCCATTTGGAGGAAATTGCGTCCCATTATTGGAAAGTGTTACCGGAATGTCAATTAAGGGGGAAGTTTTTAACCTCCGCCGCACAAATAAACAGGCTGCCCGCTCCCCCATTAAAGGCAGTGTCAGCACAGACAGAGAGTCTGGTGGCTGGGGAGATGGAGCGAGGGAGAGGAGGCCAAGCCGGGGGAGCGGTGTGGTGCAGGAGGTGGGCGGGGCCAAGCACTTCAGTCCCACAAAGGGCTGCTTTCAACCCCCACCCCCTCGCCCCCCTTCATGTCTAGAACACCCCTAACCTCTGCGCAACTCACTTTCACCCGAGTCCCAGAGCTTCCTTCAGACCAACAGCCCAGGCCTGGCCCGGTTCAGGGCCCGCACCGGGTTGAGCATCACATGGGCCCCCGGACGGTCGAACGCTGGGCTCCGAAGGGAACGGAAATTGATCTTTATAATGACTGCGGCTGGAGGAGAGGAGGAGGGCGCGGGGGGTCGAGGCAGGGAATCGATCGTGTTTGTTTGGTACCGCATTACTGCATAAATACGGCGGCCCCTCAGGCGAATAAGCACATTGTGTTTGTCTTGCACAATTACCGGGGGCCAACAGTAAATACGAGCTGTGAAAAAAATGACGAATTCATCTAATGTCATTATCTCTGTGAAGTTGGTCACCCATGAATTTCTGATTTGCCGGGGTATAAATCTGAGGTGACGCACATGACAAACAAGACATCAGCGAAAAGGATGCAAAAAAGAGAAGGTGTGGAGAAAAGAGACGAGAGAAAAGGAATTTCAAGACACCATCGTTTCCGACAACCTCAGGTGGGGGGACGACATCACAGCTGTCAACAAGACGACAAGTCAGACGAGGCACCACCTGTGCTAGCCGAAAAACAAATCTCCCAGTGATCCCGAACTGATTTTAGAAGGGAAAAATCATCCAATACACAGAAGAACTGAAGACGAGAGTTTGACAAAACAACCAGGGAAATATATTTTTGCGGTTTGATGTGTGAAGACGAAAAGATGGATAATGGCAGACGAGCGAGTGTCACGGATAGTGCGCTCACACGTGCAATTTCTCAGCATTTTTCTGCCCTCTTCCTGTTTGGACGAGCCCCTTTTTGGGGCCATTCTCAGCCTTTGCGTGGGACTCCGCTCACACACATTTATGCAGTTCTGGCTACCAAGCTGAGAGGTAAAAAGGATGAGGGAACCAATAGAGGAGGTGCTATAATGTGACACACGAGGAAACATATGACCCCTTCTCTGTGTGCTCTCATGTAACTCTCTCTCTTCTCTCTCTGTCCAGTTTTAGGTGCACGTGTTAGTCACGGAGGGAGTTAGGCCGGGTGAAGGGTTTTCACACCTCTAATGTAAGCTCTACTGTAACCCGGACTGAATCCAATAGAAACTAACATTGCGGGACACACACACACACACACACACACACACACATTTAAAATACTTAATTTGAGCCCACAAATCAAACAGATGTTAGACTCTTGGGTATATTGAATGGCACAGCGGTGAAGTCAAAGGGCGGTGAAATTGGCCTGCTCCGTCCAGCATGTGTGGGGGTTACAAATTCAATATCGCTGTCCTGCCACGGCAACACTTTAGCGACATCGAGGTTAAAAGAGAGTCTGTTTATTCTGGCTCGTACAGATTTTGGTTGAGACTTCCTGGTTAAGCGAGCAGCGGCATTGGACGTGCTTCAGAACACACATATCTCAACAACGCTTAATGATGTACAATGCTGATCTTGCGCTGTTAGAAGATGTGGCAAATGGAAGGATTCAGAGGGAACGCATCTTCAGACAGCAAGAAGACTTACTGGCAATCGAGAATGTGCGGCTTATTAGCTGGTTCCGACTTCCTTGGGCCGCCCTGATGGACCTCTTCGCTCTTTTGGGCCCAAAGTTACAGACGAACACTCTGAGAAATCACTCCGTGCCAGTCCCACTTCATTGTGATTTATAGAGGGAAAATGGCGTTGGACGTTCGTGCGCACGGTTTTAAAAATCTGAATATGTCAGTGCGGAAAAGACCTAAACGTTCTCACACCTCTGATGTAAGCAGTTTTGTAACTCAGATAGAATGAGGAGCGCACATCTGTGGTGAAAAAATGATTTTGTGTGATGTAATACCGCCATCGTGTGGCCAAGTTTGCAACTTACTATAAAAAAAAGAACGTGAGACCATTTTCACAGAAAAGGCATACTGAAGAATATGCACTTAGTCCTGTACATTACAATTAAGACATATTCATGAACTCATAAATTCGTTTTTACATTGTTTTGTATGCGAATAACTGAGAAAACTGGCAAAACTGATGACCGTTTAATTATGCTGTGTTAACAAAGGCAGACCTATTGTAATTAGTTTTTGACCAATCAGATCAGCACTGAAAAATATCAGACAAGACAACAGACAAGAAATTACATGTAATTAGTTAGGTCAGAATTGGCTTACATATCTTAATACAATTATTACTTGTCTGTTTTAATCAGCCAAATACACAAATTCCTCAGATAAACACTGTTCTCTTTATGCGTCTGTGTTTTTAACCTCTTCTTGACAACCGTAGAGGTTCAGCCATGATAAACACAGTTACAGACGCAGGTTCATGACGGGTTTCCAGCGTTCTGACGCACCAACTCAAATAACCCGAACGTACGAAGTAAGTGGGGACGTCATCCAGAACACGGCGTCACCCAGAACACATCATGGGGACGTCATCCAGAACACGGCGTCACCCAGAACACATCATCCAGAACACGGCGTCACCCAGAACACATCATCCATAACACGTCACCCAGAACACATCATCCATAACACGTCACCCAGAACACGTCACCCATAACACGTCACCCAGAACACATCATCCATAACACGTCACCCAGAACACGTCACCCATAACACGTCATCCAGAACACATCATCAGCGGAGGCGAGTTGACGTAGGATGTGAACTCCAGCGACCGGGTGACAGTGACATCTCAAAATGACTCATGCACACACCAATGATATCTTAAAGGTGAGGTGGACCAACTGCTTTAATAAGCACTCCCCTGTAAGGCTTCTTGTTTATCTCTGTCTCTTTGAGGATGAGGATATTTATCTTATTAATTTTCAGTCATTTAGCAGATGCTCTAATCCAGAACGGTTAGTGTTTTCATTATTAGATAGCTTTGTGGGAAAAACATGCATCCTAGTGACAGTGATTTAGTTATCAGCTAGCAGGGGAAAAATATAGAAAGGAAGGTGAATACATATACAGAGAATACCAGAAAACATATACAGAGAATACCAGAATACACATACAGAGAATACCAGAATACATATACAGAGAATACCAGAATACACATACAGAGAATACCAGAATACACATACAGAGAATACCAGAATACACATACAGAGAATACCAGAATACACATACAGAGAATACCAGAATACACATACAGAGAATACCAGAATACATATACAGAGAATACCAGAATACATATACAGAGAATACCAGAAAACATATACAGAGAATACCAGAATACATATACAGAGAATACCAGAATACATATACAGAGAATACCAGAATACACATACAGAGAATACCAGAATACACATACAGAGAATACCAGAATACATATACAGAGAATACCAGAATACATATACAGAGAATACCAGAATACATATACAGAGAATACCAGAATACATATACAGAGAATACCAGAATACATATACAGAGAATACCAGAATACATATACAGAGAATACCAGAATACATATACAGAGAATACCAGAAAACATATACAGAGAATACCAGAATAAAGTGGACAGTGACCATGTTTAATTGGTTCTGTTCTCGAGTACTTGGGAGTTTGACTCTGTACAATGACAAAGAGGTTGAAGTGTAAAGTGTCTGCTTTACTGTCTGGGTATTTCTTAATACATTTAAAAATGACAGCACTTTTTGTACACAGCGGCCCCATTTATGAGCATCAAAAACATTGCACAGTTTATCATAATGTAGAATGAGGTCGTCATTGTTAATATTCGGTCGCATATATTTGCATGCAATAACTACATGATGTCTGCAATGCGTTGGAACCAGCAGACGCTATGTCACATTAAGGCAGATACCATCCTTTATACTGGACATTAAAAGTGTCCTTGGGGGACACAGCAGCTATGATTGGCTAAGAGACAACCAATGGGTATCAAATCAGCCACAGATAAACAGTTCCTGGGTCAGTGACAGCCCATGTTCAGGCTTCAGGCTTCAGCCTTCACTCACTATTAACATTCACAAGCTGGAGTCTACCTTGCTCTAGCGTTGGGGGGGGGGGATATTGAATACAGTCACAAAACAAATGTGTCTGCTGCGTTTAGTGCATATCAACACAAGTAATGAACTGGGCCGGAGATAGTGTCTCTAGCACTACGCATCAGAGAAATGCTTCCACACCACCTGGGTTGTAAAAGATGATCGTTGTGTTTTCCAACCAGCCAAATCTTGGAGGAAACCAGGGTTGAAGAACTTGCAAAAGAAGAAGACAAACTGCTCAGATCTCCTCCACCGTGTTCCCATATGGCCAGCGTCATTACGATCATTATCACTGTAATGACTCTGCTGATTCGTATAAAGCCAGGGACAGCAGACACAGCCTGTCAAGGACAGCAGACACAGCCTGTCAAGGACAGCAGACACCCTGTCAGGAACAGCAGACACAGCCTGTCAAGGACAGCAGACACAGCCTGCCAGGGACAGCAGACACAGTATGTCAGGGACAGCAGACACAGCCTGTCAAGGACAGCAGACACAGCCTGTCAAGGACAGCAGACACAGCCTGTCAAGGACAGCAAACACAGTATGTCAGGGACAGCAGACACAGCCTGTCAGGGACAGCAGACACAGCCTGCCAGGGACAGCAGACACAGCCTGTCAAGGACACCAGACACAGCCTGTCAGGGACAGCATACACAGCCAGTCAAGGACAGCAGACACAGCCTGTCAAGGACAGCAGACACAGCCTGTCAGGGACAGCAGACACAGTCTGCCATGGACAGCAGACACAGCCTGTCAGGGACAGCAGACACAGTCTGCCATGGACAGCAGACACAGCCTGTCAGGGACAGCAGACACAGCCTGTCAAGGACAGCAGACAGCCTGTCAGGGACAGCAGACACAGCCTGTCAGGGACAGCAGACACAGCCTGTCAGGAACAGCAGACACAGCCTGTCAGGGACAGCAGACACAGTCTGCCATGGACAGCAGACACAGCCTGTCAGGGACAGCAGACACAGTCTGCCATGGACAGCAGACACAGCCTGTCAGGGACAGCAGACACAGCCTGTCAAGGACAGCAGACAGCCTGTCAGGGACAGCAGACACAGCCTGTCAGGGACAGCAGACACAGCCTGTCAGGAACAGCAGACACCCTGTCAGGAACAGCAGACAGCCTGTCAGGAACAGCAGTCACCGTCAGGGCTTTCGTGTGAATACTTCAGTAGGAAGGACCCGGGACTCAATACCTAGAACTAGTCCAGTCAGAAACCAGTGTTGCTACATTGTTTCGCTAACAAGCCTGATCTTCTGTGAAGTTCATCATTGTGTGTGATGTTTTGTAGAGCTCTTGTTGCTCCTACACACCTGGAACCATTAGTATTGTTATAAAAGACAAAGTTGTAGGACTACCTTCAGACTCTGATGTTTGGACACATTTTGCCATTAAAATCAGAAAGTTCCCTGAGAAGGTGACCATGACATTTTTCCAAACAGCGTTATCTGTAAGCGGGCCACAGATGTAAGAGATTGCAGCTGTGCAACAGGAAGGCAAATTGGTGTAATGATAGTTCTCCAGCCACAGTAAAATGTCATTTGTAAGCTTCTGGTGAGAAATCAAGGAGCCAACTGTAATTCTAGTTGAAAAATAGTAGACCTAAGATAGAGAGTTAATTGGCATACAGAATACTATACAGGACAGCCTAGTAAATACAGCTTTCTGTGATGTTACGATAAATGCTAATAATAACTCAATGCTAATTGTGTACAGTCAATGAGTGAGGTTGTAATAATGTAATAAATAAACGTTTTTTTTCATTAAAAAGGTGAGTAAACAACTAACTTAATTTAGTTCTGGTGTCCTTACATACAGCCTTTCCTCAAGTTTATTGAAGGGATTTAACAATATATCAATTAGCCATTAATGATAAAAGAGCTAGCGTCTGGTTTTAAAGACCTCACAACATAAGGAACTGGCCACACGTCACATTTAGACTTGCAACGGGTGTGACCATCTGAGCATCGGGTCACACACGTAAAATCGAGTTACCACATAGGGCACTAATGAATGTAATTAAATAATCAGGTGATCATGCGCTATGCAAACAAGGCAGACGCTAAGGAACTCAACGGTGTCTATTGGTCTAATCGCAGCCGCTAACATCCAGATACAGGCTGTACTACTGGGCCAGAATGTAACGGCGCCGGTGCGATTCTATTGTGTGCCTGCTTCAGATAAATGTTGGTCCCGTCATCCTAAATGTTAATCCAATCAGTTCAGTAGCGGCAGCCGTTAGGGCCGATTAGTAAGCTACTTGAGGAGTTGACCAAATTAAGTATGACAACGGGTAGAGGCTAAAGCCAGACTGAATATCTATTTACGGGAGATATACTTGAAACATTTAGTCCATTCTGGGATTTAAATGTTGATGTTAGTCCTGTGTGTTCCGTGGTGTTCTGTGGTATTGTGCTTGAGCGTGGCACGGCTTTGTTCTGTCTGTCTGGGCGGGTTCAGAGAGACTACAGAGACCCAAGGAAACAGACATGTCCACAGACTGGCTGAATACGTCTGACCAATGACAATGGATCGGAGCGAGGTGACACAGCAGAACCACACACGCACACGCACACACAGGCACACAGGCACACAGACACACACACACAAACACACACACACGTTTTTGGTACAGTTTACTATAACAAACACGTTCCAAGGTTGGTCATTATACCACGTGTAGCCAGGCAGCATTGGTTAATCAGGAGAAATATGACGTTATTATTCAAAGGTAAAATGAACTTCTACAAGTTAATAAAAAGTTAAATAAAAGCGTTGAGCTCATCTACACTCTTGTGTCCAAAGCGTGAGTTACTGAAGAATGTCTGTTGGTTCAAATTCATGTACATAATGTTTTACAGAATTTAATGTTGGTTGTGCAGGTTTCATTGTCATTATTGACACTCTTATCTCCCGTAGACAAACGTCACAAATGTACGTGGGAATATGAGACGTTGTTACACACGTTGTTGCACACACACGCACACGCACAAGCGAGCGTGCTCCCCAAACACTCCCTACACACTGAGCTGAATAAGTAGGCGGAAAACATAAAAATATATTCATCTTATTAAGTCTTTTTCCCCCGTGACTCACAAGCTGAAATTCTGAGAATCAGCAATCAGTACAGGCTAGTTTATTACGGCACGCCGGGCACCAAACGGGCCATACTTATATTTGCCTATCAGGGAGCTCCATTACTCACCGTGACGCACGCCGCTCCCAAGGAGCAATTCCGTAAAAAAATAGAAGCAAATTGGTCAAAATGGACAGACTGTTACAGACAGGTCGTAGTCACAATTATTCAATCACTGCATATGTGCGTGCTGTGTAGCCTGCTTAACCAAGTGAGGCATTCACTCTGAAGTGAAGATAATCACGGCATCACACAAATCAAAACACACGACACGAGACTAACAGAGAAACCATAACCAAACACACACACAAACCCCCCACGTACAAACGTCAGGGCAGTTCTGGGTGCCATGGCAACTCAAACCAATCTAGCGCTGGAGTCAAATCTGCTCGGTTCCCGTCTTATACCCAAAAAAACACAAATTTACCGCTCTGCCTTTGTTACCAGCTCTGACAAAACGCGTCTGTCTGACCCATCTTCATCTCTCTCAAACGTCACAAGGGATAAAGGACAAAACTAAAGCGACGGTAAATGCATCTTTTAATCACACGTCCATATTCACGTCCACATCCATTGCACATCTACAACTCATTACAGGAATGTGTGACATCATCCACAGCTGCTTTGCCAGCGCTTGTATTTAAGGCATCTAGCCACGCCCGCATAATGTCCCTGCTATGTTTTCATAAATGTCCCCCTCTCATGCCAACTATTGTGTGTGACCTCTGCCTGACCTCTGCCTGACCACTTATTTATAATTTAAAGCTTTTACTGCTTTATATAATTGGATGACAAAGGGATAAATCGTTTAATGGCCTAACGATTCACCCTTATGATCCAAGTCAGCAAGGATCGTCACGCACTGCTGAGCAACGTTCATTTCCTCAGAGAAGTTGTGAACTTGTGAGATCGCAGTTTGACATCGTACTCGCGGAGGTCAACTGCTTCATCTGAAAGACAACGTGGCATCTTCCGGTTCTGTTGTGAAGCGCTCTGCGTGAGTCCGTGGTTAAAACCGCCATGTCTATCTGGGGCTCTTCCAGAACCGCTACAGAATAGGACGAAGTCGCCTGCGTCTCGTCGTAAAACACCTAGTGGTTGGATCAACAAACTAATAAAAGCGTCATACCATCGTATAGTTTTCTTCAGATGTAAAATGTTTCAGATATTGGAAGTTCAAAACGAACATCCTATCGATTTATTGTTCGATAATGTGTTCAGTCGCGTCATGTATTTGTTTTAAAACATTTCTAAATTATTTTCCTCCTGGTGTCATATTATCGCCTATATGCTAGATGGTTGTGGTAAAACCGATCTGGTTCCCTAACTTGATGAGAGACAGCCCCACTAGGTCATCTGCCTAAAGCAGACCATAGTAATGCTGTGTAGGTCCAAACTCATTACTGCAGGTTCATCAAATGTTCATGAGGATGTTAGCGGCGACTAATCGAACAAACAGTTTCACGCCATGTCGTTGACAGAAAAAGTTTGCTTCCTTGTTTTGCGAATTACCACTCAGATGTTTCTGTTCACACAGATTCATTAACATCGTAACTCTCGCTCACTCTTCAATCTTTGCACCCACTCAATCGTTCCATCTCTCTCTCCCTCTCTCTCTCTCTCTCTCTTTCTTTTCCTCCACCCCCCTCTTCGCCTTTACCTCCAATCATCAAGCACTGTGTAACCCACCTAACCAGCGAGCTTTCCTCCACCAGTGAGCTAGCAACCTGTTCCCCTCAAACACAAAAACAACATTTACATGAAATCAAAAGGAAACACGTTCAAAGTCGGCGCCGACAGCCGGGCTGGGTTCCGCTCCAACGCAGACACTTCACAGAGACGGGAGGAGATGAGTGGCAAGCAAGAGGAAGATTAGACAACTTAGGAAGATCCTCAGAGGGAATGAGAGTGTGTGTGAGTGTTTCACACACCCCCCACACACACACACACACACACACACACACACACACACATACATACACACGCACACAAACACACACACACACACACCTACAAATAACATGGTCCCAATTCACATACTTTCTCATCACTGATGTGTCAATTTTACTTGTCATTGTGAAAACTTGCTTCCTCAAACCGGCTGGGATGAAGTGTAAAGATGATTGACTGGGATATAGTAATTACAACGTGCTGTTGCTGTTGTTGTTTACTTGCAGTCATTTTGAAAAGCTTAAAGCAGGAAGAGCAACCAGGATGGACAGACAGTAGTACTGCTTAGTTTGTATTGTGCAACCAAGATGGCAGCTTTTGTTCTTCGGAACATGCAATCACTTTTGGAGAAGACTGACATTCTGAATGAGATGCAGGCACGTGAACGAGACAATATAAATCACTTTTCACGACGAGCCCGAAACTCACAACGCATTAACACAACAAACCTCAGTCAACCCAGATTCCCATAGCAAAAGATATTTGGCTTGAAATCGAAACACCAGGTTGTGAACCAAATCGCCGTGAATGGAAGATGGCGAGTTATCTTACCCCAAAACACAGATGACACCTCAGCAGCTCCAGAGAAGTCCCCATTCCCTCAAAGTGTTGAAGGAGCGAGTTGAGACGGTCTCATATCGATTAATCTTCACCACCGACCTACACCTACTGCATGTTTCTAAATCCACTGACGGCTTGCAATGTCCTCCTTGTTGTCTTCCTCTAGACCAGGTAAGAATCGCCTCTGACTGTGTTCTACCAATAATCCCTATGTAATACACTGTAAATCTCTCATTCAATGATAATTCAGCCATGAAAGTACAAATGTGCATCTAGCCACCACGCTCTGGTCAGCAGGCGTACCCAATAACCAGTCGCGCTGACCTCTGAAACCGTGCATGGTGAAATGAGAAAGACGTTCACGGCACACAGGCACACCAGACTGGTGAAAAGCCCCCCCCGGCTGACTGGCTCTTTAATGGTGGTTTCATGTTCTATTACGGATATTTGAGAACCAATTACAACGCTTGGTCAAGTAATGAGGGATCCTTTAACCAGATCTCATGACCAGGAACAATAACGAACGCTTCAAACTTTAATGAGCACCACCCCTCTCTCTTTATGTCTCAGGTAATGAAGCTGAACTGCCTGGGGAAGGAGCTAGGGAAGGTGATAGGGAAGGAGCTAGGGAAGGAGCTAGGGAAGGTGCTAGGGAAGGAGCTAGGGAAGGAGCTAGGGAAGGCGCTAGGGAAGGAGCTAGGGAAGGAGCTAGGGAAGGTGCTAGGGAAGGAGCTAGGTGAGGAGCTAGGGAAGGTGCTAGGGGAGGAGCTAGGTGAGGAGCTAGGGAAGGAGCTAGGTGAGGAGCTAGGGAAGGAGCTAGGGAAGATGCTAGGGAAGGTGCTAGGTGAGGAGCTAGGGAAGGAGCTAGGTGAGGAGCTAGGGAAGGAGCTAGGGAAGGAATTAGGAAGGGAGCTAAGGAAGGCCATCCTCCTATAAAACATGTCGTCCTAAAATCAGCCTCTTCACGAAAGGTTTTGTACATGATAGGGAAGGAGTTGGTCTCATGGGGGCTGGTTTTGTAAGAGTTTCATTAGGTCAATTTGGTTAAAAGTGTCAGCTTAGAGGAACAGAAGGTTCGCAATAACATCGCAGAACCATTACTCACCTTTGGTCAGGTAGGAATCAAGCCGCCAGGTGGAGAAGGCGATAGTACAGGAATAATGACAAGCTGGGAGTGATTATAGAGTGCTAAGTCATTTGAAGGGCAGATGGCTGGTTTTGAAATGTCAGTGTAGAGTCAGCTGAAAGATACTGTGCGTAAGCGGAGCAGACTGCCATGAATGCAAACGGCAAACCGGTGGACAGACAAGCTGAAGAGAAATAACAGCTCTAACCGGTGAGTCACACAGTCCAGTTGACTCGTAAAGGCCATTGTCTGCCAAACGTTGTGTTGTAGACTCGAGGTCAACTGCTAGCTACAGAGTGTTTTGTGCAATGCCCGTTATAGAGTATCATCAGAGTTCAGCGGATTGACCTACCTCAGGGAAAATCGTCTGATGAGCTGACAACGTGCGCAATGGGTCGAACGTCACGTGTGTTTTTTGTGTGAGTTTGACAGGTGTTTTTAAAAATCGATTTTAAGGCGACGCTGTGGGCAAATTATGTGGTGGCTGCCGAGTTGACCAAAGCCGATTTCAAATTGCAAGACAGGAAAGTGGGTTACTCACAAATTTCCTCTTGAGCTTGCCCTTGCTGCCGCGACCGCCTTTGCCCGCGGGGAGCGCCGGTGAGCGATAGTCAACCATATCCAGCTGGTCGTCCACGGAGGCGCTCTTGCGCAGGTAGGCGGAGCGCGTCCGGAAGTGGGAGAACGGCGACTGGGAGCGAGGACGGGCGTTGGCACACACACGACCGGTCACCTCACCTTCACCGTCGTCCTCCAGACGCCACGGCTCTCCTGAAAAGGGAGGGGGGGCGGCGTGGAAAAGGAGAGAAAGAAGCAGTGGTAAATGTCAACGAACGTTTGCAACGAATGTCAGTGAATTGTTTCGTGCACCAACCGAATGCCTCAGGCCGTGAAAGATGTATTCACAACATGCTCACAAATATTAGTGAGTTGGGCGCTTGATTCGTTTGGATTCCAGCTGAACAGAGAGATGGTAACCGGGCGCGTAGACAGTGATGACTGGAACAGACACCTGAAATGTCCGCGGTTCTGGGGATGTTGGAACTGGAGCGTAGACCTTTTATCAATCTCTATCTCCATAATCCGGTTAAGACCACTTTGCCCTAGTGAGTTCTGCGCGGTTCTCCGCGGGCACTGCTTTTTGTGCCGTGCACATTTTCTCTCTCTGAACCGCAGCCTTAATGCATCGGTCCTCAAGCGCCGTGGTACGGAAAGGGGCTTACGGTGGAAAGCCTAATGAACCCATGCCTGGTGGTAAAACGGGGGACAAGCAGGATGGAGAGGCGGCTTCTTAACTCGGATAAAGAATGTGTGGCGCTCTGCACTCAGGCAGAGGTGTGCCCGCTCTGCGGCCGATGACACCAGTTGCTAGGTAACAAATGCAGCACGTCTCTCTCAATTTCATATTTGTGCTGGAGATGGCAAATAAAATAAAGATATTAAAAAAATATATATAAAAAATACGAAGTCAGAGGTTTTAAAAAGTAAGCACTCAATTTCTCTGATGGGCTAAAGTAGTCGGTTGTATTTCTTTCAGGACTGGAAGTGGTAGGTTGTTAGGTTTGATGGAGCACAGGTTCTGCAGGATTAATAGAGTAGTGAAAAATGTAAAGAGAAGAAACACATCTTAACATGCAGAGCGAAAATAATAAAAAGATCAGAAAGGACAGAGATAGAGAGAGGGACAGAAAAATATACATACACTGACAAAACAAAACACTATGACCACGTCCCCAATCGGCTGTTGGTCAAAACAGTGACCCACAAGACCCCTGGCACCAAAGAAAAGATATGTAAGTTGCTTAGGAATGCCCGAACCCGGAGTTTCTCAGCAGAACATTGCCCAAAGCATCACACTCCCTGTGGTGCTGTGTGAGCTCCCTCAGTACATTTTGATAGACTGGCTCCTTGGTTCTGGTGAACCAACGGAGATTCGCAGAGGCTTGAAGAGAGAGAGAGAGAGAGTGTGGAGAGAGAGAGAGAGAGAGAGAGAGAGAGAGAGAGAGAGATCTGGCCTGGAATGATAAGGCCTAAGCACACTGTCTTGGGGAGTAACACAATCACAGTTTTTGGCTGTGGGAATACGAAAACAGATTATAACCAATACCACCATATCGGACAGAAGCATTGAGAGAGTGGGGAAGAGAGTTGGGAAGAGAGTTGGGAAGAGAGTTGGGAAGAGAGTTGGGAAGAGAGTGGGGAAGAGAGTTGGGAAGAGAGTTGGGAAGAGAGTGGGGAAGAGAGTTGGGAAGAGAGTTGGGAAGAGAGTTGGGAAGAGAGTGGGGAAGAGAGTTGGGAAGAGAGTTGGGAAGAGAGTTGGGAAGAGAGTTGGGAAAAGAGTGACAGGAAACAGTGGGGTGGCTGGCACAGGGTGGCAGGAAACAGAGGGCCATTAAAGACGTCATAACAGCTTTGGAAATATCAACACAACAACTGCCTTGCCTGTCAACGCATCATAATATATATTTTATTAAATAACAAAAACTGTCAAAATGCATACACTGAGAATGCCTCTAAACCTGGGTTAACTCCCTACGAACCGTCAAAATACTGGCACTTGCTGAAATCCACGCTGCAGTTCTTCAATCACGTGCAGCTTTGTTCTTCCCCAACGGAACATGCACGAGAGCGTTCGTTAGAACTGACCTGGGAAATGACTCTCTGTTTTACGAATACGTATTTCAAAGGGGATTCAGAATTGCAGGGGAAGTCAGGTGATTCAGTCATGTGATTCGGACAGTCAGCCCGTGGGGCCCTGACCTTGTGACCCTTCCTCTACGGCTGACGGCTCGCTGACAGTTGTCAGGTCCTCCTGGATAGACCAGGTATGGGACACGTGACCGGTGATTTCCCAGACAAACCTCGGAAATGTGGGATGCCGGAGTCCAATGCTAATATGGATTCGGTTTGATACCCTAAAACAAATGCTCTGTCAGTGCCTCAGCTGGTAAATTTGTAAAAAATTATAATTAATTAGAGTTTTACTGCCAATTTAGAAACTACACCAGCACACTGTAATATTTTTGTTCTTTCGATTGGCTATAATTTCGGGCTCTTGCTTTGAGCCTTATTTCTTACATCGTAAATTAATCTATATCCAAGCCTTTCTGCCCTTTTCCTTAACTGCAGATAAGACTTGACAAGAAACCATTAAATAATGCAATATCTATACACAGCATCTGCCCAACAACAGTATCTTCTGTCTGCAGCGTTCGTCATCTTCTCCTCTATTCTGCCGAGAGTCCCAGGTAAAGGGAATTGGCATTTGATATTAAAACGGAATATATCTGTGACAGTCAGACATGCTCTCGATACAGGCAGCTGGCACACTGTGTGACGTATCAATCGGATATCAGAGGCACACGGGGGACGACAGAAGTGTGACGGGGTAAAGAGATAAAACAGCAGGCCTCGCGGCGTATCTGACAGGAGTCAGGCGGCATCGTTAAGCCCCAGCTCCCCTCTGGACCGGCAGACTCACGTTGCCGGGGATACCTAATGGACACAGCGGCCGGGACTTTCTGTCAGGATTCAGCCTGCCCGTTTTGCATGTGAAACAGCTTCTGTTATGTGATGCTTGAGCCAGACATGAGTCATTGGCGGAGTATCAGAGAGGGGGCTTGAAAACAGCAGGCCATCTCTCCAAAGTGCTGCATTTAAATGCATTTAAAGCCTGCTGTGTGGTGTGCCCAATGCTTCAGAGTCAGCGTGTGTTTTCATATCGAGACACTTAGACCCAAGGCCGGCTCTCGCCTTTTGGGGGCCCTAGGGAAAATTAGTTTTAGGGGGCCAGGGCCGTAGCCTTGAGAGGTCTCACTGCAAAACCGGCCCCCTTTTTGAAATGGGATAAAAATATTTTTTTCTGCAATTATTTAAATAATAATTATTTTCTGAAATTTCACCATGGGTCCAGATTCCAGTAGTACTGAAAGTTTTTAGCAAATATATATATGTGTGTGTGTGTGTGTGTGTGTGTGTGTGTGTGTGTGTGTGTGTGTGTGTGTGTGTGTGTGTGTGTGTGTGTGTGTGTGTGTGTAAAAGAGGGACGGAGAAAGAATGTAACAGAGAGAAAGAATTGTGTCACTTTGTCGTGCACTTTAGCGTAATGCATTTTCTTACCAGCAGGTGGCAGAGTGCAGGGTTGAAGGCTGGTGCTGGCCAAAGTCTTCCTGCGAGGAGGACTTCCACCAATCAGGTCTTTGTGATGGACCCTGGCTACTGTAGGTGACTGTGGGATGCTTGGTAGGGTCCTTGACTTAGCCAATAGAGGCCTCTGTAGTTTTCTCTCCAAAGACCTGGTGGTGAAACCAATCAATGAAAGGTCATCAATAATGAGATATATTGCACATGTAGTGGCTTAATGGGGCCTTAAGGGGCAACACAAATGTGTCCTACTGCCATTTCGGCAATAATGGCACTTTTCTGTCTCATTTCTGCACATTCCTGTTCAATAAAGCATAAAGTGCCAAAGAAACATGTAACATTTATAAGGACGCCGTTAGCAACGGGTTTTTAATACTGTGGCTCAGTAACTGTAATCCTGGCAAAGAGGACAAGTTGGAAAAAACGACCGTGTGTCCTGAGCATGTTGAATAGACATGCCCGTCTGATGTGGAAAATGTAGTAACAGGATGTCGTTTGAATAAAAAAAATTGTTCTGGACCGTTTACTGCAACAATTAACACACACATAACAAACAAATACGAAAAATAGACTACGATAAAGTACGGAAATATGTAAAAATGTTCACATGTAAGATGCAAATGTCCTGTGAGAGTTCTGAGCAGATATGAATGTGGGGAGCAGGTATGTTCTGTTTGGAACCAGGTGCATGTTCCTGAGGCCTACTGCTGTACGAAAGAAACTGCTCTTGTGACGAAATGTTTTGTTCTTGAAAGCCCTCAACCTTCTGCCAGAGGGGAGAGTTCTGAATAGTCCATTTCCACTGTGAGAGGGATCAGCCTCAATCGTTGCTTCCCGCCATAGCGTCATGGAGGTGTGTAGGTCACATGGAGACGGCAGATTGCAGCCGATGACCACCTCTGTAGACCGGATAATGCATTGCAGTCTGCCCTTGTCCTTAACTGTGGCTGCAGTGAACCGGACAGTGATGGAGGAGGTCTGGATGAACTCAAAGTGTAACAGTTCATCTTTGTGTCTTTGGCACTTTGTACTTTTTACCCGCCATAGGAAGTACATCCTCCTTTGTGAGAGAGGTGATGTTCAGCTCCCACTTGAGGTCCCGGACGATGCTGTTGCCCAGGAAACGAGAGGACACAACAGCGTTGACTGGGGAGCCACCCAGCTTAAACCGCCGTGCTCCTGGGAATCTAGGACGGACGCATCGTACATTTGTGTAAAAGGTTTTCAATTGAATAAAAGGATCTAACAAAATATGCCTGATTACATAATACTGTTATAACAACTCTAGTCACTGGCATGTCAACGTATTGAAATGATGAGTTGTTGTCACGGTAACCTGAAGACACGATGTCTTCACCTCCTGAACACATCCCCGGCCTCAATCAATTGTTATGTGATTATCATTCACACCAGGTTCCCATTAGTAGTCAGTATGTGTAGGAATGTCTGTTCCTCTCTGCTGTGTGGATCGTTGTTGAATGAGTGTTACATGTTACGAGTATGTTTGTTAGGAGCTGTTTTCTCGTTTAGCAGAAACGTGCACGTTCATTTTCGTCAGTCTAGACTTCCTGGTTGAGCGGGCAGTGTGATTAGAACCAACTGGTCCATTGGGACAACGGGCATGAATGTATTCGAGTCAAACAGTCTTTCTCTTTGTTTTGTAAAAATAGTTTAGCATTTTTCATTTTTCTACATTTTCAGGGGGAGAAAAATGCCAAGTTAATAAACGTCTTGTTTAAAATGGGCATGTCAAGTTGGGCAACCTTGACTCTCCTGTGACCTCATATTGGTGGCTTCTAACTTCTTCGAACCAAGGCCCAGATGAAGCTGTTATACCAAAACATCAGCCGGTGTGCTTCTGTTGGTTTTACAAATCTACCGCAACCTTTTTCATAACGGGCTGTACTCGAAGTGTATTTACGCTAAGCCGTAATCAAAACCCTAGCCGTAAGACGTTCATGTGCATCCAGTATGCCAATTAAGCATACAGTATGCCAATTAAGCGGACACATTAGCTTGATGTGCTGTGAATGCAAACTGAATTGAACCCATGACCATTGCAGGACAGAGAACTGTAAATGTCAGTCCTATTAATTATCTCGTAATAAGCTGTCGGAACAATCGTCTCCATTAAACTCTCAGTCAAGTCCCTTTGAGCATATGCTAATATGCTTCTCAATCAATGCCCAGTCCATGGAGGGCCCACCATTGGTACAGGACCCACCTGAGATTAGAAGCTGATATACAGGGCATCTGGTCAGTCGTACTTTTAATTGTTCCCCCGAGGAAGAAGCCCAAGGTCCAGAAACACTGTGCCAATGCTCGTTGTGCATCATTGAAATTACACCAGTGTTCAGGGTTAAGAATGCAACAGTCCAATTATTAAGAGGAAGGTTGACGATGATGAATAGAACGTAGATTGATAAAGTTAAGTAGCATCTTCTGAGTAAAAAGTAATGTCACAGCGACTGTTGAGGGGTATTCTGGGTAATCTTTACATTGACCTTCTGTACACAACTAATGAGCGAACATATTGATCATGTTTTATTAGAGACCTGAGTACCAACACCAAATCAATCCACACATCTACGGTTACGGCATTTCTTCAAGCTGTGTGCGTGAACATTTGTGCTGTGTGCGTACAATTTTAGAACGTTGGTAGTGCGCTTGGAGGAAACGGAATCATGTTCAGGTGTAAAATGAGGCTCAACATCTATTATCCAAACCAAAAGCAGTTCTGAGGGCTCCACCAAACCACAATACGTGACAAACAGAAAACAGAAGAACCGGCTAATGAACAGATCTTATTCAGCGTTCTTGGAAGAACACTCGTCATTTTGTTCCACTCCACCAAGTAAGACGTGATCTCAAAGATCTCCTGAAAAGAATCGCATCAAAAGAAAGGCGTTCATAAACCATCTAGGGTTATCTAGGGTTAACATGAACGCACACTGGAAAACGATCGCATTATAAACACAGTCACACAAACTAAAGGCAGTGACGTTTAATGTTACTGCAAGGAAATTATCAAATGTACCTGAAAACCGGGCGAAGGCTAAATCTGTGAAGAGATTTCAAACCAAACGTTTAGCTGCATTGTTGCTATATAATTTCTTGAATGAAATAAAGCTTTTGTCATTTTGCTACAAGCTTGTGGCCTTTATGCATAATAATATTCAAAATATGTTGTCATTGTGAGAGTTATTGCTACTGTAACTATGTGAACTAACCTACGTTCACAACAGCCTTGACTCGTGGTCGTAAGCTAATAGTTGCAAAAGGGCTTCTTGTTTCTGATACAGGTTTTCTTTTACCAAATACTAATTCACGATGGCAGCCCAATTGTATTTAAGTATTTGATATTTTGACCTTGATCGGTACAAACGTCTTGTCATTAGGCGTAAACTCAACCGGACTGGCCTGTCATTTCGGATGGTCAAATCAGTAGTAGAAACAATTTGGCTAATGTCTCGTGTGAGAGCATGTTGTAAAAAGAAAATGCCCCAGCCACAAACCCCAAAACTAGGACCACGCCTACTAAATTTTACTACATTTAAATGTGATAACTGAATAATTACGGATCGATCACACACACACACACACACACACACACACACACACACACACACACACACACACACACACACACACACACACACACACACACACACACACACACACACACACACACACACACTACGTGAGGAGCAGTGACGCCCATATAATATTGAGCTGCTAGTATCAGCCTCTGGTTCCAATGGTTTTGTGTGGGAACCTCCCTTCTCTTATCCTGCACCACCCCACACTAGTTCCAGCTACCTGCCTACAGAAAACCCCATCTCAAATCTCCCCTTTTCTTTCTTTTTTTCCCAGTCTTTATCTGTCAATTCTCTCCAGCAATCTCTTCCTTCCTCTCTCATGTGGCTCTGAAAAAACAGTGGACCCCGATTAAGCGTTTTTACGAGCTACTCTCTGAGGACTTTAACAGGCAGCTACGGCGGCGTGCGAAGCTGATGACGCCTATCAAGTGTTGTTCGAGATCCTCCCGAGTCAAACGCTGCTGAATCCGTCGACCGGGGATGTAACAATAAAAAACGGACGCCGTTTGCACAGCGCCTGGAGATAAATTCCATGGATTGAGGACATCCATCATCACAGGCCACTAAGAGAACTGACAGCGCCGTACCTCCGGGTCACTGTCAGCGAAACTGACGGGCGGTTGTTTTTAAGGGGGCGTTAAGGGGGTGCAGGTGTAGGGGGAGACTGCTGACTATTGCCAGATGAAAAACAACCCTGGTGATGTAGAACCCGCCGGCTGTAGACGCTGGAATCTGACCTGGGATCATTGTATCGCAGGTGAAACTCTTAAACTAGCGGGAGTGAATGTAAAGTGATCCTATGTTAATGAATGTGTTATCTCTATCCAGGTGGACTGTAGTCTATCCAGGTGGACTGTAGTCTATACAGGTGGACTGTAGTCTATACAGGTGGACTGTAGTCTATACAGGTGGACTGTAGTCTATCCAGGTGGACTGTAGTCTATACAGGTGGACTGTAGTCTATACAGGTGGACTGTAGTCTATCCAGGTGGACTGTAGTCTATACAGGTGGACTGTAGTCTATCCAGGTGGACTGTAGTCTATCCAGGTGGACTGTAGTCTATCCAGGAGTACTCTAGTCTATCCAGGTGGACTGTAGTCTATCCAGGTGGACTGTAGTCTATCCAGGTGGACTGTAGTCTATCCAGGTGGACTGTAGTCTATCCAGGTGGACTGTAGTCTATCCAGGTGGACTGTAGTCTATCCAGGTGGACTGTAGTCTATCCAGGTGGACTGTAGTCTATCCAGGTGGACTGTAGTCTATCCAGGTGGACTGTAGTCTATCCAGGTGGACTGTAGTCTATCCAGGCGGACTGTAGTCTATCCAGGTGGACTGTAGTCTATCCAGGTGGACTGTAGTCCATCCAGGTGTACTCTAGTCTATCCAGGAGTACTCTAGTCTATCCTGGTGGACTGTAGTATATCCTGGTGGACTGTAGTCTATCCAGGTGGACTGTAGTCTATCCAGGAGTACTCTAGTCTATCCAGGTGGACTGTAGTCTATCCAGGCGGACTGTAGTCTATCCAGGCGGACTGTAGTCTATCCAGGTGGACTGTAGTCCATCCAGGTGTACTCTAGTCTATCCAGGAGTACTCTAGTCTATCCTGGTGGACTGTAGTCTATCCAGGAGTACTCTAGTCTATCCTGGTGGACTGTAGTCTATCCAGGAGTACTCTAGTCTATCCAGGTGGACTGTAGTCTATCCAGGTGGACTGTAGTCTATCCAGGCGGACTGTAGTCTATCCAGGTGGACTGTAGTCTATCCAGGTGGACTGTAGTCCATCCAGGTGTACTCTAGTCTATCCAGGAGTACTCTAGTCTATCCTGGTGGACTGTAGTCTATCCAGGTGGACTGTAGTCTATCCAGGAGTACTCTAGTCTATCCTGGTGGACTGTAGTCTATCCAGGTGGACTGTAGTCTATCCAGGTGGACTGTAGTCCATCCAGGTGTACTCTAGTCTATCCAGGAGTACTCTAGTCTATCCTGGTGGACTGTAGTCTATCCAGGTGGACTGTAGTCTATCCTGGTGGACTGTAGTCTATCCAGGTGGACTGTAGTCTATCCAGGTGGACTGTAGTCTATCCAGGTGGACTGTAGTCTATCCAGGTGGACTGTAGTCTATCCAGGTGGACTGTAGTGTATCCAGGTGGACTGTAGTGTATCCAGGTGCATAGTCTGATGATACATAAAGGCTACAATAACAGCTAAGCCAAATACCTTACTGATTAAATCCTACATACGTGTAGCCGATGCAACAAGTGCTACACGTTCTTTGAAAAAAGGCATCAGTATACTGTCATTTATTTCACTTTTCTTTTGACTAATCAACTCAGACCTTGTCACATCAGCACCAGTACTGCAATAATCTGACTGGTCAAAGGGTTTGGTCTGTCCGTGTAAAAGTAGCCGCACACACACACACGACTCCAACACCCTGCTATGATCACACACAAGGCTGAACTCCTGACCCCTTCCACATGCTGACGATTTGGGCTTCACCCAACCTGCAAACCTGTTGCTAAGCGACTCAAAAAATATCTGGATGAGAGCATCTCTGCTCCCCGGCAACAATCTGTTCCCGTGTCTGAGGAAACAGTGCCAGGGACTAGTTTAGCGTGCGTCGTACACATCTTCTGTAACACTCTTTGTTGTAACATTGAGTTGCGCTAAAGTCCTGGATGAGGATGTTTGTTCGTAAGGATACAGTGATCTCCAGTTGCCGTTTAAGAGCTTAGCTAAAGGTTTCTCCGTTCCCCAACTTGGGTACAAACCAAGTATCCTCTAAACTAATCAGATGCCCAACAAAGAAGCATGAGTGTTGGACCACTGAAGCACATTGCAAAGCAGGGGATAACTACTACCAGGTATCAGAGCGAGATCAGATTAATAAAATACTAGGGCTCACTGCCTGACTGGTTCACACAGTGTAAGAGCCACCTGTAAGTCTCCTATGTGCTCTATGTTTATGGTCTCATTCACTGCATTAGGATTGTAGGTGGTGGGCGTGTCCACCGGGGTTTGGGCACTCTGATTGTAGGTGGTGGGCGTGTCCACCGGGGTTTGGGCACTCTGATTGTAGGTGGTGGGCGTGTCCACCGGGGTTTGGGCACTCTGATTGTAGGTGGTGGGCGTGTCCACCGGGGTTTGGGCACTCTGATTGTAGGTGGTGGGCGTGTCCACCGGGGTTTGGGCACTCTGATTGTAGGTGGTGGGCGTGTCCACCGGGGTTTGGGCGGAAGTGATGTATTTGGTCTATTTGTTTGCTTCACCGGTTCACTTGAGGGCATTGGGGCTTTGACAGAGAGAGGGAGTGAGCCTGGGAGCGAACACTTTCTGTTGACCGCACTTTCACACTCACACAGCACCTTTTAACCTGGTGACTGCAGTAACAATTGTATTTTTTACGTGTGGAAACAACAAACGAGTAAACTTGGATCGCTGAAGTGGAACTGAGTTATGTGCGCGTCGCAGTGTTTCACACTCTCAGTGTTTAGTCCCTCTCAGTGTTTCACACTCTCAGTGTTTCACACTCGCAGTGTTTCACACTCTCAGTGTTTCACACTCGCAGTGTTTCACACTCTCAGTGTTTCACACTCTCAGTGTTTAGTCCCTCGCGGCTGCAACCTTTGTTTTTGCGTTGCCTATAGCCGCTATACACAGGTTACACTAACCCTAACCCCTAACCCCTAACCCCTAACCCCTAACCCGAGCCTAGATTTTGACTCAACACGAGAAAACAATGAATTTCTGTTTCTCTCCATCCATGGTGCTGAAACAACTAGAACTGTCAAAAGACCTCAGTCTGCTTTCCGTTGGCCTGCACGTTTGGCACTATCTGTCACACTCTCTATCTTCCTCACCTCCTCTCTCTCTCTTCCTCACCTCATCTCCCTCCCTCATCCTCACCTCCTCTCCACACATATGTGCATGCATACACACAGTGACATGGACCAGGAGGAGACTGTCCTCTACGCTCTTTATTATCCGGTTGTTGTCATGATATTGTCACGAATGGTGTGGGGGCGTGGCTACACAGACCTTTCGGTGATTCACTTCCTTGTTTATGTTTTGTCACTCAGCTGTTTCTGCTTGTAATCAATGGGATATAAGAGGGTCGCGAGCAGTGCACTCATTGCTTCGCATTGTTACATGTCACACGTTATTTTAGAGGTGAGTGTGTTCTACTACTGTTGTCATTATATGGGTTTTTGTGTAAGACGCTATATGCGCACCTTTTATTTCATATCAACAGTTTAGTGTTTGTCGCCGTTTACGGTTTGTTTTGAGTTTGCTGTCCTTTAAATAAACCTGACCCAAACGGATATACGACTCTGCACATGGCTTCCTCACGCACTACACCTTGGACGGACCGTGACAGAATGCGAAGCCCACAAAGAAGCCAGCGGAGCCAGCAGACGGTGAGTGGATTCCTCGGGGGCAAGCTATAGCGCCCGAAGGATGAAGCTCACCGTCGCACCACGGAGCAGTGGGACTGGGGTAAGCCGGAGACGCCCGAAGAGGAGTATAGGCGCCTCCGTGCTTACTTCGGGTATGAGCCACCGATGCAGCTATCAGGGCCGATTACATCGGGTCCGCGGTCCTTCCCGGAGGAAGGCAAGAGGGCACCCCGAAGGCGTCCCAAGAAGGTTTTTGGGGGAGCTAAGGAGGTGTTCCGGGAGGACCGCGGAGAGAGCACCCACGGTCCTGGTGCTGCAGGAACGGCCACCCACTGCTCCGGGGCTGCAGACAGGGGGAGGGAAACCCCTGGAGCTACAGCCACTACCCCCGCCGTGGGAAGACCCTTTTCTGCCGCCGACGACAGGGACAGAAAACCCCCGGAGGGGTTGGATGAACAGCCCTCAGCTGTTATTAGGACGTGGTGGAGGACATGGCTGGAGCTACAGCCACAAACCCCGCAGTGGGAAGACCCTTTTCGGCCACCGACGTCAGGGACAGAAAAACCCCGGAGGGGTTGGATGATCAGCCCTCGGCTGTTATTAGGACGTGGTGGAGGACATGGCTGGATTTACAGGAGCCAGCGCCTGAGATGGTCGCCACCACGCTTGCGCCTGAGATGGTCGCCGTCACGCCAGCGTTCACGATGGTTCCTGCCGTCCCGCCAGCGCCCAAGATGGCTACCGTCGTCCCGCCAGCGCTCAAGATGGCTGTTGCCGTCCCGCCAGCGCCCAAGATGGCTGCTGCCGTCACGCCAGCGCTCAAGATGGCTGCCGCCGTCCCGCCAGCGCTCAAGATGGCTGTTGCCGGCACGCCAGCGCTCAAGATGGCTGCCGTCGTCCCGCCGGCGCTCAAGATGGCTGTTGCCGTCACGCCAGCGCCCACGATGGCTCCCGCCGTCACGCCAGCGTCCAAGATGGCTACCGTCGTCCCGCCAGCGCCCAAGATGGCTGCCGCCGTCACGCCAGCGTCCACGATGGCTCCCGCCGTGCCGCCAGCGCTCAAGATGGCTGTTGCCGCCACGCCAGCGCTCAAGATGGCTGCCGTCGTCCCGCCGGCGCTCAAGATGGCTGTTGCCGTCACGCCAGCGCCCACGATGGCTCCCGCCGTCACGCCAGCGTCCAAGATGGCTACCGTCGTCCCGCCAGCGCCCAAGATGGCTGCCGCCGTCACGCCAGCGTCCACGATGGCTCCTGCCGTGCCGCCAGCGCTCAAGATGGCTGTTGCATCGCCGCCCACAATGGCTGCCGCATCGCCGCCCACAATGGCTGCCGCATCGCCGCCCACAATGGCTGCCGCATCGCCGCCCACAATGGCTGCCGCATCGCCGCCGCCCACACTGGCTGCCGCATCGCCGCCCACAATGGCTGCCGCATCGCCGCCCACAATGGCTGCCGCATCGCCGCCCACAATGGCTGCCGCATCGCCGCCCACAATGGCTGCCGCATCGCCGCCCACAATGGCTGCCGCATCGCCGACCACGAAGGCCGCGCCACGACTACGCTCACGATGGCCGCCGCCACGACTACGCTCACGATGGCCGCCGCCACGACTACGCTCACGATGGCCGCCGCCACGACTACGCTCACGATGGCCGCCGCCACGACTGCGCTCACGATGGCCGCCGCCACGACTGCGCCCCGATGGCCGCCGCCACGACGGCGCCACGATGGCCTCCGCCACCACGCCGCCCACGACGGCGGACTCTGAGCTGCACAAGATGGCGGACTCTGAGCCGCACAAGATGGCGGACTCTGAGCCGCACAAGATGGCGGACTCTGAGCCGCACAAGATGGCGGACTCTCAGCCGCACTAGATGGCGGTCTCTCTGCCGCACTAGATGGCGGTCTCTCTGCCGCACTAGATGGCGGCCTCTCAGCCACCGAGGCCTTTTCAGGGCTGGACCTGCGGTCCTGGACTGACCCTTTTGGGTTTGACTGCGGGTTCTCTCCCTGTTGCTCCCTTGTTTTGGTTTTGTGTTTCCGTTCGGCTATCTGGGGAGCTAGCCTTTTAGTGGGGGATACTGTCACGAATGGTGTGGGGGCGTGGCTACACAGACCTTTCGGTGATTCACTTCCTTGTTTATGTTTTGTCACTCAGCTGTTTCTGCTTGTAATCAATGGGATATAAGAGGGTCGCGAGCAGTGCACTCATTGCTTCGCATTGTTACATGTCACACGTTATTTTAGAGGTGAGTGTGTTCTACTACTGTTGTCATTATATGGGTTTTGTGTAAGACGCTATATGCGCACCTTTTATTTCATATCAACAGTTTAGTGTTTGTCGCCGTTTACGGTTTGTTTTGAGTTTGCTGTCCTTTAAATAAACCTGACCCAAACGGATATACGACTCTGCACATGGCTTCCTCACGCACTACACCTTGGACGGACCGTGACAGATATCAGCATCTTTAGACCACGTATCAATTAATGCCCTCGGCTGTGGGGGCGTACACATTGAACATTTATGATTTCAGATAAATGATTGTATGTGACTTTACACGTATCACAAGAAATTATTTGATATGACTGCGAACTATTATATTCGTCATCTTTTGAAACTAAGGCTTGGTCTGTATTAAAATGGAAATATATACTGTATGTAAAGTAAGATAACAGATGGTTATCACTATCACTGTATTCAGATGGTGACAATACAGGAAATCTCTTTTAGAGCCAGTAAAGTAGAGCACTACGGCTCCATGCATATTGCAAATAGCCGGGTTTTATTAATAGTATAAATATGCTCTGTAAGGTTCCTGGGTCCATAACAACATATTAGTGTGTGGGATGGTGTTGTTCTCTGCTACTGTCACACACACACACACACACACACACACCACACAGACAGACAGACACAAACACACACACACGGACACACACACACACAACACAGACAGACACAAACACACACAACACACACGCATGCACTCACACAAACGCGAGGACTCCACACAGCTGTAAGAAAATCAGAGGCACGTCTGAGTCTTCAGCCATGTCCTCTGGACTCCTTGGCCTCAGATGCCATTCTCCCGTTAACCTCCTAATTCGTGCTCCTACTACCGCAGCGTAACTCAATTCTTCATTTCCAGTCGCTCCCAATTGATTTAACAAAGAATGCTCCGAAACAACTGGAATCGATTCCCAGCCAACATTGACCAGACCGGGTATCGCTCCAGACAGCCTGAGCTCCAGACCGGGTACCGCTCCAGACAGCCTGAGCTCCAGACCGGGTACCGCTCCAGACAGCCTGAGCTCCAGACCGGGTACCGCTCCAGACAGCCTGAGCTCCAGACCGGGTACCGCTCCAGACAGCCTGAGCTCCAGACCGGGTACCGCTCCAGACAGCCTGAGCTCCAGACCGGGTACCGCTCCAGACAGCCTGAGCTCCAGACCAGGTACCGCTCCAGACAGCCTGAGCTCCAGACCGGGTACCGCTCCAGACAGCCTGAGCTGCAGACCGGGTACTGCTCCAGACAGCCTGAGCTCCAGACCGTGTATCTGGCTCTTGGCCCCCCGTGCCAGAACAGTGGTCTGTACACGCAGAACCAGAACAGTGGTTTTAACTCAAAAAGGAACATTCTGAGACTTTTGCAAAAGACAAACTACGTTTTCAACCCTGCCCACCTATTTTACAGTGTTGTGACTGGCTGTGTGTGTGTTGTGACTGTCTGGCTGTGTGTGTGTGTGTGTGTGTGTGTGTGTGTGTTGTGACTGGCTGTGTGTGTTGTGACTGGCTGTGTGTTGTGACTGGCTGTGTGTGTGTGTTGTGACTGGCTGTGTGTGTGTGTGTTGTGATTGGCTGTGTGTTGTGCCACGATAACCACTGGCTTGATTGGATGTGTGATTGCGAGATAAGGAAAAGCAAAAGAAAATCCCTAAACCGATTTCTCCCATCATGCGAGAAACCAACCGTTATCTTAATTTAATCTAGCACTGTTATAAAGGTGGTCACATTGACCCTGCCCAACCAGACACACACACACACACACACACACATTGTTGAGATAACCGTTAGGTGTTTGTGTTAACAATTCAATCTAGGATGATATTGTCTATTCAAAAAGTATCTAATACCTGGATAAACAAAGGCTGGGTAAAACTGTAACCTCTAAATCCCAGTAAGTATTTGTACTTGCTAGCCTGGGATTCAATCTAGCAAGTATTTGGCCAGTGGTCAAAAATATTTAGAAAAACAGAGTTAGATGCTTGTTGATGCCTGCCATGTCATAAGAATGTCATTGTGCAGTTTGATGCAAGTCACTCTGTACACATGACAATAAAACTTTGAATCTATTGAATCTCTTGATGTGTTAGAAGTTGGATATCGCAACAATGAAAAGAAACATGTGTGATAAACAGTCATGGATTCTGGTTTGGGCAAACATGTTCTCTCAGGGCCCCACAGGTACAGAGAAGAGGTGGATCAACATGAGAAGATTACAAACAGAAGTGAAACAATGTCTACTTGTCCACAGTCGGCCAAGCACCGACTGGTCAGCATGACCCTTGACCCCATCAACATACCCGAGGAACTAAATCATTAGTCGTCTGTAGCCTAATAAATTGTTCTGGCTGAGTTCCAGTGACGGCAAGTTCGCTCCGACACGAATGGGTTTTCTGCTAACGTGCAAAACAAACCAGCTCAGACGATATCTGCTTCATGTTCTATGTCACAGGAATAAACGATCCACTCTGCGTACGGTATTTTGTAACTGCGACAATGTTTTCCGTTGACTTTTTTTTTATCCTGCCGTGAGTTTCCTCGCTTCACTTGTACTTGGTTGTACACTCGGTTAAATGGAGATATCTGAGACGGATAATTCCGTAGTTCGAGCTCTGGTCGACGCTGGTGTGCGTTTAAGAGTGTCTTATTCCAAGAACAACAGACAGGACAGTTGACCCCTGACATATGGGACTGACGGCCGGGCGCACGCGGACACACAGACAAACACGCAGGAAGTCTGCAACGGCACGGACGATCACTACATTCCTATGCAAATAGGCTCACCAAGGTAACTGCACACAAGAATGATTGCCGATACACACACACGCAGGCAGACAGTCACAGGCAGACAGTCACAGGCAGACAGTCACAGGCAGACAGTCACAGACAGACAGTCACAGTACAGACAGTCACAGACAGACAGTCACAGTACAGACAGTCACAGACAGGTGTCATTAGACAGTGCAGACAGTCACAGGCAGACAGTCACAGTACAGACAGTCACACAGACAGACAGTTACAGACAGGTGTCATTACCTGACAGCCAGACAGTCATTAGCCACAGTCCCAGACAGTCACAGTACAGACAGTCACAGAGGTGTCATTAGGTGTCATACTCACAGACAGGTGTCACCTGGCCACAGTCCCAGACAGTCACAGTACAGACAGTCACAGACAGGTGTCATTACCAGGTGTCATTACCTGGCCACAGTCCCAGACAGTCACAGTACAGACAGTCACAGACAGGTGTCATTACCTGGCCACAGTCCCAGACAGTCACAGTACAGACAGTCACAGACAGGTGTCATTACCTGGCCACAGTCCCAGACAGTCACAGTACAGACAGTCACAGACACCTGGCCACAGGTGTCATTACAGACAGTCACAGACAGGTGTCATTACCTGGCCACAGTCCCAGACAGTCACAGTACAGACAGTCACAGACAGACAGACAGTCAGGTGTCATTAGCCAGACAGTCCCAGGTGTCATTACCTGGCCACAGTCACAGTCACAGTACAGACAGTCACAGACAGGTGTCATTACCTGGCCACAGTCCCAGACAGTCACAGTACAGACAGACAGTCACAGTCACAGTACAGACAGTCACAGACAGGTGTCATTACCTGGCCACAGTCCCAGACAGTCACAGTACAGACAGTCACAGACAGGTGTCATTACCTGGCCACAGTCCCAGACAGTCACAGTACAGACAGTCACAGACAGACAGACAGTTACAGACAGGTGTCATTACCTGGCCAGTCCCAGACAGTCACAGTACAGACAGTCACAGACAGGTGTCATTACCTGCCACAGCCACAGTAGGTGTACCTGGCCACAGTCCCAGACAGTCACAGTACAGACAGTCACAGACAGGTGTCATTACCTGGCCACAGTCCCAGACAGTCACAGTACAGACAGCAGACAGACAGACAGACAGACAGTCACAGTACAGACAGTCACAGACAGGTGTCATTACCTGGCCACAGTCCCAGACAGTCACAGTACAGACAGTCACAGACAGTACAGACAGTTACAGACAGGTGTCATTACCTGGCCACAGTCCCAGACAGTCACAGTACAGACAGTCACAGACAGGTGTCATTACCTGGCCACAGTCCCAGACAGTCACAGTACAGACAGTCACAGACAGGTGTCATTACCTGGCCACAGTCCCAGACAGTCACAGTACAGACAGTCACAGACAGGTGTCATTACCTGGTCCCAGACAGTCACAGTCCCAGACAGTCACAGTACAGTCACAGTCAGGTGTCAGACAGTCCCAGACAGACAGTACAGACAGTTACAGACAGGGTGTCATTACCAGTGGCCACAGTCCCAGACAGTCACAGTACAGACAGTCACAGACAGTCAGACAGACAGACAGTCACAGACAGGTGTCATTACCTGGCCACAGTCCCAGACAGTCAGTACAGACAGTCACAGTCCCAGACAGTCACAGACAGGTGTCATTACCTGGCCACAGTCCCAGACAGTCACAGTACAGACAGTCACAGACAGGTGTCATTACCTGGCCACAGTCCCAGACAGTCACAGTCCCAGACAGTCACAGACAGGTGTCATTACCTGGCCTCAGCCACAGTACAGCAGTAACTGCCGCTCCTCCGTGAGCTCCTGCCTCCTCTCAGCTCCTCGCGGGACTTGCGGCGGGTAAAGTAGTCCGTGAGTTTCCCGAAACTCGCCATTCTCGCCTCCCCTCACAAACCCACCTTTAGTTTCTCCCCCCCCCACACGTTCTTTTAAAGAGACTTTCAGCTTTCAGCAGACTAGGTGGCGCTCTGTTGGTCGCAACTGGTGAACGCTGCTGGTGCAGACGGCAGTCTACCTGGGCTTCACCTGTCAGGTGTCCTCGTACAGTTGGAAGGTCAGCCGCTACATCCCCTTCCGTGTTCCTCTCAGACGGAGGAGAAGAACGCACAGCAGAAGTGGGCAAACACTCCTCCCGTTTCTCCGCTCAGTGCAGTGAACACACACACACAGACACACACACACACAGATCCACTCTTAAAATAGCAGCGTTTCTAACTGCCTTCCAATCGCCACGATAAGAGAGTACCCCTGCTGTTCCCCTCCGCAGTGGAGAGAGAGGAGACCGAGAGCGAGAGGGGAAGAAAAGGAGTCTTGAGGCATAAAAGAAGAGAGAGGGAGAAGAGCGACATGGGTGAAGGCAGAGATGAAGAGATGAGAGAGAGAGAGAGAGAGAGAAGAGAGAGAGAGAGGAGAGAGAGAGAGAGAGAGAGAGAGAGAGGGGGATGAAGGGAGAGAGAGAGAGATGAAGGGAGAGATGTAGAGAGAGGGAGAGAGAGAGGGGGAGAGAGACGGAGATGAAGGGAGTGCGAGTGATGGAGGACGAGTTGGGTACAGAGGAGTGTCTCTGTTTTTAGAGCACCCATAAATAGAGCCGAATCTATTGTGTGTGTCACTACGTACACCCCCATATATCACTCAACAGCTCTCCCTCTCTCCTCCTCTCTTCCTCACCCTCTCTTCCTCTCCATCACCCATACGTCTCTCTTGCCTCCCTCTCTCTCCTCAGTCTCTCTCACTCTCTCCTCCCTCTCTCCTCCCTCTCTCCTCCTCTCCCCCTCTTCCTCACCCTCTCCCCCTCACCATCACCCGTACGTCTCCCTCTCTTCATCTCTCACTCCACCTTCACCTCTTGGTGTTTTCGTAGACCCAAACATTCACCGTCCTCTCGATTCCTACCGTGCCAGCGCACACAGACACGCACACATGCACACACGCACACATGCACACACACATGCACGTGCCTTGTCTTTATCGTATTAACACGACGACCGTGCCTTCTTCTTCAGCGTGCATATCTCACGCTACATCTTAATCAACATATGTTAGAGTGGTCCCTAATAAACGACATGAATCATATTTGGGTATTACAAAACACAGCATTGTTTTGGCTCATTCACACAATCAGAAAAACGTCAAATAACCACCATTAAACTAGCACTGGGTATAACTCCGACCAGTTGGTTTTGAGCCTGCCATTTTTAAGGCGTGGATGGATTTGAGTAGCCAGAGAACAGGTATTTTATCTGGTTCAATGGTCATGTCTGAACCGTATAGTCTGGTGAGAGCTTGGTGAGGATCTAAGTGATTATTCTCCAGCACACCTACCCGCCCCACCCCCCGAGCCCACCCCCCAAACCCCCAACCCACCCCCCAACCCACCTGCACTCTCACACACACACACACACACACACACAGATACACAGATATTAAAGATTTATCGGAGAAAAAAAGTGCAGACGTGAAAAGTGTTTGGCTGGATCGCTAAGTGAAGTGTTAGAGGAGCGTGAACTCCCCAGAAATGTATTGATGCGACGACGGGAATGTCGATGAAGAGGAAGGCAGTCGGGAATGTCGATGAAGAGGAAGGGAGTGACCTGAGAGGCTTTACGTTGTGAGGAGCACTGGGTCTCACACAAACACTCACCTCCCCCTCGCTCTCTATTTATTGCTTTCTCCTCTTTTCTTTTCCTTCCGCCCATCTCTCCTTCTCCCTCCGAGCCTCCCCACAGCCAACCCCAGCACACCCACACACACACACACACACACACACACACACACACACACACAACAGGGTTGCAGCCGAGTCCCCTCCCCCACATCTTGTGTTCGTAGAGCCCCGTGACGCTAGATGTTGCGCAGGAATTCACATGCACTCGAGCATGCTGGGAATCGGGTCTGTGCTCTAGACATTTCACCTGAGATCCATTGTCAGCAGCTACCTGCTTTGAAGCAACTACCCTGTCAAAGCATCCAATTTAGTCTGTTAATCCCTTAACGCCGAGATAACATGGTTGAATCATATCTCTGCAGATGTGATGAGTCAACAGCCGGAGAAATGGCAAATGTGTCAGGCTTTCCCGTCTTGACACAGCGTAAGTGGCTGAGGGCACACAGAGATACGCGGCCAGCAGACACGTTTGAAAAACCTCTATTCAACTGTTCGCTAAATAACGACAACATGTTATGGATGATTTAGTCAGACATTAGAAGATAGGGAAGATGTGTGCTGGTGGCGTGGCTTCTGGCAAGAGATAAATGGTGTTGTCCTAGAGAGGGAGGCAACGGTAGAGGAAGAGAGACACCTGGCCTTCTCTCTAGAAAACCCTCTGCTGAAGTCTGCAACCACCAGCTGGATGTTGGCTGGTCAGGTGACCTGGCTGGTCAGGTGACCTGGTTCCAAATGACCCAGTCACTAGATGGGCGAGTGCTGTGTGACTTCATTCGGGCCTAAAGTTATCAGAGAGATGGTGTTCTTAATTCCCAGGAAAGGAAACACTTTACCGCGTAAGAATGCACAGTCACAGAGGAAATATATTACTAAAAACACTTAAGAGACAAACCTGGCAAAAGGTGGAATTGAACTGGAACCTGTCGATGAGATGTATTGACTGGAGAGCTTATATTCGCCCTCATGTATATGTACTCTGCCTTCACAAAGGGGTTCTATTTATGTTCTACGTGCTTGTGGGTACTAATACATTGGTCATTTGGAACAGAAGTCAATTCTGGAGAATGCTTGACCCCCTGTGTCAAATGAGTTTTGTTGAGCGATAAAAGTCGTTACACGTCTGTGGAGATTAAAGCTGTCTGGGGCCAGATGGAAAACCAAGCAAAGACATCTCAAAGTGCATATTACACGAATTCTTGAACATGAAATACACTACATGTTAAACAGTCCCTATGTTAGGTCACCTCTACAGCTACATGAGGGTCAGGTAATGAGCCCATGTTAGCTACCTGGAGATAATGCGGCTCTGAAGTTGTCATTCTGAGCTAAACTTCATGTATTTAATTGAACCGTGGCGCACAGGCAGGTCCACCTAAGATATGAAATCCCCTTCACATCACCGGGTGTGAAACGGCTGCCTTTGAAAATGGTCAAACGTCAATTTACCAAGAAATGCAGCGTCGTGTTGTGCTGAAAGACGTGCTACACGGTGGTAAAACCATGATAAGACTGCATGTGCCTGTCCCTATTGTTAGTATTTGCTAAAGTGCAACGTCACAAGGCAGGATAGTCTCAGGTTAGCGCAGTACGGGTTAGCGCTTTACAGGTTAGCGCAGTACAGGTTAGCGCAATACGGGTTAGCGCAGTACAGGTTAGCGCAGTACAGGTTAGCGCAGTACAGGTTAGCGCAGTACAGGTTAGCGCAGTACAGGTTAGCGCAGTACGGGTTAGCGCTTTACAGGTTAGCGCAGTACAGGTTAGCGCAATACGGGTTAGCGCAGTACGGGTTAGCGCAGTACATGTTAGCGCAGTACAGGTTAGCGCAGTACGGGTTAGCGCAGTACAGGTTAGCGCAGTACGGGTTAGCGCAGTAAAGGTTAGCGCAGTACAGGTTAGCGCAGTACGGGTTAGCGCAGTACGGGTTAGCGCAGTACAGGTTAGCGCAGTACGGGTTAGCGCAGTACAGGTTAGCGCAGTACGGGTTAGCGCAGTACGGGTTAGCGCTTTACAGGTTAGCGCAGTACAGGTTAGCGCAATACGGGTTAGCGCAGTACGGGTTAGCGCAGTACAGGTTAGCGCAGTACGGGTTAGCGCAGTACAGGTTAGCGCAGTACAGGTTAGCGCAGTACGGGTTAGCGCAGTACAGGTTAGCGCAGTACGGGTTAGCGCAGTACGGGTTAGCGCAGTACGGGTTAGCGCAGTACAGGTTAGCGCTTTAGAGGTTAGCGTTTTACCGGTACTGCGTTAACCTGTACTGCGCTAAATTGCAACATACTATGATAAACCCTTGAGCATTGTTTGAGTGCAACGTTATTCCTTTTCCTAAATATAGTAAAAGAAAGTACACAAAATTAATTTACGAAATGATGCAGAAAAGCGAACCCAAGCTATTGTTACTTAACCCACTGTACGATAATCTCTAGTGCTTACTTCTGTACACATGGTTCCTCTTAAGAAAAGGGATGATTTCACGGTTTACCGTTAACGTGCGAGGCATTACACGAGCTTGCTTCTCATAATCTCGTTGAATTAATCATGGCATACCTATCTACACATACAATACTGTCACAGCATACTGCATACTGGTCTCCTTATTGCTTACAGAGTCAACAAACAGCTGGAGGTCGGGTGGTCTTCTGATCTTTGTGGAATGACCCGCAGATCCGAGAGCGGGGCACCGTCTCGATGTTCACTGGGAAATCTGCTAGGGGGTCTCCAGTCAATGTGACACCCATCCACTAACCCCACAGCGAGGGCTGAGTCACTGGCTTACTCACCCTCTCCGACGCGGTTCCTGACAGGAGCACCGCATCCGATTTCTTGACACCCCGGCCGTCCTCCTGTTTTCCCCTCGACGTGTTTCCTATTTGGTGTTCGACCTCAAGTAAACTCCTTCTCATTATCATTCCTCTTCCTGTCGCTTCTCGCTCGATCCACGAGGACCTGAGCCTGAGCATCGCGTCTCGGGACTGCTCCGAATAATGGCTGCTAGCTGTCCGAAGACGACCTGGTTGCGTTGCGGATTGAGTTTCTGCCATGATAATGTCCCAGAGTTGGTGCACACCGCTCGTAGCTATATTTGTCTCGACCAGGAAACACTCATTTACATGCATTATCATATTATAGATGACAGCCTACTCCAGAGAAATGTAGTCAGTGCATATTTTTGCATACTGTTTTTCATACCACACCAGCCCGTCATTGCCAGAACCAGTCTCCATAAACCGAGCTACACAGAACCGAAAGATGGAGTAGATGTCGGAACTAAGTTCAGTTCTGACATTTACTCCTAAGGAATAGGACCTGAATAGGTATATTCATGTTTCAATATCATGATGAATGATTTGGCCAATAATCTCCACAGACGATTTGCCACCTGAACGTGGCTCCTCTCCAGGTTTCTTCCAAGGTTACTGCCTTTGAAAGTAGTTTTTCAGGAAGCTACTTGCTCTTTGGGATTTCTGTATGTGCTTAATGATGTGCTTAATGAAAATTCACTGATTCGTTATCTTAAGTGCAAACGTTCTCTCTGATTCAATTAGATTTCAATCAATCAATTTTATAAAGCCCTTTTCACAGTGAAGTCGTCACAAAGTGCTTGTACAAACACCCAGAAACCCGACAGTGCATCATAAAGGGATTCTCTGGTTTATGTTCCCTCTATTTTGCCCATTATTTTAGCCATTTCTTCAAGTCTCTCAGATTCTAGTCAGACATATTTTTCCCTCACTGTGAATCTCTTCAGTCAGCCTTGTGTCCCTCTAGGATGAAGCTGCCACTAGACACTGATTTGAACTGGGTTTCGTATGTCCTCCCACATGGTTACCAGTCCGTAAAAATAGATTGCATTTGTTCTCTATCACATGTAATTCTATGGTGTAATTACCACATAATATGTGCCGGATGTGAACAAGTATGTATACCGTTCAACGAAGGCAAAAACAAAAAACTAAAGACAAACACCAAGAACAAAATGAAAATGAAGAAAATCCTCAATACAAACGGTGGCACAACTCTCACTCTCAAAGACTAAGTATATCACAGCTCCCAGTACCAGTCAAGGTGTCGTGTTCTGGAGTTTAACTAATAGGGAAACGGTGTGGGAACTGATGTGGGAACAGTGCGTTACATTCCCCCAATTAAACCAGAACATGCACTTGACCATCTTTGTTAGCCAGTTGGAATACACTTCTCCACAACCCTTCCACTACTTTCGTTCTGTGCTTTGACATAACGTGCACACATCCTGTTAAAAAAACAGGTAGAGTTTCTTTTAAAAAGGACAAATCCCTCCGGGCCATTCTGTGTCGAGTCTTTTCTGCTGGTTGTTATGTAGAGCCCCTTGCCCCAGTTGCAGTTTCCTCCCATTGAGGAGAACAGACTTGGGCGGAAACTGACAGATCGCATAATAGCTTGGGGTGTCAGCTAAAGCAGGAAGCACTATCGATCTGTGACCTTTCAGTAGAAGGGTCACGGGAGGAGTTGAACAAACTCACTATCACAGTAGACCAGTAGACCAGTCAGTGGATAGAAAAGATCTACAATAAAGGGATTGTTTGGCCCCGCTCTATCTACGGGCCCCGCTCTATCTACGGGCCCCGCTCTATCTACGGGCCCCGCTCTATCTACGGGCCCCGCTCTATCTACGGGCCCCGCTCTATCTACGGGCCCCGCTCTATCTACGGGCCCCGCTCTATCTACGGGCCCCGCTCTATCTACGGGCCCCGCTCTATCTACGGGCCCCGCTCTATCTACGGGTCCCGCTCTATCTACGGGCCCTGCTCTATCTACGGGCCCCGCTCTATCTACGGGCCCTGCTCTATCTACGGGCCCTGCTCTATCTACGGGCCCTGCTCTGTCTACGGGCCCTGGTCTATCTATGGACCCGGCTCTCTCTTTGCCAAAACCAAAGGCTTATATAGTCATACTCCAAATGCCATGCTGTCGTATGCTATTGACGAAACGGAGGGTTTTGCATCAACAGCTTGTGTTTGGCAACAGCTGAAAAGCAGAGAATCTGGACCAAAATGAACAAATGGCACGAATCACAGTGTGGATCAGTACGTATTGAACGAGACGTTCAATTAATGCAGCACAATTATACCAGTCGTTTAGGAAAGTGCGAGGCCAGACAGGTTTGGGACACGTCCGCACGTTTCCTCCAAATTCCCACTCGGGGCATTATCTGGATAACACACACACGCACACACAGACATAACACACACCAATCATCCTTGTAATTCTCCCTTCCTATAATGAACACGGTAACAGATACACACACACACACACACTCCTGTTCTATACCACCCCTGACGCCAAACGCCCCTACATTTATCATCTTCTAGGAAACATTCAAATGTTTGGCCCTGGGGATTTGGAACCAAATGCCTTATCTACGGCATAAGCCTCTCCCTCTCTCTCTCTCTCTCCCTCCCTCTCCTTCTCTCTCCCTCTCTCCATCTCTCTCTCTCTCTTCCTCACTCTCTCTCTCTCTCCCTCTCTCTCTCTCTTCCTCACTCTCTCTCCCTCCCTCCCTCCCTCCCTCCCTCAATCCTTCCCTGCTCATATGCCTCCTTCTCTTAATCTCTACCTCCTCTCGCTCTCTCTCTCTCTCTCCTTTCTCTCTCTCTCTCTATCTTTCATTCTGCCTTCTCCCTCGTCTCCCGGTCCATCACTCTCTCTCTGTCCAATTCCTCCCTCCCCTTCTTCGATCATGAACCACAGAACATGTGCTCTGCAGCCAAGATAACGAGGTGGTGAACCTCTACAGCGACATCACAGGGTAAAAACACATGGTACCAATTAAACACCACCGTAAGCTACTTGAAGACATTAAAGCCCCGGCTGAGGTGAGGAGGTGATAACTTGTTTCAGGGCAACAGGTCCAGCTTTTTTCTCCTTTAAAGGACAGCTTTAATTCGCCAGGTTTTGAGATATTCATCAATACTCTGGGCCATCTGAAGTTTGCTTTTCCCAGCATTAGTTTTCCAAACTAATTGTTGTTTTTCAAGCTTTTTATTAAACTGCGTTTTAAATGGGGTATTTGTATTCCGTGTTGTTCTATGTAATAGAACCTAAAAAAAAAAATATTGCCCAACACTTCCTCTATATTTGAGTCATTACCTATATATATATATATATATATATATATATATTACCAAATAATTTTGTTCTTACTTACATTTCTGAAACCCACATGCAAAAACGCACGCACACAAATGTGTCCTCAGATTTTCCGGAACTGCTGTTTTTGTTTGCAGGTCTTTATTGACGTTGGACAAATCCCCTTCAGCTAATCGTCAGGGAGAGCCCATTAATCCACGCCGCGGGGGTGTGTAGCGCGCCCCAAACTCCTGTGATGACGTCCCTTCTGAGAGTAGCGGGCGCCGGAACGATGACTAAGTGATCGGCGATTGCTGAGAGCACAGTTTAATCTGTAGCCGGTGGGGCGATCAACGGGAGAGGCTGTGCCGCGGTGTGAGCGTGTGGGGATCAAGACTAAATGAGTTAGCCAAGCTAACTGGAGCCCACATATCGCAATGGGGTTGAACATCAACTGAGCGTGGGCAGACTGGAGCTCTGACGTCACAGAGGTTAATATAAAAACACATACTGAGGTGCTAGCATCAACATACAGGACAATGTGCGTCACACAGGGCAATATGCGTCACACAAGGCAATATGCGTCACACAAGACAATATGCGCCACACAGGACAATATGCGCCACACAGAAAAATATGCGTCACACAAGACAATATGCGTCACACAAGACAATATGTGTCACACGGGACAATATGCGTCACACAGGACAATATACGTCACACAGAACAATATACGTCACACAGGGCAATATCGTCAAACAGCACAATATACGTCACACAAGACAATATGCGTCACACAAGACAATATACGTCACACAGGACAATATACGTCACAAAAGACAATATGCGTCACACAGGACACTATACCAAACACTCACCATGTTTGGGGCGGCAGTTGCTCAGTGGGTTGAGTCGGTTGTCCCCGGTTCCTCCTGGGAAATTGTCGAGGTGTCCATGAGCAAGACACCTAACCCCAGGTGCTCCTGGCGAGCCTGCAGTCGCCTTGCATGTATGAATGAGTGAATGAATGGGTGAATGTGACGCAGGATCTGTAAAGCACTTTGGATAAAAGCGCTATATAAAAGCGCAGCATTTACCAATTTATTTTCCAAAGGGCTGTCTGAACTTGATGCAGTAATCCTGGCTACGGTAAAAAAACACAGAAGTAGATGAAATCTTTGGGTTTGTCACTGGGTGTGGTTTCAACCTCGCTCTTCTGATATTTGAAGGGTCCAATTAACGTATTTGAAACAATGAGAAGCCTTCCTTTTCATTTTGTAATGATTGGTAATGGCTTTAGGAAGCCTCCTTGGTGTTGTGTGAGATGAACACAAAGCGTTTAGACACAAAAAGAAAATCACAAACAGGCTTGATGGGATAATGTCCTGGGAAGCACAGAAAGGTGTTGTACGGGCTTGTCCAGGACTTTAGGATCTGTTCCTTTGAGACGAGTCACGCTTGGAGCCACATTATCCTTAAAACGTCTTTCGTCGTCGGAATCAAAGCTGATGGTTTCAAACCATCTTATCAAATGTACCGAATGACTTGCATCAAACTGAACGATAAAATTCTTGAGACATGGCAAGCAACATCTATGTAGTTAGAAGAACAAAAAATGGAATAACAAAAGAATATACAGAATATACATAGCTACACAATATACATAATGAAGTGGGAATATGGACAGTATGCAAAACTTCAATAGTGCAGTTAGTGATTTATTCCAGGGTACGTTCAGCATCAGCGGGTTTAAGAACGTTGCATAACCGCAACCATAAAACCACGGCTGATTTTATCCGCACAAACCCATTTAAAGTGAATGTCATCCATTGATCTGAACTCAGACAAGACGACGTCGGTCACCTCAGGGTTAAAACTGCCTGCTACCATATTTACTCAGAACCCTGCACATTCTCGTGGATGTGACTCAAACAGATAAGGTATTTAGTGCCAAATATTTTAATGTTTCCATGAAGATTTTCCTGTGGTAAGTATTATTTTCATGTAAAGTGTTGCAGTCGTCTGGTGACTGGCCGGGAAGACGTCCAAGAGGCGAAATCGCTGGAGGGGGGGTTAGTTTATCACAGACGGGTCCACTAATTGCTATGTGTCTTCCACACAGAAGAAATGAGCTGGAAAGCCAGAACTCCAAGACCAGGAGTGTGGTGGGACAATGGTGGAGTTGTGGCTAAAAAATCTGCATTAGGAAACATTGAAGCCATTGGCATAGCTGTTGGTTTGTTCTTTTGCTGTTTGGAAGATTTTGTTTGGTGGGAAAGATAAAGTTAAAGATTAAGTAAAAGTATTTTTTTGCGGAGTGAGTCATAGCACCAACCCTGTTGCAAACAGTTTAAAACGACTAAACTATTATGGAAGCGGTCAAATGTTTCTACAAAATAAAAGATTAATTGGTTTGTATGTAATGATCATCTTGTCGTGTGGGAAAAGCTTACATAAGTCCCTGTTTATTACATAAACTACATTTGAGTCAAACAAACTCAATCACTACTCTTGTGAAAACCATACCTATAAGCAGAGTGGCAAATCCGCTTTGCTAAACGTTAGGGTCAGGTTTAGAATTAGGTTTAGAAATAAACCGAAGCTTAGGGTTAAAATAAGGATTCAAGTTTTCAAGTTAGTTCAAGTCATTTTCAATTCAGGTCATTTTTTATAGCAACAGATTGAGTGTTTGTAGAATTCAACAGGCAGACGCATGAGTCTTGGCAGATATAGTACAAGCCTCTGAGATGAGGTGGGAGAAATCTGACACACACACACACACACAAACGTATGTTTGAGCAACCCCACAGCTTCCCAGGAAAACTTTGTGGGGGGGGAGCATTGTAATTGACTTGCCAAATGCCACAGCCACACTCCACTCAGCCTCCTACAGTTGCATCAATCACATAAGTTACGACTCCAGCGTGAGATGGGCGCCAACGGGCTCGACACACCCCGTGAATATCCACAGCAAACTGGCACAGCACACTGGCACGCGGCTGATGTTATTCAGGCGCCTGTCATGTCTGGAATATGATGGATAGTCCAATTCTACCTGAGACCGAGGCAAAAACAATATAGCAGTTAACACAATCAGTAACGGCCGAACGCGTTTGAAAAGGACAAACTGATTCATGAACGCCATAACCGTCAGAGGACAGCTACGGGTGTGCGCTGAAGGTGTACGTTTGGAGATTGAGGAACTGTGAAATATCGGCGTCTGTTTTAACTCCTTTTAGAACATAAAAATCAGGCCAGGCAATCTGCACTACGTTATGTACATCCCGTTATCGCCCAAACCAAGGACCGTTGTATACACCGAAATCAAACCCAATAATTGAAACGATAACAAAAAATAATTCATGTACTTTAATTCGCTTTTACACTTTTCTATTTTGTTCGTGCGGAACAGGTGTTCCACAGCAATCCTGCATGCTCCGACGGGAAGGAAAACTCAGTTATATTAACCTAAGCGTCACGCGCTCACGGCAAAACACACTGCAGCTGGAGAACGGGACAATAAAGCACCGTTTGGAGTCGATGGAGCTGCGAGAACAAATCGACCAAGCCACTACTGGTTGACCTGTTTTTTGATAGCTCCATATATCAACGGCTGTCATGTTCAGCGCAAGAAAGCCCTATAGCCCGTGGAGGAAAAGCTCAAATGTTAGTGGTTGGAGATAGAAAGGCTTCTAGTCTCAGAAGAGCCACTGCTCTCAGGTTGGGCTGCTTACTTGGCTAAACCTTCAAGTTGCAAGTTGTGTTTGACGATTCCTCCTACGTCATTGACCGTTTGACAGGTAGGTTGAAGAGTATGACCGGAGCTACATAGAGCTTTAGAGAAGCCATCACACAGCATCGGTTCCGGCAATACTGCGGCATCTAAAGCTGGTGTGACGTCAAATCGCACTAATAACGATTTATTTGTTCTCGACAGAGGCACATGGTTCCCCAGAGATCCGCACAAAATGTTACAACGATACGTCAATCCAGTGAACACCTTAAAGGAGCACTGGCCAAGCAAGTCAGTTGACTGGGTGGACGTGTTGCGATGTGTCTCTCATTTACACTTGAGTCACATTCCTTTAAAAACATTTTTTCAACTTAAAGTGGCACCGTGAAAAATGTGAAAGATGAATGTAAACGATTCCCCGCCAATGTATTCTGGTAATTTCTGCTAGAAGAATACTTGTTCAAGAACTCTGGACATTACTCTGTATAAGTGTTTGTGAGTGGTGGGTGGTGGGCATACAGAAATCCAATGTAACAAACTAACCAAATCAAAATTTAGGGTTACGTCTAGCCGCCGTGCGAAATTACGGAGGCATCTGAAATGCGTTTATTCTGAAGTTTGGTGAGGTTTTCCTATAGTCTCTAGAAAACAGACAGATGGTAACAATTCATTTTTCCAAGCTGATATGGAGCTAGTCTCCAGAAACACAAACAACACTGCCCTCTAGTGTCCCTCTACTTAACTGCACCTAGTAATTCACCCGCGCCAGCCGCCAGTGGAAACACCAATTAACCTAATCTTAATAATACAGAAAGCAGGTGTCAGGGAAGAACTAATAGGTGTCAGTGTAAGTCAGTCCCTTCGTTGATTGTTCCTTCTGGTCGTCGTTTGGAAAAGATGGACTTCATTATTGTTGTAATGTGTGTGTGTGTGTGTGTGTGTGTGTGTGTGTGTGTGTGTGTGTGTGTGTGTGTGTATGACTAACCTTAGACATTGCAAATTCTCACACGTTTCCTCTCTCTATTGTATCAACAAGATGATGTCAGTGATTGCTGAAGTCATCTCTCCCTCAGTATCTGCAGATGTTTTTTTAAATAATGCCACACACACACACACACACACACACACACAGATCAACCACGTTCCTATGGTTTGGACTTCACAAGCGGAGGCACAGTGGCATTTGTCATTGACCGGGCCTGGAGGTGAAGGGAGGCTATACGCCAGACAGCCTGAGGGGATACGCGACACATCTCCCAAATCTGGTCTAATAGCACAATGAGTTCACAAGAGGGGACAAAGGAACGGAAGTATACAGAGGCTCCCAAAAGAGGAACAGCTGTTCTGACAGTCGCTTGATAAAAGGGATTCTGGTTCCAGTATGCAGGTTGGGGTTGAGCAGATGCTGTGTGGATGTGTGCTTTCAGGAAGTCCACTAAGACATTGTGAATCATCCACGGCATTCAAACCCCCTTTTAATTTTAATTCCACACACATATTGATGAAGCGATATTGGCAACTTATTTGTAATACATTTATAATACATATCTGGATCAAATGAATACACAATGCACAATGAAGTAAACCAACGCAACACAAATAAAATCCTCAACTTTACAACAAAACTTTTTTTAAACCTTTCTCGAGGTTGTGTCAGTCCACAGCACGCTGGCTAAGATCGCCTTTGTTTGTTCTGACGCTGTGGGATTACTGAGGTGCTTAATCAATAAAGGCTTAATATTGTAAAAGTTGGTTGAGCGTCAGACACTGAAGGCATGACATACGTCTTACAATTGCCCTGCAATTCGGAAAAGTCTCTATGTGTTTTTGACCGTGTGTTTTCTGAGACTTCAGAGACAAATGAACTGCAAGGTAGGCGAAGGGTTAAGCTCGAGTTGTGTGAAGGCTGTCAGCAGGGCTGTTCATGTCAAATGAGCTAATGAGGCAATCCGGCCTTTAGGATACAGTATCTACCAGTCCTGTGAGGATTCAAAAGCAGGGACCTCTCCAAATGCTTCATAAAGATAGATAGAGGTGTATGCACAGATGAGCTTCTCGTTGCCATGGTGCAGGCTTGATATACGTGTCCTTTGTTCCACAGACGGTGACCCTATCAATCCCTGGGGCATCACTGTGATGTGTTGTGGAGGCCCTCAGCTTTTGCAGATTTAAAGCATGGTGTTGAACTTCAGTTCTCTCTCCTAACAGTGGAGCGTAATGACTTATAAACTATTAAAATGGAAGAGTGCACTGGTCTTATAACTCTAAGTTTCTACCTAAAGAGAAAGGAGTAAACCTGAAGACACAAAGCTTACATTTATTTAAAGCAAGACGTGAGGGCATACTACCGAGGACAATACATCAAGGATCCTTTTTCTCTAATAAAAAAAAGAATCTCTAATAAAACATTGTATGTAGTCTCATTGTTAGTGCTCTCTAAAGGAAGCTGGAGTATTGAATAAAATAAATAAAAATTACCACTATATTGTCAGCAGTTGAAATGACAATCTGTTAGAATCCAAACGGTGCTTTATTTCTTCTTGATTTCTATGGTAGTCCTTTTTGCTCACCTTTATGAAAGAACCATTAACTAAGGCCACGACTACAGTACGTGTTGTAGAGATGGCAGTGAGTCATAAGAGTCTACACGCTCCCTGAACTTCCTCATTTCGGAAAACAGTCAACGCGTCATTCCATAATCATAAATAACTGTCCGAACTGACAGCAAAAACAACGAGGGCTTCACATGCAGCACAAATCCTTCAAAATAGTAGCATTTGCTTGGGGCCTTGTAGCTAGTGGAGTAGTGGTTCAGCCGCAAAACGTCAATACTGTCCAAATAGCCTACCGTGCTAATAGCACTGCAATAGCTAAACAGAAGATACTCAAATATATACAGTGCCTTGCAAAAGTATTCGGCCCCCTTGAACTTTTCGACCTTTTGCCACATTTCAGGCTTCAAACATGAAGATATACAACTGTATTTTCTGGTGAAGAATCCACAACTGGGACACAATCAAAATTTAGATATTTCAAACCTTTTTAACAAGTTAAAAACTGGAAAATTTGCGAAATTATTCAGCCCCTTTACTTTCAGTGCAGCAAACTCTCTCCAGAAGTTCAGTGAGGATCTCTGAATGATCCAATGTTGACCTAAATGACTAATGATGATAAATAGAATCCACCTGTGTGTAATCAAGTCTCCGTATAAATGCACCTGCTCTGTGATAGAAAGGTCCGTTTAAAGCACAGCATCATGAAGAACAAGGAACACACCAGGCAGGTCCGAGATACTGTTGTTGATAAGTTTAAAGCCGGATTTGGATACAAAACGATTTCCCAAGCCTTAAACATCCCAAGGAGCACTGTGCAAGCGATAATATTGAAATGGAAGGAGTATCAGACCACTGCAAATCTACCAAGACCCGGCCGTCCCTCTAAACTTTCAGCTCATACAAGGAGAAGACTGATCAGAGATGCAGTCAAGAGGCCCATGATCACTCTGGATGAACTGCAGAGATCTACAGCTGAGGTGGGAGACTCTGTCCATAGGACAACAATCAGTCGTATACTGCACAAAGCTGGCCTTTATGGAAGAGTGGCAAGAAGAAAGCCATTTCTTAAAGATATCCATAAAAGTGTCGTTTAAAGTTTGCCACAAGCCACCTGGGAGACACACCAAACATGTGGAAGAAGGTGCTCTGGTCAGATGAAACCAAAATCGAACTTTTTGGCAACAATGCAAAACGTTAATAAAAGCAACACAGCCTGAACACACCATCCCCACTGTCAAACATGGTGGTGGCAGTCTCATGGTTTGGGCCTGCTTTTCTTCAGCAGGGACAGGGAAGATGGTTAAAATTGATGGGAAGATGGATGGAGCCAAATACAGGACCATTCTGGAAGAAAACCTGATGGAGTCTGCAAAAGACCTGAGACTGGGCAGATTTGTCTTCCAACAAGACAATGATCCAAAACATAAAGCAAAATCTACAATGGAATGGTTCACAAATAAACATATCCAGGTGTTAGAATGGCCAAGTCAAAGTCCAGACCTGAATCCATCGAGAATCTGTGGAAAGAACTGAAAAAAAAAAACCTCACTGAGCTCGAGGTGTTTTGCAAGGAGGAATGGGCAAAGATTTCATGATGTGCCAAACTGATAGAGACATTATTACAGCTGTAATCGCAGCAAAAGGTGGCGCCAAAATTAATAAGGGGGCTGAATAATTTCGCACGTCCAATTTTCCAGTTTTTTATTTGTTAAAAAGGTTTGAAATATCCAATGTTCCACTTCATGATTGTGTCCCACTTGTTGTGGATTCTTCACCAGAAAATACAGTTGTATATCTTCATGTTTGAAGCCTGAAATGTGGCAAAAGGTCGAAAAGTTCAAGGGGGCCGAATACTTTTGCAAGGCACTGTATATATATATATATATAGACTCACTGTGTCACTGTATAGAGAACATAAATGCCTGGATGAACCAATATTGTCTACACTTGAAGCAATCTTAAACAGTGATTATTGTTTTTGGCACCAAAAAAAAAAAACTAGTATTAAAAAATGATAAAAAAATTATTCTGGGACCAAAAATATCAGGGAGCAAGTACGTAATCTCTGTGTTCTGATCAGATCTTGTGTTTTTTTAAGTTGTTATTCTACTTCTATTTTCTAGACAAAGGCTATAAAATCTCAAGCAATATTGTGGTGCAGTGATAAAATGATTCCCCCGATCCCAATTGTGCGTCTGCCGAGCGCATGGCGACGTCGCTTCACGGAAAACGCGCTAATGTTCATACACGCTAGGAAACACACTGGCATGAATAAAGACAACGGTCTGCCTTCTTACCCTATGAGATCCTCCATTCTGGCTCCATCAGGTATCTCTGGCTCCCCAGTTGCTGAGTTTGAACCTCTTGTCCCCTCACAAAGTAACCATCGCCTAAGGAGGACACAGACACAAAATGGAGGACACAGACACAGAATGCAGTGTGGTTAGTTTACTGCACCGGTGTCAAACTCAAGGCCCGTGGGCCAAATCCGGCCCACCACGTTGTTTTATGTGGCCCGCGAGAGCTAAAAAGGCACATGCTCACATGATCCTCTATAGCATTTCACTAGATTTCCCAAAATGCATGTCGATTTTGTATGACAAGTTTAATGGAGTAATCTGGGTTTCTAAACTTGATAAATGAAAGGGATTTATGTTATTATAACACAGAGCCCTTACATATATTTAGACATTTAGGTACATGCATGTACGATATATGTACACTTGAATAAATAATAATGAAATGCAGAGACAGTTATTTGCCAATATATTAACGATTAGTCACATTTATACAGTCTTACGGATACAACTGGCCCTTTGAGGGCCACCATAATGCGGACAGGCCTGGGGTGAAAATGAGTTTGACACCCCGGGTCTACAGTTAGCAAGGACGTTCAATCAGCTTCCCGGGATAGAGTGAGTTGTGTATGCATCCCCCTGCTCCACAGGATGAGGTGAGAGATGGGTGAGAGATAGCCCGTGTGGAGAGTGGATCTCTTTCTCACCTTGTCACCCCTCATCCACATGAAAGGGTTCAGGAACACATTCGTGTCTCAGCTAACTCACCCTCTCTGGTTTCTTCTCTCACCTCTTCTCTCCCCTCTGTCAGTTCCTCTCTCTCTCTATCTCTCTCTCTCTCTCTCTGGTTTCTTCTCTCCCCTCTGTCAGTTCCTTTCTCTCTCTCTCTCTCTCTCTCAGCCAAATGCAAACAGACTCTCAATCTCTCCTTCCTCCCAGAGTTCCTCTCTCTTTCTTGCCAGGGCCTCTTAAGTCCTGTCGGATCTTGGTGTCTTGGATTTCAAAGCTGTCCTTTAGGCCTTGTGATTTATATCCAGTGGAGTGGTAGGCTTCTCAGTCAGATGTCCTGTGCTGTGTGTTCAATGCTCTATTCACACTCCACTATCCTCTGCAAAAAATATTTCAACCAAGGCCCTGCTTTGCATTTGTTACGTTGGTGTTGTACATTGTTTATTAAAAGCATTTAGTAGCTGGGTCGAAATGCTCTTTGGCACGGAGTAGCCAAATACACACCCAAGCATCCAAAATCGACTGGATGATTTACTTGGAAAAAGCGACACACCAAATTCATCTGGGATGCACGCTTCTTTGATTCCGACGCCAGGTTATAAAAACATTCAATGAATGATTCATAATATTATGCGTGCATTAATTCTGCATTATTACATTGCGAGTCGTTCACAGCCCGCCACCTGCTGATACGAGGACCTGCGGTAGAAAAACCTGTGTGCCCGGAGCACAGCTCATAATTACACATCACATCTGGTGAGGGAGAGTGATTGGGTTGAAGCCCTGTCTGTGTTCCAAATGGCACGCTTATCCACATGCATTGCACTTCATTCAACCAGTACCGTTCTGGCCCGGATAAAACCCAGTGTGAATCACAGGGGACGAGGTCACGTTAAGGACAAAATCCAATATGTGACAGGTGAAGCTATTGCAGGCACTCTATCAACCATGGTAATGGCGACTTGAATATGAGAAGATCACGCTATCAAACAGACCACATACCTGTGGACGGGTCCCATCGACTGTGGCTTGTTACCTTCAAAAAGCACTGGTAAGAACTAGTGCACAATGTAGGGAATAGGGTACACATTTGGGTGGAGTCCATGGCGAACAAACAGTTCTTACGTCGGATCCCAGTTCACCCCTTATGAACGCACTACTAACACTAACCCTAAATCAATTGATCCGATTGCAGGTCGAAACTAAGAGGCCAGTTCGCGGCTCCTTGGTTCAACTTCAAACCAGTGGTTTTCACATTAAGACAGATTACTGTGGGTCCTTCTCTAATTTGAACCAGGTTTCTCTCATCTGAATGCTGCAAAGGGCAGCCCTGTGCCATACCACGTCCTCAGTGAAGAGCCTTTCCTTCCTTTGTCAACATTCACCCCTGTCCTCCCAGTCATGCATGCAAATAAATGCTGTGTCCTCGGGCCCTGAGTATCTCCAGCATGCCGATGCCATCAAACATGCATAAGTAACAGATGTAGCTTTGATGTATTGATTTTGCCAAGCTTCTGTCTGCGACTGAACGCGTAACGCGGCCCTGCGGCATCCATACAGCCAGAGTGTCGTCACAGCGTGCCCTGACAGAGAGGCTGGCGAGAAAACAGCATGTACACAACAGCCTGGGATGTTCAAGTGATTAATGGTCTTCCAGGGAGCAAGGTGACTTCTTGCACTGTAAGCACCTTTCACATTTCCATAGGCAATGAGACATTTCTCACGGCATTGAGGAAGGCTTTGGAAAACGTTTAAACGTCTAATACTCGGGTTGAGTAGAGGAGGATATGAATATTCTGTTTACGAGCGTTGTTAAAGCCATTAAATTGGCGACGGGTCTGGTTTGTTCAAACAGTCAAATTGTTTAATGAAGGACAGAGAAAAGACCCATGGGAACTAGTCGCTATTCATTCAAGTTAATAGGCATGAACCATCACACCCTGTCTCTGTGCTGTTTACACGCCGGCTTACAACCACACACACTAAAACACATGCACACAGACACACACACATTTCTCGATTTCCTTTTTCCTTTAAAACAATCATCAAGCCCACTTATTTCCTGGCCTTTTTGTTGAGGCTTGTCACTTCCACATTGGATGCTGTGCTGGCCATTATGAGGAGACGGTCAGCCAGAAAGCATCCCTTTCCTGACCAGTGAGGTCACAAGCTGTCCCAGTCGCGCATAAACACAGGACACACATTAACTCGACCGTTTCCTTACCCTACTAACCCACAAACCTAAGGAGTATTACCCATTGTTCTTCTCAAAGAACAGCACGATAGGTTTTTCACATGAAACATAAGGAACAGCGAGGATCAGTATGACAGTGCTTTGTTGTTGATAAGAGATAACACATCCTGAGTCAAACGTCAGCAAGTGCAGCTGGTCAACAAGCCAAGAAGAAAGATTAAGAACTCAACAGAAAAAAGAACATCAGGTCTTTGAAGATTATTGACCTTCATCCTAGCCATTGAACGCAGACTTACGAAGATAACTTTGTAGTTCCTGTGTAGACATGTAAACAGCGAATAAACAGGAATAAAAGTAACAAAATACAGGTTCATGTGTATTGTATGAGCCACATTTTCAGTTACATTGTCATGACAACAGTTTGTGGACAGACCTCATGACAATTGAACACAAAAATAAAAGTCCATACAAATCCGGTGTCTGTGCTTTAACTAAATAATATATAGTTGTATCAAACACCAATCAAAGGCTGATTGTTTAACAAAGATAGATAACACATTGACTTTCTTCAAACACAACGATAGAAGAATGAGTTCCCAGCCCATAATATGATCACATACCTTCATCACAAAGAAGTCTTCCAATCCAAGGCTCAACTCTGGTTAAGGAATGTTTCTTTTTACCGGTATATATAGGCCTACTGTTGACTACAGCAGTCGAAATATCCACTAACAGTTAGTAAAAACCAGAACGAGTCCAATAAATATGAACAGTTGAATTGCTCTGCCGTAACTCCTCCCAAAAGTTACTATGGCACTAAAAAGCGACATGTGAAAATCCCGTCTGACTTTCTCCGCCCACGCTTCTCATGAATATTCATATATTCGCTCCGCCCACTTCATCAGATAACTCCCCCTGAACAAGGTTGCACATCATTCGGAGGTCCCCAAGCACATTGTCTTAAACCCTTTTTAGGGGAATAAAAATGTTAATTCAGATTTGTTTATTTTTTGGGGAGAATTAACATTTTAATTCAGGTTTGTTTATTTTTGGGGGAATTTTTATTTTAATTCAGTTTTTTTTATTGCTCACTTGATCAGGGTGCACTTATTAATACTGAGACAGGGATAAAATGTCAACATCAGATTCATGGTTTGCCGGACCGGTTCAAATGTTGGTGCGGTACAATTAATGTAGAATTAATTGCCGAATGTGCCACCACAAGCATGATACACCCTCATCCTAACTCTGAAGAACATAATCCCTTGAACCCTACACGGTTCAAACGCACCGAGTGACACAGGCATTAGAGATTATCAGTGTTCACAAATTATTTCACATTCTTTCGTGCAATTAAAAATGCCTGTGACGTTAAAAGAAGGTTCCTGCAAAGCCTTTTTTGGCCAATTTAGTCTTAGCATTTTTCATACTTAATCGTATGTAATTGGTTTAGGAAAAATATATTTCTTAGCAATACTAAATACAAATAGTGCTACTACTAATACAAATACAAATAACAACTTATTGCCTACATTCAATGGCGAGTTTCTTTACTTGTTATAACCATTACAACAAGCATCACTGAATCTGTAAAATATGTATTTTACTTATCCTGAATACAAGAAGAGAAGTTCCTATATGGAAAAATAAAGTGAATCTGTTTTTGCTCTATTATTGAATACTCTATTAGATGTGCCTGTACAAAGCTTGTTTATATATATTTTTTGAGGGAGATTGTGCGTTTGCCTAGTGCCACTAGGTGACAGCAGATGTCAGCAAAATAATAACAGGCAGTACATTTTATGGCTTTTTTTGGTGGAACTGGTAATATGATGTGGGGCAGGGAATAAATGAAATGAGAGGACATGTGTATTAATGTACATGTTGCCAAATGAGATGGTTTCTGATGGGTTGGACCACAGAGTGAAAGTAAAGTAGCCAACAAGCAGCCTACAATGTTGAAAACTCCCAGCATTCTTTATAGTACTTTATAAAGCTGGCCGAGAGAGTGGTGTGTAAAGCTGTTGTCAAGGCAACAGGTGGGGGTGCTTTGAGGAATCTAAAATAAAAATGTTTTTTTTATTATTTTATTGGTTACTAAATAATTCCGCATTTCTAAATAGATACAATTAAATAAGTGTGTGTGTCCTAACCCTTGACTGGTAATATGTATATTTACATACAAATTATGAATACATATGGCTAAACAGTATGTGTACCGTGCCACTAATGCTGATATAAACATATTTTATTGCGACTTATTTTTTATTTATTAAACAATGTTAAATATAACCGATGATACCTTTATATCAACAAAAACAATAATCGGTAAGGGCGGATATCCTACTTAGAGGAGTCGCAGTGAACTATGGGAAACGTAGTTCTGCTGTCCGCATCCCCGAATACGCTCTACGCAAACTCAACGTAGTAACACCGGAACTCCCCGACGCCTTACGTAAAAGACGTACGTATCTTTCGCCTGGCACCTTGGAGATTCCCCTTCCTGGGGTGTTCGAGGTAAGGTCCACGACTATTCAAAAGAGCCAAACATAACTCGATGGAGAGGGAATATCAACGAGATACTGTCGGGAAAATCTAACAGCTCGAAGATGAAATGAAGCGAGAAAGTAACGATAAGCGACGTGTGGTCATATAACGCGTGTAAAAGTGCAATTTATGTCATAACTTATTTGGCTAATAGAGAAAAGTTAACGCGCCCGACACAGTCGAAACAGAGGAGCTGCTTGTCAACCTTAAATACCAGACACTTTTATCCAGGTAAGAATCTGTTCGACATTTGTAAAATCTGAAGTATTATTATTATTTTTTTAATTATGCCTACCTATACGTGTGGTATAATATGGGTTTCTTTGTTTATTATTGTCCCCCGGCTTTCTTGTCTTCACCCAGTGGGTTGACTTTTGCACCAATTTCCTGGTGTTACATGGCTAATTAAGGTGGACACGTCTGAGCTCCTCGTCTGTATGTTTGAGAGTTATTATTAACTCTCAAACATATTATTACCCCTAGGTGGGAAAATGACGACACTTACCCTAACCGTAATTGCTTAGTAACATATGTTTTAGATGTATTTGTCTGTTTGCTGTGTAGCTAGGCTATTTTAACCAGATAAGAATTGAATAGCACACCCTGATTTAGGTCTCATAAATGTTTATTTTACTATTCCGTAATGTTTCTTGTTTCAGCTCGTGTTCACACGCAATTTGTTGTCACCTGAAAGCAGCTTTCTGGTGGAGTTCTAGCCCCTATAGATAAGGAATAAAGGAACTTCCTTGAGGGGAAGCACTTGAATGAAAAGGCGTGTGTTTGCCTGTATCACAGACAGTGGACTAGATCGAAATGCCTCACTAAGTATAGGTGTGCTCATCTATGCTGTCGTACCGAAACATGATTGTAGCTGGATACTTGTCTAACTAGTTGGACTAGATTGTGTTCTTCGCACATATGACAAAACAGGAAGAGAGTTTGCACAGAAATAAGTTCCCTAGCGTTAATGCATTTTCTAAATAAAATGGGGATTTACTTGCATTTTAGCCTGAATCAATTTGGTCTTTTTGCCCATTAGTATTTCTTTTCCCCCTGAAGTTGTAATGATCTCAAATTTGAAAAACTTTTGGTCAATTCCTCAAATATGGAATTTCTCGGTGAAAAATATTTCTCACAGTAGAGCGTGTTTCTATTTGCCCTGTCTTGTTTGGGTTGCCATGTCTTTCATGCCGATTTCTATTGCCAAGTGCTATTCACTTCGTCTGTTCTTGGTAAGGATCTGTTTCAGTTCTTTGCCAGAGTAGACGTAATCTGCAAATTCATAATGTCTGTTTACGGTCAGATAAGAGTTAAGTCTGCTTTGAGTTTTCGTTTAGTTTTTCCAATTTCATAGATATAAGTCCTTAGCTGATGTTTATTTTAAGTTATTTCTTTTGAAGCAGCGCTGGTATCAGTTTGATTAGTTAGGTCCAAAACTTGCTGACAGGGGCACTTTTTTTCTGTTGTCAGCTCTTGGGTTTGAAGAGTTTTGAATGGGTGACTTGAATTTGTGTTTTGTTTGAGATGTATCCAGGTTGAAGCCCCCTTCTTCTGACTTTCAATTCACTTTATTGGCATGACACACGTGTCACATGTTTGCCAAAGTATAATAACTATGTTATAACAACGTAGTAACAATAAATACACAAAACACATTTGTTTAAAAAGATAAGTAATAAAAATGATTTAAATATTTATAGATAAATAAATATAGAGATATCGATAGATGTTAATGTCTCTCTTTCTTTCTTTTTGCCTCTCTCTCTCTGTCTTGGACCCAGCTGTTTCTCCCGTACTGACAGCTGTCCACAGAACAGGTGCACTGTCACAAAAGGATACAGTTCTTTAGTGTGTGCGACAAAGTGAGTGAAATGTGTTATGCAACAGAATGCGGTTTCTTTCCTTCATTAAGTATTTGCATGCACTTCTACGCTACTGTACCAAAACATGATTCTAGTTGGATACGTGTCTATCCAGTTGGACTAGATTGTGTTCTTGGGACGGAGGACAAAACACGAAGAGGGATTGAGTAAAGCTCCCTAACATTAAGGCATTTTAATATGGTGGGTGAAATAGTTGTTCTGCATTGTCACTTAAATCAATACAATATTAGCTACTTTACTGGCAGGAAAAATATTGTGTACGTATATTTCCTCAGAAAGCACAAGAAGAAGAATTTCGAAACTCACCATCTCGGCTTATGACAATGTTTCTTTTTGATTAACGTTACAGAAACAAATGTGTTTTAAATAAATACATATTATTTAAAAGTAAATTAACAGACCAACTAAAACTAACATGATATGAGTTATTTCTGACCACAAGATGGTGCAGTTTCTCCTTCTCTAGATTACTCACTTCCATAGACAGTTTGAGATTTTGCCAAAAACATTCAACTACAAGTTCAAATGTATGATTAGGTTTGAATTTGGAGATAATAACATCACTATTCACCTCAATATAATTTTTATTCTGATGACATTTGTTTTCAGTTGGTTGAGAATACAGAGACTGTGTGTCATATTGGCTTCTAAAGGAATTATGGAGCAGTTAAGACACTTTCCAGTGAACAAGCCAATTATTAACATGGCAGTTTTAATGGCTTCAGTGTTTTTTTATTATTTTTGTACAACAAATGAGATGATCCAGTAAAGCTTTGTTCAGTTAAGGAGAACATTGACTGCCACATACTTTTCAACTTGTTGGTTTGTGACTGCAAAACAAACATTTTATGGGTCACATGTTTGATAAATGTCACAGTGTTCTACGGGTCAGCTGATATTTGGTTCTGTGGATTGAACATTCTGAGGAACATAATGAAGAAATAGAAAAGGCTGATTGTCTTTTAAAACACGTAACAGCTGTTGTTGTCAGAGTCATTGATATTTTCTAACATTGGTCATCAAATTCATTCTGAAACATGATGGGATCAGAGAAAGATTGACATCTTATATTCCATCTCTTTTACATCAAGTGTATACATTTCAGGGGAAATGATAAGAATGAATGTGTTATCACAGAACAATTTGACATGGAAAATGTATGCTTTGAACTTAATGAAAGTATAGGAACACACAACAACTCTGACAGGAAGCTGCATCTAATAAATCAAATAAATTAGTGTGTTGCACTTCCCAGCAGATGCAAAGTTTCCCATTACAGCTCGGTAATGGTAATACATTTTACATGGTTATAACGCCTGTGTGTGGGTTATTTAGATACACGACATTCTGTCTTGCATCCTCTATGATGATTAGGAGTTTGGTAAGAATATAATATATATAGAATATAATATACAAATCTGACCAAATCCTGGAATTCTATTTAGTAGGACATCAAGTTAATGTTGTTCCCTAGGACATAAACTACAACCGCCTTATTTTTCTTTTGTGGCTGTTACAACTTAGTGTTGCTGTTAGCTATTATGCTAATTCGTGAACTGTCTTAGATTAAAAGGCTTTCACATAAAGCTTTTCCATTAGATGTTAACTACAAGCCACTTCTATTCACCTGGTAGAGTGATGTCATTTCCATCAGTCCATTGGTGATTTGTTAAGTGAACTCTAAAAGCGCAGTGCTTTACAAAAACAACGTTAAGCTGCCTGGTCTCTTTGCGAGCTAGGATTAATGGACTTTTGCACTGAAATGTATGTTTTGCTTTAAAAAAAAAGGGTGTTGCTGTGAACCTTGAACATCCAGTTGTGTTCTTTTTCTATTAAACAAAGCACCCTTTGAGACCAAAACAGAAAATGTTTGAAGTCAGGGGGAAAAAGACATGTAATATGTCGTGATTTGCTGTCTTTGCCTGTGTCACCCTACCCTTTTTCAAATGGCACAGATTATGCCGTCAAGTTTGACCTGGTCCCTGAATAAGAAATGCATGACCATATATTAGTGAATGTGCTAGCATCTGATTCTGTAGTATGTAGTCATGGCGATAAGTACTGGATTAGAATTGTGGATGATGAAAACATGAACTCAGAGGCGAAATTCATGCACCCAAGTTATCCAGCAAAGTCTTTTTCTTGGCCAGAGAGGACACATGTTACATAACCAAATCACGCATAATCTGCCACGCTAATGCTTTGACTACTGCAGAAGAACATGCCCTGAGGAAAGAAAACGTTGTGAAATTACAACGAACACTACAAAGGGCATTCAGGCCAGGGAGTGTACACACACACACACACACACACACACACACATACATACATACTAATCATCATCATAGAAAAACTATAATTTTGCCACTTCCAGTGTTGTTTAACCAAATGACCTTGAGTATGGTGAACAGTGTCCATGTTGCTGGTCTTGCTGGGAAAAACAGACTCACAGTTGACTAAGCTCAGTTGTGTCTTTTTGCTGTTATAAACCAGTCGCTAAAGTGATGAGAACCATGCTTTGTCTTATCCAGTATGGACTGATAAATATACCATGGTGTTCAGTCAATTGGGATTCAAATCACTCTGTTTATAATTCGGTTTATCCGCTGTTGCCAACTGATGTGCTTATAAATGACCACATCTGCCCAGTTTAACCCTAGGCTTATGTGATCTCAGTCACTCTCTGTCTTTGACATTTTTGGCTTGCCAGTACTGTCCCCACGACCGTTCCTCATCTGATATCCAGTGTGACCTATAGTACTGTAAATACATGCCTGCAAACAAACAAAGACACTTAGTTGGAGTCTGAGGAACACTTGGAAACACTTATCCTGTTGATGTCTTGAATGCACCCCGTCGCTTTCCCTGGCCCCCATGTGCGCATGCGCGGTGCTGACTCGCTGTAATCCTCTGTTAGGGGCAGATTGCATTCGTGTCCTCTGCACTTATCAGAGAGGGAGAATTAAGACCCATTTGGAAAAAAAAACTAGAAATGCAATGCAATAGAAACAGCCCCAGCCCCCGGTGCCGAGACTAACAGTGGGCCCAGGATAGAGCATTGCAGTATGGGTAGTTAGACGGGGCTGCTTCCCGAGGAAGTCAACGAGGATCACCGGAATAAAACACCGGAATTGTGAGATGAGCGCACGGGAATGGACCGGTCGGAAGACAACGGATCTCGGGGTTAGAAACCCACTCTGGATGAGAGACAATTGTGCGTTTTGACGTTTTTAACCCGCCGTTATGTGTCTGTCTGTGCAGGATTGATACATTGTGCTCGGTTCTGGATTCGGCTCCGGTTCTGACTCAATGGAACTGGACCCACCGTTAAAATACCTCCGCACACTCGGTTATATCGTGATGAGCAATGCCGATTTACAATACGTTTAATTGTCCATTTTGACCCGGATCATCTAATAGCACTGGTATTTGGTTCTGCATATGTATATTACATGCATGAGGTGGAATATAGATTCCGCCGGTTTTTGCATCCATGGGAATACTGCACGGATTTGTTGCACTTTGAATGCACACTCGTAGTTTCTTTGGCAAACATCTTTGCTGTGACTAGTTGGCTCACCAGAAGCCTACTGTACCTGGATGAACAACCAGAACATCTGCACCTGGGTCTAACTAAAATGAACCTGGGAGAGGTTAACCAGACAGCGGCCGGACAACCTACTGTACCCTCGTTTGGAACATGAAAACATAACTGGACCTTATTAAGGTCACGCCTGTCAAATATTTATTAGTGCTTAGTTTTGGATCTGGATCCAACTTCCCTTTGAGCTGTTCTTCATTTCCCCGGTGGTATTTGTTCAGTCTTCGGTTTCGATCTCATGTTTGTTTTCTTGTTACAGTGGCTTTTTGGGATTTTGCCACAATCATAGTTTTAGAGTGCAACTTCTGTTATCCTGTTTCAGGCGACCAGAAACAACTGGGTGACTGTTGCTGTACTCTGGGTAATCTACAGTAGCAGCTGTGAGCAAGTTTCTACATTTGAAAGATGAGCCTGGGACATTTGTATCAGAGCTTCAGTCAGTGGGCCGGCAGTGCTTGTTCAGGAAAACAGATGCTCATGTTGACAGAGACTACAGTAAAATACATGTAATTATTCATGTATATATATTTATAAAATATAGAGATTTAAAACAGAGCCACCTAGATTGTTATAAATTGTTAGTATCTGTTCTCCCGTGCCATGGTGTCCCTATATTTTGACTTTAATTCAGTCCGGCACAAGTCCAAAAGAAAACAGCACCCAGACCTATGCCAGCCACTGTTATATTTTCTCATTGCAGTTTCTGTATTTTTTTCCATTGTTGATAAGAATTGGCTCCACTCAGCCGTTTTCTTTCGGATATGTTAATTGGGATAGAGCCCTGTCAACCCTGCTTGTACTCGTTCCACTGCACGAGCATGCGTGACCAAGGGTCAAGGCACGGTGAACTAGTCATGAGACCGCATGCGACCGGGCGACACTGCAACTAGTGCGGCAGAAATAGTTGAATGACACTCCAGACAACATGGACCAGACAGTTCGTAGGAGGCCGACAAGTATACGACAGAAAATTGGTCCCCACTTAAAAGAAGAGTGTGTGTATGTCTTTTTCCCTCAGACTCGGTGACGAATCGGAATCAGTGCTCAGGGCAGCCAATTACAGTTTAGATTGAGCACTTCTCTGCGCTGTGGGAAATCCACCCTGATCTGGAGTTTGCCGTCTTCCTCTGGCTTTGATTTCCTCATTATCGACTTTCTATTACTCTTTTTTGGACTTGGCCATCTCCGAGCACACTTGGAATCACTTCACAGGATGCTACGGTCTCTTTTTGAAATGGGGGGTTGTCTAGAATCGAGCCCGTTGGAGGTTTGCAAGGACTGAGAACACATAAGTCCCCCTCGACCGAAGCATAAGTCGCTATACTTCTACTTTTTCCCGTCTCGGTCACTTGGCGCTTTCACCAAGCAATAACCCTGTTAGACTGGAGGGGAGGGAGAAGCCAACGCTCTCACGGCACTCTGGTGATGGGGAGTTCCGCCTCCTCTCTCACCGCGGAGACCGAGTCGGACCATGGCTTTCGGAGCAGCCCGTACCCGCCGTCGCCTCCTATGGGTTGGCTCAGGAACAGCCACAGCAGCCCAGTGTGGGGCGCCACCTTCATCACCCGCCAGCAGCAACCTTCCCTCCCCCACCGGGAGCGCAGGTAAGAGTCAAACGCTTCGCCCCACCCCGGTTCACTACGACTGGGCCACCGGGTCAGACTGGACCCCCGTTGATGTCCAGCGAGGAGAGCATTGGGCCGTGCTCTGAAACATTCAGCCGGACGAGCTAGCATTAGGGACAGATGGCTTTGTTGTGAAGATCACAATACTGTGATGCGGTCATGTTGGCTTGTTATTTCAGTGGGACCCTAAGAGTGTGTTTTGTCATTTTCTGTGTGTAAATTCTCAGCAAACCGATCCACTTTAAATCAGCCACCTGCCACTGCACCAGACAGATTTACTGTAACCAGTCCATGTCCCAGTCAATCCTCTCCATAGAAATCCCTTGACGTGCACTGGGAATATTACCATGTCATTAAATCCCCGGAATATGATTAAATCCAAACAATTGTTCCACTAGAAAATTGGATGCGACTGTAGTTCCACTTGAATGATTTGATATCCAACCCAGCGACTGGATCTGCCCTCTGATAGTCCCACCTCTTTACCTCTCCACTCCACCGCTCTAAGTGCCGAATTTAAGGAGGAGCTGATTGAATTGCTGTGCCAATTCCGTTGCACCTATCAAGTGAATCGGGGCATTGTCTCTCATTGCCAGGTTGATTAGGGAGTTTGTTTCTTGGCCAATGCCTGTCGGAGGGAGGGTTCCCGGACCAGACTAAACGACTGTTGATCCTGTGCCATCGTTTGAGAATTCGCTACACGGGTCTTTGTTGTTTGACCTTTGTCATAAACGCGCCATCCACTAACAGATGGCTGCCGCTGTGCAGATGGTCAGGTCCTCCCTGGATATTGACCGACTGCCTACTCTAATTATTGTTGTTGTAGTCCATAAAAACCTCCGGAGCATACGCCTGTATGGCAAGGCATTTAAACGTTTATTCTAATATATTGGCTAGTTGCAATTCAGGTTGAACGTGTTAAAAAAGTGCATCTTCATATCGTTTTCTTTATCAACTTTTCACATTCCTCATATTAGCAATTCCCATTTATTTTTTAGAGAAATAGTACATCAATCAAATGTATTTTATAAAGACCTTTTTACAACAAAGTTGTTACAAAGTGCTTTTACAAACACCCAGCTTGAAACCTGACCGAGCACACATCAACTAGTTGATACACAACGGCTAGAAAAACATCTCTAATGGGCTGTATTTAGGAAGAAACCTATAGAGGAACCAGGCTCTGAGGGGTGGCCGGTCCTTTTCTAGCTGTGCCGGGTGATCTTTTAATAGTTTAATAATTATTAAATGCATTTCTCGATGTAGAGAGTGTTGTTAAACAGCCCAGGTCATATGCATAACCAGTCTCACCGAATTAGGTGCAACATGAGCTGGTTATTTTTTTAAGCAGTGGGCGGTAAACTGAGATAGGATTATGGTCCCTGGCATTTTGGATTTTCAAAGTAGGTAAACAACAGGTCTCGCATCAAATTCAACTTGAAGATGGTGAAATAAGCCTAAGGGAAAAATAGCTGAAATATGTGATTATTACTAAAATTGAATATTTTGTTTATGTATTGTAACACTTTGGATTTTAGATTATAGAATAAATATCTGGTGGCAGTTCAGACTGCCAGCTTCAATTTGATGGTATCTTTTTCATCCATATCGTATATGAAGTTAGGGTACTTTTGTACATAGTCTCTCCAGTTTAGGGTGTCAGAAGTATTTGGTCCCTTGAATTCACAGCTGTCTCTTATTGAAACATGGGGTCTGTTTGCGTCACTGCTTCGTGCACTGAGACTGAGCTGTCACTGTTTAGTGTTATTTCCAGCCTTTGAGAAAGGAAACAGAACTAGGGTAGTGTTCACTACAGTATGGTTGAGGACAATAAAATGCAGGACATATGGTACTTACCTTCTGTGTACTCTATTTTACAGTCATTTTACTCCGCTATGCTCTCCTGTATCCACAAAGACACATTGCTTTTCCTTTTTCCCCTTCATTGGTGTGTTATATTGTTGTATATTTTATCCTGGATTAAAAGTCATGCTACTATCAACTTTCCCCTCTGGTGTTTTGGGGATATTGCTGAGTCAGTGGGCATCCAGTCAGCTTGTTAGTTATTGATTTTCAGAAGACCTATCAAATGTCTTTACAATAGACGTCATTATTTATTCAGCATTGGCCTGCTCCAGCTCTTTCATCTCGCTCCACACTTGTCAATACTTGGGTTACTGCGCTTGTCAATACTTGTACGTGAGCGTGTGGTTCGGACATCTCAAGCTGTAATGCATCTGCCAGGTGTGCCAGAGGAAGGTCATGCCTGCTTAAACTCTTGGTACTGTTCACATCAGGAACGATGACACGTACAGTTTCCTCTGTCGGTATCTGTTCACGTCATCTTCTATACGGCAAACTCCTTTATTGTTTCTGGCCCGAAGACCCTGGGCTCACGAGCATCCCCATAGCAACGATTCTCTGTCTCTTTCACCAATCAGACTCCAGCCTCAGTCAGCATAGCTCATGTACACAGATGCATGCATGTACATCTCACCCCACACGCACACACACACACACATGCACACACACACACAACGTCTGGTGACAATGCTTATTAGTGTTGGCTAGGTGTTTGTGCGTGCGTGTGTTGACTCGCGGCGCACTCGCGCGTATCCTGTATCCTTGGAGCTACCTCTGGCCCTCTCTCACACTCACACACGCTGTCATCCCACATGCGCACACACACACACACACATTTGTGTGAATCTAACAAGGTTAGGCATGCCTTGCTGAGCTGTGACAGAGCATGAAATATAGAAACAACAGACAGCTCTCAGCGTGGCATAATTTGGATGATTCACGTCGAGAGTTTAGATCTCAAATATAAGCCTTGTGGCTTTTTGTAACACACACTGGACTCATTCTCTGCCCCCCCGTCCACCCACCCCCCTCCACACCCCCACTCAGGACCCTGAAAACTGGCGAACTATTCTGTCCTTGTGTAATTGTTATTCAGCCTCAACCAGCAGTGACTCATTGGACCTGAGATGGGTCTGCACACTGAATCAGTATTATTCACTAACTTTATTCACAGTTTTAGGCTAAACAAAGCCAACCCACTCGTGACCCCAACGTGACACTTAGCTAGACATGCAGTTGCTGTTTAATCCTGGATCTTTACTGAAAAAGAACAGGGTTCTAATGAAATGGAACCAGGACCGGATTACCCACAATCTCTCCAAAACCTTTAGAGGCTTTAAGTGTTGCCTCCAGAACCCCATGTAATCTTCAGGACTACGTTCTACGTGTCATAAATGTTCTGCAGGGATGTTGTTCCGTGCTGACTATAATAGCTTTAGCTAGTTCCTACAGATGATGGCTGTGCATTAATGCCTGGAAACGGGTCCAATCCATCCCAACAAGAAGATGCTCTGTCGGGTTCGGTAACCAGAACTCACGTGCAGTTCTCAGATCTACCACAAGGAATCGATAAGAGCTCTACGAGACAATGTTGCCCAATCTGACATGCAAAGAATTCTGGCTCACATTATTTACGTCAGAAATTGGGTCTATCAATTGGCCTCTTAAAGGGGAGACCATTAAAGGGGACACCATTAGCTGATTGCCAAATAATGAGTACCTCCCAAATATGTAGTTAATTACAAAAAAAGTAAATTACAATTCAATTGAGTCGAGTATCTTAAATATACTGTTCTCTACTCATGTATGATTAACTTTATGGGTCTCTGTTGAACTGTGTTCTACTGTACCCTGGTGTGACTACTGAAAGACTTCATTCTGGTCACCTTAATTGCAGACACTATCCAGATTTTGTTTTAATCACTTGACACCATTTCATGAATTTCCTATAAAAGTGCTAATTTGTAGGTTTTCCCATCGTTAACTTATTGTGAACTTCAATAATCTGCCCTCGTGTTGTAGAGATATGGTTTAGGCGTATCTCTCCAGGTGGTTTTTTCTAACCTCTCCGGGCCAGAAGATCCTCTCCTCCTTCCCATATTCCTGTTTGGGCGAATGGGTATACACAGAGTGACTACCTGGCCAATTCCACCCACGCCTCCTGGTGGCCCTGTCATCTGTCCCCTCGTGGCCTCCTCTTGCGGGCGTCTCTGTCCGTCCTAGCGTGGCTCTGTCTCCCACTAGCTTCTCCTCTAATTGGATTATAGCACGCTTTGCACAGATTTGGCTAACGTCCGTTGTGTCCCTGTTTGTCTTTTAAATATTTCCACGTTTTCTCGACTCCCGCCTGTCTGGATGGGCAGACTGCACCCGGACACTGGTCTCCACGTGAACACGATGGAGGTGATGAACATCACAGCGTTTGTGTTGAACGGGGCAGCCTGACGTGTCTGTACATGTTCACGCCATTTAAAATGGTTGCCTTCCTGTTTCCATGGAGATCAGAACATATGTTCCTTGCGTATCTGGTTTGGAAGCATCAAACACAAAGAGTCAAAAGTGCAACGTCCGCAGGAGTATTACACTCGGGCTAATTCCTTCAATCTCCACATACAGTAAGGCTGGATGAAAGCCAATGAATTGTGCAACCGAAGGGTTTACACTGATCGTTACTTTTGTTTTCTATAATGTTGGGTTCATCTCCGAGGGTAACAGTGGGGAAACTTGGTTCTCAGTCTATTCCCAGTTGAAGGACACGCCCTCTCAGCACGTCCGTTACCTGTGTGCCCCGAGTGCTCGTTAGGAGCTTCAGATGAGCACCGCAGACGGCATGCGGCCACTCCCAACACCCCAATCCCTCTTCAATGTCCCGCCTCATCCATCTCTGCACGGATGAGGCAGGAAGTCATCCTCTGACTTGGCAAACGCCTTCTCTGCTGAAACCCTGTTGGACAGTTTCCTGTGTTTAACGAGTCAGCGTCCGCAGCTGTCTCCCCGCTTACAGATTCGCCCGTCATATCGTGAAATATTCACATGCTGTACGGGCAGAGGTCAGAAGCGTTTTTCTTCTCACACCCAGCGTTGTGTTTCAGAGTGCCACAGATTCCTATCACCTAATACAGATCTCACCGGGCGGTAGCATGGTCAGGCGTTGCTACTCTGCCAAATTACTGTTATCTCAGCTAAGTGGTGCTGGAGTCATTAGTCATGATCTGCGTATTTTTCCAAGGCTAAATTCTCTTTGCCCCGGCACTACAGCAATGAGCTTGGTTCTACTGAAATAAACACCTAGACAAAGAAGACAACAAAGATATGACTAGATATGTTGTTTGCTTATCACATCACCTGGTATTTGTTTTGACTGTTACTACATAGTTCTTTAGAAGTCATTGTAAGGACGTTCAAATGCTTCCTCCTCTTGCTGTTTCTACTCTGGTTAGTCACGTGGTTTTGGAGCGTTCCCGGACTCATCACACGTGTCCTTTCCTGCCGGCCAAGGTCTCGATGTAACCAAACCCTACTGCGACTATGTTTCTGTGCGTGATGAGATCTTCTGTCACACGTCCTCCTCAATGTCTAAAGCGTCAGCTTTTTTATCGTACTGCCAGTGGAGCGTTGTTCCCAGACGAGTCCCATGAGTTATGTGGAGAAACGGTCCCTTCATTCCCTCTGCTCCAAGTCGCCGGAGTCCATTCCCTCTGCTTGAATGTCCCACGGAGTCCATTAATCCCGCCGCAATGGGAACGTGGAAGTCCGGGGACAGAGGGAGCAGAGGGAAAGCGGTCCCTCTTCTCCTTATCAGCGATGCCAAGCACACGGACAGGCGAATGAGTCATGTCGGTGTCAGAACGTATTACCTGGCGCCAACAGAAAAGGCTCTTCAAGCTAATCCTCGAGTCCCAGCCTGACTCATCATCTCTCTTGCAGACGGTGAGTGGAAAGGGGAGAATGAGGAATGCTCATCTCCAAAAAATGTATTTTTCTCCCCGCACGACTTTCAAATGGAAAAGGTTTTCTTTAATCTACGACTGGGACAAATCTTCGTTGGAAGCCGTGAACAAAGAAGCAATGCCATGGAAAATGTCTCGCCAGCGAATGCCTTGTGGGTGGGTTGGGCGTGGTGTCCCAAAACGTTCCTTCAGACTTATATGATCTACTCACCCGCTGGATCCAAAGTTAGTTATCTGTTAGTTCTAACTCTCTCTTCTCCTGGGTGAGGTAGTGGACTGAAAATAATAGAGAAAAGGTTTCGAAAGGTTTTGGGAAAATACTGCCGACTCAAAATTTGTATGTTATGTGATTTCATTTTAATCTCTGTTTACGCATTTTGAATTTTGGATTTGAATTTCTCTTTGAATATACCCGTTAAGTTCGATGTTTCATTAGAATTATGCATCTGACGATACATTTCATTCAGGTCTCAAACCGTATCTCAAGCACAATGCGATTAGGACTAACATTCAAGTTGAATGGAGAATCTCAAAGAAATCGGTTTTTTTATTTAGGCGTGGACTTGGCCTTATGTGTGTGGGGATTAAGTGTTCAAATCGCTGGTGGCCAGCGTGATGTGATGATTTGATCCTTTATCCTCAATGCTGGGAAAAGGGAAGTTGGATTTTGTTATTTTTTCAATTTTTCAATTAATTCAATATGGCCCCGTCTCAAGCTTTACTCGCCTGTGACAATGAATCATCCCTGAGAGGCGCTGACTGGTCACTGTGCTGCGCCCGATTCATTCTGATGGTTGTAAGAGTGTGAAAACCCCCCACTAAAGTGTTGAAGTTCAAAGCCCACGGGGGCACTCCAACACCCAGATAATCTGGGTGTCAATCTGCCAGGTCGTAGCGCTACCCATCCGGCCCCCCGGTGAGCGTGACCTTACCCCTTAAAGTGTCTTCTCCGGAGGCGCCAACGCGATGCTAACTCGGGCTAATTACCTTCTGAAGAGCCGCCCTTTGCTGTCCAGCTCTGCCCCAGTGGGCCTCTAAAAAAATGTTTTAATTTCGGAAATGTATTGTGCCTGTCAGCGCTTAAGTGCTATACTGAAAGAGTGTCTAACATGCTGATGGTGCTTGTGGCAGAGGATATTACGCCACCTATGTCTCATAATTGTTCCTGCAGTTTACCTGTCTTGATTTCTAGACTTAATCTATAAGGCACCTCTGGCGTTTGTGTTATATGGCTGATATACCACAGCTTACAGCCGTTCTGGATAGGGCCTTGGTGTGTTGGTCATATTCAGTAAACCCACACGTGATGAAAACGTACAGACTCCGCTTAAAAGCGTTCTGTAGATGACCTTAATGTATGTGTAAAATGTGTTCTGTTACGTAGATGTTTTGACCCGATGTATAACGTCTGATCTGCTACTACTGGTGGTATATAGCCTATATAGCACAGATTAGGGCACCATCCATGGTTTATTACTGTGTTACTACTGTGTTACTACTGTGTTACTACTGTGTTATTACTGTGTTACTACTGTGTTACTACTGTGTTACTACTGTGTTACTACTGTGTTACTACAGTGTTACTACAGTGTTACTACAGTGTTACTGCAGTGTTACTGCAGTGTTACTGCAGTGTTACTGCAGTGTTACTGCAGTGTTACTGCAGTGTTACTACTGTGTTACTACTGTGTTACTACTGTGTTACTGCAGTGTTACTGCAGTGTTACTGCAGTGTTACTGCAGTGTTACTACACCCCACCTCCCCTGGCCCCTTTTTGCTTAACACAAACCATTCTATTGCGTTCACGTCCCTGTCCCACCTTTTCCCTGATTCCACACCTCCCAGACGATTATCTGAATACCCAACACAGGGAGTCTTTGCGTTAGCGCCTGTGCCATATTGGTCGGCGGTTATTATTAGCTTGCATCTGCCCCCCACGCCATGCCCCCCCCACCCCCTCACCTCACCCAGGAGTGCAGGACTGGGAACAGCACATCAGCTTTACCCAATTATTGGCCCAGGGGGTTCAGTAGTCGCCACAGAGGAACCTCGAGTGGATAGCTTTCAGCAGGGCAGCAGTCACATGACCTTTTTCCCTTCTGTGCATTCGACCCCGCTAACGAGCGCGTACAGGCCGAACGGGTTTGCATCCTACGCAGGTTGGGCAACCCGGTCTGCGGGCGTAAACACAACAACGCGGTTTCTCCGTGCCTTGCTGTTCTTTATATTTATATTCCATGTCATTTTTCTTAAGACTCTGAATTCAAAAGAACTGGCATGCAGCGCCTAGTTAAGGGAGACCTCCTTGATTGGCTTTGTGATTGGTGTCGCCAGAAGAGCGTCTCCGTTAGCTTTGTGTCCCAGACGAGGACTCTCGGAACAACGCTCATATTTAAAACGGCATAAAACAAACATCTATACAAGTCCCGTTCCCCCGTTCGTCAGGCTTTTATTCTTTGTCAGCGTCTAAATAATGACTGCCTTGTTCCAGTATTGTTTGCTTGGTCCTTTTTCTCTTTGTATCTGAATAGATTTGTCACAGCCAGTGGATCCTCTTCAACAACAGGAACGTGGCTTCCACTTTGAAATTGCGCGTCTGTGGTTTTTCCATCTCTTTCTTGTTTTTCACAGAATACTAGAGACTCGGAGCACCGATGCAGGAAACTGATTGCCCGTTTCTTTTTCTTCGGTATTATGGTTCATGGCGTACGTAGCGCCCAATATCCTTCCACCTTCTTGAATGGAACGTGCTCACTTTCCTAGAGTGCAAAACAGGCGGGAAAAGTATAAAAACACAAAGTATAAAAACACAATTTGACACACGAACATGAATACGGAAACGTTCTTAAAATGAACTCTGTATTCGGAGAACGTAATAAAGAACATGTGTACAATACGTTTGCACAAACACTCATTCTGTATCGTTGAAATGCGCGACCGTTCTAATTCAGTTTCATTCATTGTCTTTTTTTTCTAAAGTGTTTTGTGATTGCTTTGAAATGTAATTTGAATAAATTACGAGTTGTTTATACGCTAATGGATTCAAGCCATATATTGTGTGTCCATTTAGGCTTAGGCTATGTATTTCTGGGATAGACTGATTAGCGTAGTCCCTAGTGATGGTGGTGATTCAGCTGCTCTGTTTTGTGTTTCGAATAAACAGATACACAGCAACAGTGCCCCCGGTGGCCAAGTAGGGTAGCTTTTCTCCCCAGGCTGTGGTACCGGGCTAGGGGCCAAACTTGTAAAGGCAGTGCTAATGACTGTCGCACAAAGGCCAAATGTCTCGCTGCGAGGCGGGGGAGGCCGGCGGCGGGGAGCTCAGTGGCTATCACACTAGCGCAAGGAGCGTGGAGCGCAGCCAGACGGCCGTGGTGGCATACACTGGCTGTAGTGCTGACCCAATCACATCCAACCCAATCACATCCGACCCAATCACATCCGACCCAATCACATCCGACCCAATCACATCCGACCCAATCACATCCGACCCAATCACATCCGACCCAATCACATCCGACCCAACCAGATCCGACCCAACCAGATCCGACCCAACCAGATCCGACCCAACCAGATCCGACCCAACCAGATCCGACCCAACCAGATCCGACCCAATCACATCCGACACAATCACATCCGACACAATCACATCCGACCCAATCACTTCCAATCACATCCGACCCAATCACATCCGACCCAATCACATCCGACCCAATCACATCCGACCCAATCACATCCGACCCAATCACATCCGACCCAATCACATCCGACCCAATCACATCCGACCCAATCACATCCGACCCAATCACATCCGACCCAACCAGATCCGACCCAACCAGATCCGACCCAACCAGATCCGACCCAACCAGATCCGACCCAACCAGATCCGACCCAACCAGATCCGACCCAACCAGATCCGACCCAATCCAACCAGATCCAATCCAATCACATCCGACCCAACCAGATCTGACCCAATCACATCTGACCCAATCACTTCCAATCACATCCGACCCAATCACATCCGACCCAATCACATCCGACCCAATCACATCCGACCCAATCACATCTAACCCAACCAGATCTGATCCAATCACATCTGACCCAATCACATCCAACCCAATACTCCAATTCTCAACCAATGCCGTCTCATCGGATCTTTCAGACTCTTCTCTGCCGTTCCGGATATCATTTTATTTCAGTCACCGGTCTTCTGCTTGTCCTCTTATAAACTACCGGGACGTTTTCCTTTCCATCTCTTCATTACAAGGTCTGGCCCTCTGCTCTTTGACTTGCCTCGCTCACTGGCCTGCTTTACGATTGGTCCGGAATATAGTGGCTGTATCAGCGAATATTTAATGTAATCCAGCTCGCGTCTTCTGCTCACAGCCTTCGTGACTGAAGAAGAGAGGGATTATGGGTAGCTTGACTGCAGCGTGCCCCGTAGCAGGGTTTTGGGCAGGAAATCGGTCATCTTGCAGTTCTTTGCCACTGAACGGTTGGCCAGAAGCCCAGGTCTGCTACACTAAGGAGCTGAACTGGGCACTTTTATAGCAGCTTTGCCGAACACAAGGTCAATGACAAAAGAGGGTGTGTTTTTGTTGCACAAAAGGAACAAATAGTTGATATTTCACACTGTGCCAGCTAATCATGTCTCTATTAGTTTGGTTTATTAATGCATCGTAGCCAACCTCAATGTTAAACTTGCAAAAGCAATGATCATTAACAGAGTGGTCAAATCGATATAATTCCTTCTATGGCTGCTGTGGTCCAGTCACAGTTAACGAGTTTGCCATCGCGCTGCTCCGGCGTGCACTTAGTCAGTTGATTTGACAGTGACCCTCCTCGGCTGGCAGCTTGGTTTTTCTTGTTGCGACGGAGGAGGTCTGACAGTTAGGAAAATGGCTGCCGCAGAAAGTTGCCCTGAAAAACATAGTGTCGCTTTGTTGTTGTTGTTGTCGTCTTGTCATCCTCGATTCCTCCCCTCAGCGTGGAACCATACAGAGTGAAAGTGTGTGTGTGTGTGTGTTTGAACGTGTCCCCCCTAGCAGGGGGCTGCTCCACTTAGCCATAAAGAATTGAGTGAACAGAAGAGTAGTACTGTGGAAAATGCACTTCACTTCAGATCTGAAGTGCAACAGTAGTTCGATGACAGATTATCATGAATCTGTTGTCATTGTTCTAGAGAGAAGTGCCTTGAACCCACCTGTTGAGGTTAGATGAGATGGTTGGACCACAATCATGAGGTGTCAACACAATCATGAGGTGTCAACTCAGTTCTGTTGAGGTTGGATAAGATGGGTTGGACCACAATCCTGAGGTGTCCACACAGTTCTGATGAGGTTGGATGAGATGGTTGGACCACAATCTTATGGTGTCAACTCGGTTCTGTTGAGGTTGGATAAGATGGGTTGGATCACAATCCTGAGGTGTCAACTCAGTTCTGATGAGGTTGGATGAGATGGTTGGACCACAATCTTATGGTGTCACAGTTCTGATGAGGTTGGATGAGATGGTTGGACCACAATCCTAAAGTGTCAACTCAGCTCTCTAAAAGAGCCAATTTTAGTCTTCTATAAAGCGAACTCTGAGGTAAAAAGATTTGGGATTCAAACTGGCCTTGCCTTTCTCTTGACAGTTCACTTCAACATGTTCCTGCAGTATTCTACCCACTTAGATTTTGAAAGCTAACGCTTGGTATTTTACAAAAATATAACACAATCATTATAGAAAAAGCAACACGTAGAAATTATCGGTAACCGATTACCTTTTATAGTTAATGTTTGAAGGTCAACCTGCAGTTTACATTTTTATCGTTTGTGTCACGATTGGCTTTGTGTAGACTGCAGGAAAAGTCCAATGCAGAGCAAAGACGTAAAAATGTAATCACTAATAGCTTCTGACACACTGCCCTCCTCTCCTCCATCCCACTGCCCCCCTCTCCCCCACCCACTGCCCTGAGCTGCTGGTTGTGGGCACACACACACACACAACACACAACTAGCTCAGGGCAGTGGCACACACACACAACAGAAGCATTTGCACTGGTTCATGTCGTCATTCCTTTTCTCTCACCTCCTCCGCAGCTCAGTGACCCTTCTCTCCACTCCTGGAACTCATGGTTACATCAGGATAAGAGAGTGAGACGGAGAGAGAGAGAGAGAGAGGTGCACACAAAGACAGACACTGACAGAGAGAGACATGGAGGGCCTGGTTCTCAGAAGGACCTCTTGGGTTGTCCCGCCGTGTGCCTGCCTGAAAGGTTTTAATGGAGTTGAACTAAGGGCAATTAGCTGGCGAGGACACATGGCGCTCCAGTGGAGACCAGCGGAGACGTGCTAGAGCTGTGGGTACTACCCGGATCAGTAGAGCTGTGGGTACTACCCGGATCAGTAGAGCTGTGGGTACCACCCGGATCAGTAGAGCTGTGGGTACTACCCGGATCAGTAGAGCTGTGGGTACTACCCGGATCAGTAGAGCTGTGGGTACTACCCGGATCAGTAGAGCTGTGGGTACCACCCGGATCAGTAGAGCGGTGGGTAATACCCGGATCAGTAGAGCTGTGGGTACTACCCGGATCAGTAGAGCTGTGGGTACTACCCGGATCAGTAGAGCTGTGGGTACTACCCGGATCAGTAGAGCTGCGGGTACCACCCGGATCAGTAGAGCTGTGGGTACCACCCGGATCAGTAGAGCTGTGGGTACCACCCGGATCAGTAGAGCTGTGGGTGCTACCCGGATCAGTAGAGCTGTGGGTGCTACCCGGATCAGTAGAGCTGTGGGTACCACCCGGATCAGTAGAGCTGTGGGTACTACCCGGATCAGTAGAGCTGTGGGTACTACCCGGATCAGTAGAGCTGTGGGTACCACCCGGATCAGTAGAGCTGTGGGTACTACCCGGATCAGTAGAGCTGTGGGTACCACCCGGAGCTGTGGGTACAGTCAGAGCTGTGGGTACCACCCGGATCAGTAGAGCTGTGGGTACCACCCGGATCAGTAGAGCTGTGGGTACTACCCGGATCAGTAGAGCTGTGGGTACCACCCAGATCAGTAGAGCTGTGGGTATTACCCGGATCAGTAGAGCTGTGGGTACTTCCCGGATCAGTAGAGTTGTGGGTACCACCCGGATCAGTAGAGCTGTGGGTACCACCCGGATCAGTAGAGCTGTGGGTACTTCCCGGATCAGTAGAGCTGTGTGTACCACCCGGATCAGTAGAGCTGTGGGTACTACCCGGATCAGTAGAGTTGTGGGTACTTCCCGGATCAGTAGACCTGTGGGTACCACCCGGATCAGTAGAGCTGTGGGTACTACCCGGATCAGTAGACCTGTGGGTACCACCCGGATCAGTAGAGCTGTGGGTACTACCCGGATCAGTAGAGCTGTGGGTACCACCCGGATCAGTAGAGCTGTGGGTACTACCCGGATCAGTAGAGCTGTGGGTACCACCCGGATCAGTAGAGCTGCGGGTACAACCCGGATCAGTAGAGCTGTGGGTACCACCCGGATCAGTAGAGCTGCGGGTACAACCCGGATCAGTAGAGCTGTGGGTACCACCCGGATCAGTAGAGCTGTGGGTACTACCCGGATCAGGCCATGGGCTGTCAGCCTTATTCCCCAATTCCATTAAACACACAGCAACAAGCTATACGCAATGCAGACTCAGTGCCTTTTAATGGAGCAAACAAGGACGTACCCGGCTCTTAGAATGTAGCCTACGGTCAGTTCTCCCATCATGGGCCTTTTTTATAGATCGCCACAATGAACCAACAGGACATGCGCGGTTATTTCTGTGTTGCTGCTCTTAAAATGAGGCTACTTTTCACCCGAAGTGAGTGCAGCCTCCAGTCAACGTTCTAGCACTCTGCATACAGACACGGACATAGAACCGTAGATGTGCGTATTTCCTACTGAGTGACTCGGTGACTGTGTTGGGAATGTCTAACGCTGTATTATTAATATCAACAGATGTTCCTGGGCCTCTGAGGAGCATGGTTGCTTTAGTAGGAAGAGGAGACGCCAGCCAATAGGGTGGTGGTCTGACACGGTGGCTCTAGCTCTTAGCACTTTGTCTATTTCCCTTCCTGTGTATGTGTTCACACATGAGCGCTTTGAGGGACAGTGACGTTTATCGAGCCGGGCTCTAACGGCATCCTGGGTCGACTGTCCTCCCGGGCTTCTATTAGCCTGGCACAGGCCCAGTCTAATGCTGGCCCGCTGTGCCCACTATGCCAGTCCCTCAGGACAGGTTGTATAGGCATAGTTCCCACAGCGTAACAGAGTCCCAACTCAGCGTAACAGAGTCCCAACTCAGCGTAACAGAGTCCCAACTCAGCGCAACAGAGTCCCAACACAGCGCAACAGAGTCCCAACACAGCGCAACAGGGTCCCAACACAGCGCAACAGGGTCCCAACACAGCGCAACAGGGTCCCAACACAGCGCAACAGAGTCCCAACACAGCGCAACAGAGTCCCAACACAGCGCAACAGAGTCCCAACACAGCGCAACAGAGTCCCAACACAGCGCAACAGAGTCCCAACACAGCGCAACAGAGTCCCAACACAGCGCAACAGAGTCCCAACACAGCGCAACAGAGTCCCAACACAGCGCAACAGAGTCCCAACACAGCGCAACAGAGTCCCAACACAGCGCAACAGAGTCCCAACACAGCGCAACAGAGTCCCAACACAGCGCAACAGTGTTATTCTATTTGCCAGAAAACAGGCTATTGTAGTTGGATTTCAAGGTAAAGCAAACCCTAGTTGAACATTGTGAACTAACCTTCCCTTACATATTGGGCCGGTTCTTAAACCTGGATAGGAAATGTTGCACTCATATCGCACTGACTTTGCTGATTGCTGATTCTTTGAGTGAAATGTACTTACGTTTACTGGGTTGAGTGGTTGTCACACCTAGCTATTTTAAGATGAATGCTCGTCATGTATTTCCCTGCTGCGATAGCGTTCTGTCTGTCTGTCTGTCTGTCCGTCTGTCTGTCTGGATCTTCTCATCACAGGGGCATTTTGTATGGATTTGCTGCCCCTGAGGCCCCAGGAGGCAGATTTGATTCCACCGCACTGACTAATCTGTCTCCTCTCCTCTGCCCTCTCTCTTCCTTATCTATCGTTCACTCTCTCAATCTCCTATTTTCTTCTGTCCGCTCCCTGTCTATCTTCCTCTGTGTCTCTGTTCCTCTTCCTCTGTATCTCTGTTCTTCCTTCATACAGCCACTCTCACTCCCCGGGCTCCATGGCGGCAGTGGTGCAAGGCAGCGAGTGGTCGTGCGGCCGCTGCACTTTCCTGAACGCCGGAGCGGCACCACGCTGTTCCATCTGTGAGGCTCCGCGGCAGAAGCCCGACCTCAACCAGATCCTGAGGCTGAGCAGCTCAGAGGAGCAGCAGCGCTGGACCTGCCCCCGCTGTACCCTCAAAAACCCGCAGGGTTCCGGCGCCTGCACCGTCTGCGGCTTCGGACCGTCGCTGGTAACCGCGACGCCGACCACAACCGTGGCCACCTCAAACGGCCTCCTGCCCCAGTCGCCGGAGCATCCAGCGCCGGTCATGACCCCCGCTGTCCTCCTGGAGCCTCGCGGGCAGCAGCCTGCCAATGAGGAGGCGCCGAAGAGGTCTGAGAGCAATGGGGAGGTTGCTGGCCCGGGTTTACCCGAGGGACAGCAACAGATGGGCTGGGCGTGCCCCCGGTGCACGCTTCACAACACCCCTGTCGCGTTGTCGTGTTCCGCCTGCGGGGGACCGAGGAAACTGTCGCTGCCCAAGATCCCACCTGAAGCACTGGTGGTGCCCGAGGTACGCACGCCCCTGCCGGGTTTTCCCTTGCCATCCGCTCCTCCGCTACTCATCGATTTGACAGACGACTCACCCCCGGTCGCCCCCTGTGAACCCCAGGAGCCCCCTCCGCCACTTTCGTCCCCGTTCACGCCCTTCTCGTCTCTACAGAACAATCCGGTTCCGCGCAGCAGGAGGGAGGTGCCCCCGCCAGGTCGGCCGCCCAACTCGAACCCCAACGCCCCGAGCCCCACGTCACCGTCAACGGCCTCTGCGCCCCCTCAGCCCTGCCCTGCCCCCCGCACTATAAAGCCCAAGCTGGCTCAGCCCCAAGAGCCCCCCGTCCCCAGCAAGCGTCTCAGCATCCTGCAGGAGGAGGACGGTCCCCATCACCCCGCCCTGGTTACCGTCTCGTCCCCTCTGACCTGGAAGTGCCCCGGATGCTCCCAGCCCAACACAAACGGCTCGTCCAAGTGCGAGTTGTGCCGCTCGTCACGAGCCGGCACTGACCTCATCGACCTGGTCGGCTCAGAGTCGGTGCGCTTTACTCCAGCCAGCCCGTCCAGTCCGGACTTCAGCACCTGGGAATGCTCCAAGTGTACCCTCCGGAACCCCACCGGGGCGACCAAGTGCACCGCCTGCGACTCCTCTAAGCTCCGCGGCTTCCAGGAGCCCACTTCTCGCTGCTGCCAGCATTGCGGCCTCCCCGGCCCCTGCTCCTGCTCCTCGGCCAGCACCTCCTCCTCGTCTGGGCACAAGGCCCGAAAACAGGCCAGGGTCTACCCGGCTCTGCCGGTCACCACCGCTGCCTCTTCCTCCTCCACCACATCGAGTTCCCAGCCGCAGCAGAAACAGTGGAGCTGTCCGGCGTGCACACTGCTCAACGACGTCAAGTCCAAGTACTGTGGGGCGTGCCACACTGCCCAGCACTACCTGCAGCTGCGCAAGGTGGCCAAGCCACTCAAACGAAGGGAGAGCATGCACGTAGAGGCGCGGCGGCGCAACGACGAGGGCGAGGCCAAAGAACTTTGGGAGAACATCACCACCTTCTGTCGAGAGGTAAGGCACTCCGGGTGCTAGGGAAACGGTCTGTGTGCTTCCTAAAAGGCTCAGAAATGTGGCGCTTGTGTCCTTGTATCCTGCGCTGAGTCGAGAGCGGTAGCCATTTTGTGTCTTTAAGATCGCTACCGCCCGGTCGGCTTCTCTTTCAACAGAGATGAATTGTCGGCGAGATTACCAACTAGGATATTTCATTGTGCCACGAATAATGAAAACAGTCTGTGTGTTTTCCATGAGCTGCATTGCTGTATTGCTGTACTGCTAAATGGTTGCACTTGGTCTCCAATACCCCAGCTCCTGTACCGCCATTATAGCCATTAGCCCATTACTGCGATCTGCCTCATTTTAAAAGACGCCACCAGGGGACCCTAATAGGCTTTAGTTGTTGTCATTTCTGTTTGCACTCGTCTACTCATTAGTTGATTTTTAATGGGGCCACGGGGTGAACATGTGTCACTTGAATGGGTTGGCTGTGCCGAACATCTTTGTTTATTCCCAATCATCCCTGCTGTCAGGGCAAAGGCATTCCCTCAACCTGGGATAAAGCTCTGGGTCAGATGAAGTTGACGCAGTGTCTAATAGTTGGTTTTCTATTATTAGTTGTTTGTTCTAAACAGTTAATTCATTAGTCAACTTTATGCAACCCCAGAGTCTTTGAGATGTGTTGTTTTAATAGGTGAGTAATAGTGTCTCTGTAACACATTGAGTTGTGGGAGAGATAACGGAATACGCCCATAGAGGTGTCAGTCACGTCCAGGTTGGTGTTGAACTGATTTCTGCCTATTAAGCCTAATTTGGTCAGACGTCCCTTGTGTCATAGTACATGTCAACCGAAGTTAGGCAATCCCAATGGGAAGTTCCCCTTAGGCACAGGTTTAGGATCAGTGTGCCCCTTCCACAATAATAACCGTTGGGGAAATACTAAACTATACCCAGATCATGTGTACGTTTACAGACTATCAGTATTTAAACTACGCAAAGTGACGTCAACCTCGTTTTTTCTTTATATGAAGTGATATATTGAAACAGTGATTTTTTTCTTACGCATCACTGAAAGAACAACTAATTCTCAATTACACTGTTTCACAGTAAACTTTGATATAATAATTTTAATCATCTATCAGAATCTTATCACGGGTCGAAAGATCTCAAATAGGCAACCGAAGCTTTGATTGTTTCGCATAATGAGGTCGACCCCATCAAAAAACATGCATTTTCGTTAACCAGCATAAATGTCAGTCTGGAAGAATTAATCAAGGCTTTTTCTTAATAGTGAGAAACGCATTACCCTTTGTAATTACAAGCAAATCTGTAGATGAAAACCGCTAATGTAGAGTGACATCCCATTTCTCGCCACTGGGGCTTATTGTTAAAGAATAAAAGTCTCACCGTTATTCTGGATCAATGTACTTGCTTGCACAATTTGACTGGGCTGTAAACAAAATAAATAAAATATATAAGCATGTAGTTTAGGAGTCTAATGTGGCCAAAAAATCATGAGACTTTCAGATTGCTCCATATGTCTGGTAAAGGGTATCATTGTGTTTCTCATTTCAACGCCATGGATCTGCTTTTAAACAAGGCTACCCATAATTCCATGAATAATACTGCATGAAATGTTAACCCGTTGACACGTGCCCGGGTTATTTGTCACGAGCGGGAACATCTTGGGTAGAGATTGAAATGGATCCGAACATGTGCCTCATATTCCATCTGAAGGGGATCGTGTTTATGAGAGCACGCTGGCGGCTTAAAGCCCTGCATTATTTATGTCAAGAGCTGCTGGGCGAGGTGCAGGTTCCACCTTGGGGAACGTGGGTGGGAAGCGGGCTTTGAGGTGAAGGGAAGTTCTAGGTGGCCTGTCTCTTCTGGAACAATCGTGTGTATGCTCTATACTCTCCTCACACATCTCTATTTCATTACCACCTTCCTCCTCTCCTAATCTCATCCCTTGATTCTTTGTACTTCCAAGAGCTAGCCTTCTCCCCTTCCCTTCCCTTCGTTCTTGGGTGTGGCCCGACCCGTGTGCACAGTATAGGTGAACACGGGTCGTTCTATTATTAGTAACAGGGGAGTAGAGTAGCAGCTGGATCATCAAGCACCCTGTTTATAGAGAGCGGTTTCTGCTAAGCACACTCTGTTCCTCTGTGCAGTACATTCATCTCCCCCAGGGCACCTCATGACCCCCCACTGCCTCACGCGAGATGCCAAAACACGTCCTCTGGCAGAGAGACGATATCTGGTTCACAGTGTGCCACAGGCCCGTCCAGAGCCAGTTTAATGCTGCAGGGTAAAACCGATAGCCTGGGATGTCCCATTGCGATCCGCTATCATTCATAGTCAAAGATAACGGGAGATTAAATGACCACAATGTTACAGAGCCGTGTATCTCTCAAATCGACAGGTAGCTATTTCATCTAGACTTCTCCCGGACAAAGGAATCGAGCGCGGAGGCTTCCGTGTTTGAGCGGAGGCTTCCGCGTTTCATCGGAGGCTAGCGCGTTTGAGCGGAGGCTAGCGCGTTTGAGCGGAGGCTAGCGCGTTTGAGCGGAGGCTAGCGCGTTTGAGCGGAGGCTAGCGCGTTTGAGCGGAGGCTAGCGCGTTTGAGCGGAGGCTAGCGCGTTTGAGCGGAGGCTAGCGCGTTTGAGCGGAGGCTAGCGCGTTTGAGCGGAGGCTAGCGCGTTTGAGCGGAGGCTAGCGCGTTTGAGCGGAGGCTAGCGCGTTTGAGCGGAGGCTAGCGCGTTTGAGCGGAGGCTAGCGCGTTTGAGCGGAGGCTAGCGCGTTTGAGCGGAGGCTAGCGCGTTTGAGCGGAGGCTAGCGCGTTTGAGCGGAGGCTGCCGCGTTTGAGCGGAGGCTGCCGCGTTTGAGCGGAGGCTAGCGCGTTTGAGCGGAGGCTTCTGCGTTTCATCGGAGGCTAGCGCGTTTGAGCGGAGGCTAGCGCGTTTGAGCGGAGGCTAGCGCGTTTGAGCGGAGGCTAGCGCGTTTGAGCGGAGGCTAGCGCGTTTGAGCGGAGGCTGCCGCGTTTGAGCGGAGGCTAGCGCGTTTGAGCGGAGGCTGCCGCGTTTGAGCGGAGGCTGCCGCGTTTGAGCGGAGGCTAGCGCGTTTGAGCGGAGGCTAGCGCGTTTGAGCGGAGGCTGCCGGGTTTGAGCGGAGGCTGCCGGGTTTGAGCGGAGGCTAGCGCGTTTGAGCGGAGGCTAGCGCGTTTGAGCGGAGGCTGCCGGGTTTGAGCGGAGGCTGCCGGGTTTGAGCGGAGGCTGCCGCGTTTGAGCGGAGGCTACCGTGTTCGAAACCAGGTTACTGACTATGAGTATGTGTCAAGCATTCATCTACCCCAAACAATGCATCTCTACAGCCCACAGGTTGTTAGAGAGAAAAGTGCCTGCGTTTTGCATAAGAAACGGCCCCAGGGGCACACAGACCCTTTCGGGTGAAAGCCTCAGAACAAACACTCTTCAAACATTCGATTTTGTTTCCTATTGACCGCATCATTTGGTCCTTCTTTCAATTTCCAACTGCCGTCGGTTGAACTTTTACTGCATCAGAAAACATCATCCAACAAACCCGGTTGAACCTTTTACTGCGGTCCGGTTGAACCTTTTACTGCATCATGAAAACATCATTGAACTGCCGTCCGGTTGAACCTTTTACTGCATCATGAAAACATCATCCAACTTCCAACTTTTGAACTTTTACTGCATCATGAAAACATCATCCACGCGTTTAAACCGTGGACAGCAGCCAGTGTTTTTTATGAGCCAGAGATTCAGCGTTATCTGTGGTGTCCTCGTTGGCCCAGATGCCTTTGGTAGCGCAGGAATACGGCCAATACGGTCGACTGTTGTGTCGCACTGAGTAGCAGTCGCTCCCTGTCCCTGTACTGAGTCAGGTTTCTCTAGAGACAAAGGCAGCCCAAGTGCTTCGCAGCGTTGGCTTACAGCACCAGTCTAGCTAAGCGCACTGACTGCATTCGAGTGCTCCGAGGCGTTGGCGTCGACATGGCCTTGAGAACAAGTGGACGAGCTTCCGAACGACACAGTCAGGCACTCAGACATTGTGATGGACGAGTTTTGCACCAACGCCATCACAACAGCCCCTCCCCCCCCGGCCACCAACCCCAGCTAGAGCAGTTGGAGGACCCTAGCACGCCGTGTTACTGCTTCTGTATTGTCTGTCTGGCCGGCCGGTCGGTTGTGTCCCGGTCTGAACCAGGGGTTGTAAACTGCCAAACTCTGAACCGTGGAACTGATGCCACTGTTTGACCCAGCATCAAACGTGACTGAAGTGGCCTCTCTGCAGGGGGGACAGTTAAATCCGTTTTTCACCAGCTGTACTTTCTACAGGCTTAAGATCTACACCCCCCTTCAGATTAGGTGGGGCAGGGTTTGGGGCATTTTAGGCGCTTAGCCTGAATGCAAATAGTTTTTGATGAAAGGCAATCAGTGTGTTGGCATTTTGAACCGATTATTTAAATTTTGTGTTGTAGCCAAGTGAGTGCTGTAAAGTTCCTCACAGGAAGCGCGTGTGTGTGTGTGTGTGTGTGTGTGTGTGTGTGTGTGTGTGTGTGTGTGTGTGTGTGTGTGTGTGTGTGTGTGTGTGTGTGTGTGTGTGTGTGTGTGTGTGTGTGTGTGTGTGTGTGTGTGTGTGTGTGTGTGTGTGTGTGTGTGTGTGTGTGTGTGTGTGTGTGTGTGTGTGTGTGTGTGGGTGTGTGTGTGTGTGTGTGTGTGTGTGTGTGTGTGTGTGTGTGTGTGTGTGTGTGTGTGTGTGTGTTCAGAGGCAATACTGTGTGATCCCCAGCACCCAGTGTCTCCTTGATCTGCGAATATTTTTTGATGTGTTTTGGCAGGAAGCACGCTGTGAATGCACCCTAATGTGCAAGCAGCACGGGAGATCTGCTCCAACCCCCTGAGCCATTCTCACTGATAGTGGTTCCTGTTTACAACTCAGCGTCTTATGGCACCTACGGTGGCCTGCATTGTCTTATTGACGACAGACGCTTGGGTCTGTAGTGACATAAAGGGCCTAACTGGATGCAACAGCTGGTTTGTAATTGGCTGTTCTCGCAGTCCATCAGCATCTGTCATAACCTCTGGAACCTATAATTTTGATCGCAAATGTTGTCAAGCAGCGGCGTATTTGAATCACATTTGTGTCGACACAGCCCTGGTGTGTCTCCCACCGCGTCTCCCCCACCGCGTATCCCAGACACCCCCTCCCCCACCGCGTATCCCCCCCACCGCGTCTCCCCCACCGCGTCTCTCCCCCACCGCGTCTCTCCCCCACCGCGTCTCCCCCACCGCGTCTCCCCACCGCGTCTTCCCCCACCGCGTCTCTACCCCCAACCGCGTCTCCCCCACCGCGTCTCCCCCGACCGCGTCTCCCCCGACCGCGTCTCCACCCCCACCGCGTCTCCACCCCCACCGCGTCTCCCCCACCGCGTCTCTCACCCCACCGCGTCTCACCCAGTCTTTCTCACCCACTCTTCGGGACAGGTTAAGGCCACTGTAGCCCATTGAGTCATTTTACTGGGTCTACACGTGCTGGATTTACGTAGTAATACGGAACTCCCTGAGTGATGCTCTAACATGGTTGTTATCTCTAGGTGGTGTTTTAGTCTCCGCTAGCTTGGGCGCCTGGATAATGTTTCAGTTGTTCAGCCCTCTCCTCTTCAAGTCTCACTGTCATAACTACTCCATTAACGCACTTCCTTACATTCCACAGACCCTGTGTTCTCAGCTGGGCTGTATTAAAGTCTGTCTTATTTCATACTGTCTTTGTTTTAGAACGCGGTGAACTTTGTGGATGACAGCTTCCCTCCAAACCCAAGCTCCGTTGGTTTCCCCGATGGTGACAGCGTCCAGCAGCGAATTAAAAAGTGGCTCCGGCCCCAAGAGATCAACTCCAACAACTTCAAGGACCGGGGCGTCAAATGGTCGGTTTTTCGAACCCCGAGACCTTCGGACATCTTGCAAGGCCTGCTGGGAAACTGCTGGTGAGTGTTGTCGTGGGAACAGAAACCCGCGGCCTGCGCATCTCCACATGCGTCCACTAGGGTGCGTTAGACTGCGTTTTAACCTCCCTTCTCCCTGGATTCGTTCTCCCCAAGTGTTTGTGAGTCAAGGCGAATGGAGGTGATCTCGCATTGCTCGATTTTAGAAGGTCGTCGGGGAATAACAGAGAGTTTATTCTAACACCCCGGCGGCCCAATTAGTTTATCAGAACTAAAGAAATAGAGAGAGCTAGAGGAAGGCTCAGAGCCAAAACAAAGGAGGGAGGGACTGATTGAAAGAGAGGCAGATGAATGAAGGGAGGCAGATGGAAAAGGCAGAAAGACCTGACGAGAGAAAGGGAGTGAGAGAGAAAGGAAAGAGGGTAAGAGAGTGAGAGACACGGTGTCACGACTGGAATTAAAACAGTACTATTGGTCTGCACCGGACATCATTCATCTCACCCCGTCCTTGGGCCAGTGTTATCATGTCCACACACACCTATAACCCCAGACGGGTCTCTCTTTCACACCACGGGGAGTAACCCAATTCCCCTCCCGCACCTCGTTCCAGTCCCATCAACGAGCCTCGTTACACGTCCCCAGCGGCGCGGCCACACGTCAAGTCGCATTCCGTCACATCAGCTCGGCTCTCGCTCGCCCTTGAGCGGACTCGCAGGCTGGAAACTCGACTCGCCCTAGTTGAGCGCTCTCGTCGCCGCGGCCAAAGTAATTGGATTTTTATCTGATTTGATTTGCATGGGGTTGAATGGCCGACTGTGCCCCCACTTGTGTAACGCTGTAGCGCCCAAGCAGACTGGGAGATATTATTGAAAATGCTTCACATATCATGCTGAGCTCTTCTGGAGATGGATGCTCTGTCCGCAGATGATGGAACATAAAATCCACATGCTCTTCTCCCTAGTTCCTTGCTCTAACCTTCAACTAGCCCTTAGCTAACCTCGAAGTTCAGCTAACCTCGAAGTTCAGCTAACCTCGAAGTTCAGCTAACCTCGAAGTTCAGCTAACCTCGAAGTTCAGCTAACCGCGAAGTTCAGCTAACCGCGAAGTTCAGCTAACCGCGAAGTTCAGCTAACCGCGAAGTTCAGCTAACCGCGAAGTTCAGCTAACCGCGAAGTTCAGCTAACCGCGAAGTTCAGCTAACCGCGAAGTTCAGCTAACCGCGAAGTTCAGCTAACCGCGAAGTTCAGCTAACCGCGAAGTTCAGCTAACCGCGAAGTTCAGCTAACCGCGAAGTTCAGCTAACCGCGAAGTTCAGCTAACCCAGACGTTCAGCTAACCCAGACGTTCAGCTAACCCAGACGTTCAGCTAACCCAGACGTTCAGCTAACCCAGACGTTCAGGTAACCCCGATATTCAACTAACCCTAGCCTTAACATCTTGTCAACTGGTAGTGACTAGAAGTAAAATTACCTGAAATCAATAACTGATTCTAAATCATTCTCTATACTTAACCCTAGGAACAGAAATCTGATTATTTTCTTTTTTCAGAACTTGACACAAAACCAACGATCCTTAGCCGTCAAAAACATCTGAAGAAATCAACTGGGTTGGTGCTTGTTGAATAAGTCCTCATAGATCTCCCATAATCTCGCTTTAGCCAGCTGCTTGTAATCTAGTCGCCATCAGATGAAAAGCTTTTTTGCCAATGTTTTACATGAATATTAAGCTCCAACTCCCCTCAATGTAGTCTGAACATTTCATGACTCCAGCACCAAGACAGTGTGTTCAAAAGAGGGAAGAAACGAGTACACAGACCCTTTTTTGTGAATCTGGGTCAAACGATTCGTAGCATAGACGTTCCCGAAAACATTCTTGTTGTTGTCAGTTTGTTGAATCACGTGTACGAATGGTTCTATACAGAGCAGAAGTCAAGGATATCTTTCATCCCAAAGAACAATGTGCCTGTATTTAAAGACCACTTACTAGTCTCATAAGGACATGACTGGTTCCTCTCAAATGTCGACAAAGATAGTTGTTGTTCGTTTGGGTTTTCACTTCCTGTCATTGGATAGGGTCCAATCTTTAAGCTATACGGGACAGAAACCACTGCGTGACTGTTTTGCCGTCGACCGGTTTCTCTTGTCTGAATTTAAGCAGCACCGCTCTGCAAGCGGCGCCATAAGACGATTACTGCTGTTTTCACGAACTACAAATCCAACCGGCCGCAGTGCTCCACATTGTGGGATTTACAGTGCTTTAAACTCAAACTCCTACTGGCACTCATCGTGCAGAACATAAACCTTGACATCTGTCAGCACACCAGTGATGTGTCTGGCACTGTCGAAAGCACGAACCAGCAGTAAACCCAGGGTCAGATTCTGAGGTTAAGACTCTGTGTTCCCCGGAATCGACCCGCGGGCCACCTGTGTCCGTCTTACACGCCTGTACGCCGGAGCTCTGACCCGCTGGCTTCCCTTCGTAGGTTCCTGAGCGCGTTGGCCGTGCTGGCGGAGCGTCCGGAGCTGGTGGAGCGGGTCATGATCACCCGGAGCATCTGCAAGGAGGGGGCCTACCAGGTCCGGCTCTGTAAGGACGGTACCTGGACCACGGTTCTGGTGGACGACATGCTGCCCTGTGATGAGTACGGATGCCTGCTCTTCTCCCAGGTGAGGGAACGTCACACACACGCTCACCAAACTACCGCGTATACACACACTCCGTCATTATTTCCTGCTTCTACTCTTGGACACTTGCCCGACTTGTGGTGCCGGAACTGTGGCGACTTAATGTGGTTCAGTGCAGACTCGAACGGGATTCTGTTAAAAACACACTCTCACACACACACACACACACACACACACACACACACACACACACACACGAACACTGTGATTCAGTTGAGGTTTTCAGAAATCAGCTGGAGGCTGACAGTCATAGAGGAAGTAGCTAAGAGGTGGTGTTCCTTTATTCGTGCCACTGAAGGCCGTTCTCCTCTGTTGATTATCTGGAGTTCGGCTGCTGATGTGACAGTGTCCTAGACCCCTTCAATGACCTCCTGACGTTGCTTAACCCTGTATGTGGTCCTGCACGTTTGATTCATGTCTAATCAGTTTAACCTCATCTCCTGACACATCTTCCTGCCCGGCTCTCTCTCTCTCTCTAACTCACCCTTTCGCTCTCCTCTCTCTCTCTCTCTCCCTCTCTCTCTCTACCTCCGATCCTTCATCACCTTCACCCCCCTCCACCAACCTCTGTCTTTCTTGCGCGTCTCTCCTTTCCATCTCTCTCCCTGCCCCCCCAGGCCCAGCGTAGGCAACTCTGGGTGGCCCTGATAGAGAAGGCCCTGGCCAAACTCCACGGCTCCTACTTCGCCCTGCAGGCGGGGCGTGCCATCGAGGGCCTGGCCACGCTGACGGGGGCGCCGTGTGAGTCCCTGATGCTGCAGGTTAGCTCCACCAACCCCCGTGAGGAGCCCATTGACACCGACCTGATCTGGGCCAAGATGCTCAGCTCCAAGGAGGCCGGGTGAGTGTGTAGACGCTGCTCTCATGTTCTAGCTTCTGGGTTTTAGAAGTGTAGAAGTAGTTAGAGGAATGCCCTGGTTGGTATGGAGACCATTCATTTGATAGGACAGGAAGCAGCTAATTGTGTGTGCCAGATAACGCCTACTGCACGAATAACAGGCGGGTTCAATAGAGTACGTCGTTGTGCTACGCTAAGCTTAAATCTGGGCCCACTTTGGCAAGCGCCCTGAAGAGTTCAGCACAGTGATGGAAGTGTGTGTGCCACCATTTTACATTAGGATTCTAGTAATTTACGTGAGGCTCTTATTATCCGGAGGCCAAACATTTTGCATTAAGATTTTAGCAATTTCGTTGAGGCTCTTATCCAAAGCGACTTGCATACATAATTGATTGCATACATTTAGTATGGGAGGCAGATAGCACAGTGGTTCTGGCCTGAGGGCGTCTCACCCGGAACCGAAAGCTTGATAGATTGAATCCCAAAGCTGGCGAGGTGAGGAATATGTTGTTCTGTCCTTGAGCAAGGCAGTTAGTCAAATCGTCAAGTACTTTACACCTATAAGTATCTGATCCCGTTGTAAGACAAATGAGCCAGTTGGAAGGTGGAAATAAATAACGGTCTTGAACGATCGAAATAAGCAATAATTTGACATTTAGGAGTCAGAACCCCACTAGGGTTTAATCCAGCGGTCGGGACCCTGAGCAGGGCAAGGTTCTGTTTACTGTCCCCTTAATCCAGCCAGGTTTATTTAGATTTAGGATCCTGTAGCATGTTATGCTGATCCACTGTGTTGTCTTTGTTGTGTGTGTGTGTGTGTGTGTGTGTGTGTGTGTGTGTGTGTGTGTGTGTGTGTGTGTGTGTGTGTGTGTGTGTTGTCTGTGTTGTCTGTGTTGTCTGTGTTGTCTGTGTTGTCTGTGTTGTCTGTGTTGTCTGTGTGTGTGTGTTGTCTGTGTTGTCTGTGTGTGTGTGTTGTCTGTGTTGTCTGTGTGTGTGTGTTGTCTGTGTTGTCTGTGTGTGTGTGTTGTCTGTGTTGTCTGTGTGTGTGTGTTGTCTGTGTTGTCTGTGTGTGTGTGTTGTCTGTGTGTGTGTGTTGTCTGTGTCTGTGTGTGTGTGTTGTCTGTGTCTGTGTGTGTGTGTTGTCTGTGTCTGTGTGTGTGTGTGTTGTCTGTGTCTGTGTGTGTGTGTTGTCTGTGTCTGTGTGTGTGTGTTGTCTGTGTCTGTGTGTGTGTGTTGTCTGTGTCTGTGTGTGTGTTGTCTGTGTGTGTGTGTTGTCTGTGTGTGTGTGTGTTGTCTGTGTGTGTGTGTGTTGTCTGTGTGTGTGTGTTGTCTGTGTGTGTGTGTTGTCTGTGTGTGTGTGTTGTCTGTGTGTGTGTGTTGTCTGTGTGTGTGTGTTGTCTGTGTGTGTGTTGTCTGTGTGTGTGTGTTGTGAAGGTTTCTGATGGGGGCATCTTGTGGAGGAGGGAACATGAAGGTGGATGACCTGGTGTACGAGTCCCTAGGCCTCCGACCGCGCCACGCCTATTCTATCCTGGACGTACGGGACGTACAGGGTTACAGGTGAGAGAGCTGATTGGGTCGTGGGAGTGGGAGGAAGTGGGTAATTGGTCACAAGCGATTTGTGGGTGGAGCTATCAGATTGATGTCATTGTGTATGTGACACGTTCAGTTGAATAGTCCACCAGTATAAACGCCATGGGACCTCCCAGGATGGAGACCAGTTCTCCTAAAGATCAATGTACTCTGTTACACAGCCCAAGAACAACCACCTTGATGTGATGTACTTCACATAATCAAGTAATGTGGTCACATTAAAGCAACATCTCAAGACATCAATCAGGATGTTACAGCATGAATGCAAATGGGTCTTCCAAATGGACAGATGACCACAGAAAACAAACTTCCAAAGTTGTGATGTCTTTGGGCCAACCAAGTCAAGGTATCGGAGTGGCCACCACGAAGCACTGGCCTAGATCCTATAAAAAGATATCTGGGCGGAACTGAAAACGTGTGTGTGAGCAAGCAGGCCTTCAAACGTGATTCAGTTACACCAGTTCTGTCAAGAGGAATGGGCCAATATTCACCCAACGTACTGTGGGAAGCTTGTGGAATACTACCAAAAAGCATTTAACCCAAGTTATACAGTTTAAAGACAATGCTACCAAATGACGAATTGAGTGTATTTCAACCTTTGACCCTCTGGAGGAGATGGAAATAAAGGCTGAAATAAATGAGGCTGAAATAAATGAGGCTGAAATAAATGATTCTGTCTACTGTTAATCTGACATTTCTTAATATAAAGGGAACATTTACAAGGATTAAATGTCAGGAAGGAAAGTGAAAGCTATGTTTGAATGTATTTGGGTAATGGTACACGCTATCTTTAGCCTGGCAGTTGGCAAGGGTGCTTGTTTGGAGTAAAATGGCGACAAGGCACGTTAGCGGAATTGCGCCAGAAGTTGTGGAAAATGTTGACCCTGGCTGTGACCAATACTCAGTGTACCTCAGGGAAAGTTCAGATATGCACACAAAAAAAACACTTCCCAACGTTCTCACGAGCGTCTGAATTCACACTTGTACAGGAAGTGGGATAAATATAAGTTATTATGGCCCTTTCTATCCGAACGCGGGTAGCTGCACACGCCTCATCCAACCACCCGATAAGCTTCCTACGGCCCTTCAATCACAATTCAATTATGTTGGTTTTAATTGCTTCTGCTAACTGCATGCCCCTCCCCCGTTACCCCCTCCACCCCCTCCGTCAGGTTGCTGAGGCTGAGGAATCCGTGGGGTCGCTTCTCGTGGAACGGCAGCTGGTCAGATGAGTGGCCAGAGTGGCCCCAGCACCTCCGCCACGAGCTCATGGCACACGGCAGCAGTGAGGGCGTCTTCTGGATGGAGTACGGAGACTTCATCAGGTAGGTCACGGTGTCCAAAACAAGCTGGTATAAAAACACACTGTCCTTTTCCAGCCTTGCCCGCTTGCACATCACAGAGACAGTTACACTTACGGAGGTTGGTTCCCTAAGAAGTCGCGTTAAGTCCAAGAAGATTAATATGACCAGTGACCACTCAATCACTTATCAGTTTCTCGGTCACGGTGGAGAGGCGACAGAGAAGAAAAGGCTTAAGACAACCTTTCACAGAACGAGCAAAACGCCCCGGTTGTTTGGGTGTAACCAGGCTCGTGGTGTCAATAAACCAGGGCGACTTATATAACAAGTGAAAATGTACTCAAGTCCATTGAGTCACTTCAATGGAATTCCTCACGTGGCCTATTATTTAATCTGAAGTGTATTTGCGACACGACTACTAATTCATGGGCTTCATTAGGCATTTGTACAGCCGTGCCTGTAGCTCTGGGTTTTCCAGGCCTCTGCGATATTTAATTAGAGGCAGTACTGGCGAATCTACGCCGTGATCATTATCAGAATAATTTCACACGTGAACATGACACGGGCATATTCCTCCGGGTTTCCTTTCTATCTGCTCGGTGCACATCATCTCCCACCAGTGGTGTTAATTTGGGGTAACCCACAGAAGCCGGGTTAAGTTTAACCACTTGGTTTTGACACTTGCCCTTAAGTCCCGTTAACGAGCATCAGTGAGGAGTTTGCTATTCGGCAGATTCTTATTAGCGTTGCGTGATCTGATTGTTTTTTTGCCACATAGCTTTGTGAAAGGTTAAAAGAAATGAAACCGAGACGTGGTGTTGCTCTATGGGACCTTTTAATGTCTGTGCAGTCGATTAAACTTCCTGCGTGGCGAAGCGGCTACAGGTTATCGGGGAAGTCACCCACCCTGAGATATATATGTAACTGTAGCTCGCCGGGTGGCAGGCTAGTTTCTTGGTCCATCGGTTTGAGTAATTAGCTTTGAGGAACGAGCGTAGTGGCGAATACGGTTGTAATAACATGCGGTCTGGTCTGTAGTTTTACCATCGCATATGATGATGTTCTGGCTCGTGACACCAAGTACAATATGGGCTTCATTAGGGTCCAGTATAAACACACTACTATGGAGAGCTGTGGAGTGTCTCGGTATCAGATGGATAAGAGGGTCAGAGCGCTGGTGCCACTGAGGAGTTGAGCACCAGTAACGTTACCGGTACTTGGTACCAAACAGACTATTGCTGAGTCCAACACGGACCACATGGTTCTGGTGCTGCAGGGGTTCTATCCATGACAAAACATGAACAGCGTTAATTAATTAAATAACTATGACAGCTGTAGTGTTAATTTCTACTCATAAGTGCTTGTTCACAATTCAGTGGAAAACAGAGATGTTGGGGATACTTTAAATACTAAATCGGCTTTTGCCTGCAACGGGTGTTTCCCTCTGTGTCACGACATGACGCCCGCCCAAGTACGGTTTCACCTTAAGTTTGAGGTGACGCAAAAGTAACGTAACATATGACTCCCCTGGGAGTTTGTGAAGTGAGTAATGTGTGATATCACTGATTTAGACTAATGACCACGCCACGTCTCGCTCCACAGGTACTTTGATTCGGTGGACATCTGTAAGATCCACTCTGACTGGCAGGAGGTGCGTCTGCAAGGCTGTTTCCCCAGCCGGGCATGTGGTCCAGTTACGGTCACGGCCCTGGTCGTGGAGGAGAGAACCGAGCTGGAGTTCGCCCTTTTTCAAGAGGGCAGCAGGTACTACATCGACAGCCACTGCACTTATTTCAGTTTCTCCATCTTAAACTGGCACACCCGATCACACCTGATCCAAGGACTCTGAGGTCGACTAATTGAATCGTTCAGGGCTGACATGGACATGTGATCTGTCCAGAGACGCCCAATGAGTGGGCGTGTTTGTATTTGGTTAGACCGCGCTGATAAAGCATCCGTCTGTTCCCCTGTTTGGTCTAGACGCTCGGACACAGCAGACAGCCACCTGTTGGACCTGTGCATCATGGTGTTCCGGGCCTCGTTCAGCAGCAGCAATAAACCCACCCTGGGCCGACTGCTGGCACACAGCAAACGGGCCGTCAAGAAGTTTGTGAGCTCCGACGTGATGCTGGAGCCAGGGGAGTACGCTGTGGTATGCTGTGCCTTTAACCACTGGCAGATGAACAGCAGTGGAGTGGGGTCTCAAACACCAGGTACACACACACACACACACCAGGTACACACACACACACACCAGGTACACCCACACACACACACACCAGGTACACACACACCAGGTACACACACACACACACCAGGTACACACACAATGATTTTGACTATCTTGTTTTAGATTTGGTGCCAGGTAGGGCCGAACCATCAGAGAAAGGTTGGATTTCTCTTTTTGTGATTGAGTCTTTTAAGACAAAGACAATAACAAACCTGTGAGCGTTGGGAACAAAAATGTATTATTTGTTGAAATTAAATGGTCTGAAATGATGGCACACAGCAGGATTTATAACAATGGTTCTATTGGGAAATGTCCTTGACCTCAGTCTTAAAAATAGTCCAGCCAGGCAGATATAGAATCAAGGATATGCCTGTCTGAAAGAGATGCCCGTGTAAAACATGTTTGAAATGTAAAAAAACTGTCGTTTCACACAGTGGCAGCAGATTGGAAGCACTGTTAATTAACGACAGTAGACATTTGGCGATCACATTGTAAGAAAATCAAAGAAATCCCCTGGAGGGGCAGTAGTCAGTCAGTCAGTCAGTCCAATCCTTCAGCACATATCCCGTAGGGAGAGGAAGTGGAAAACAGCCAACGGCGGTCCGTTCGGCGTAAATATACTTGCATCCAAATCAACGTCTTGGTTAATTGCAGCACGGCTAGGAACTATTCATTATGAAACACAGCGGAGGAATCAGGGAGTGCTTTTGGACGTGACGGTTTCAACTGCCTCATTTAATCAGTCAGAGACGTCTTGGCACAGCTGAAGCTAGATATGCAATCAGGATTTAAAGGGAAAGTGCGCAGAGATGGGTCAGACTGTCACAGCTGAAGCTAGATATGCAATCAGGATTTAAAGGGAAAGTGCGCAGAGATGGGTCAGACTGTCACAGCACGTGCATTTACAGGAAGGTTTGTAATGTGGAAACCGTTAAAAGTGCAGAGAACATCTATTACCTTCCGAGGTAATGGAAATTGCTAGAACATGTATATCTTAGTTCTTTTTTGACTGTTGCCTGGTCCTCTCTTAGTTTCCAGCCCCACCAGCGCAAGGCATTCCAGCCAGGATTTCCCAGGGTACATCCTGGCCATCTACAGCTCCCGGCAGGTCAAGGTGGAGCAGGTGGAGCAGGTGGAGCCTAACCCGACAACTCTGGCCGACGCCATCATCCTGCTGACGGAGGACAAGGGGGAGAGACACGAGGTGAGAGATACATACTCACCTGAGGGAGAGATACAGAGAGACAGGCCCACTAGAGGAGAGACACGAGGTGAGAGATACATACTCACCTGAGGGAGAGATACAGAGAGACAGGCCCACTAGAGGAGAGACACGAGGTGAGAGATACATACTCACCTGAGGGAGAGATACAGAGAGACAGGCCCACTAGAGGAGAGACACGAGGTGAGAGATACATACTCACCTGAGGGAGAGATACAGAGAGACAGGCCCACTAGAGGAGAGACACTCTACAGAGGGGAGAGTCACACACACACACCCCCAAGAGTGTGTTGTACATTCCTCTATTCTCTAAGCCGTGTTTGGTGTTAACATGAGTGCTCTACCTCCACCCACACAAACACTAGAGACCGATACTCATTCTCTAGGAGAACGGCGGGGGGGAACGTGAGTTGGCTGCATTAACCAGGTATCCTTTCAACACGTACTCGCGCACGCACACGTTCTCATTCACACAGTCGGGCCCGGGCTAAACGCGTCTGTCATCTTTCCAGGTATTTAAGCGGCTGCGCTTTTATCAGTCAGCGATACCCTGGTAAATAATTAAGTCGTACGCTTCTCCAGGAATCGTCTATCCACAGAAGGTGACCAGGAGCTTGTGTAAAATATGTAGAACACTGCCAGGAAGGAGGAAAATCGCGAAGCCGTGTACAATTTAGGGAGTGACTTTATAGAGACACGGTTTGTGTAAGTAGTATTGTGAAGCTTCATAACCTATGTCGTCTGACATAGCCACCGTGTCTGTCTCCGTCTGGTCAGGGTCGAGAGGGCATGACCTGCTACTACCTGACCCACGGCTGGGCGGGGCTTATCGTGGTGGTGGAGAACCGCCACCCCAAGTACTTCCTCCACGTGTCATGTGACTGCACAGACAGCTTCAACGTGGTGTCCACCCGCGGCAGCCTGAAGACCATCGACAGCGTCCCGCCTCTCCACAGGTACCGTTTATACACACTCAGGAAGGTCAATGCTCTCTGTTATCGTGTCACTATTTTAGAAGGGGATTCTATAGTCGTTAATTAGTTTTGTGTTTGTTTGTTTGTTGTTGTTTATTTGTTTTGTTTTTAAAATGGCATACATTTCTGACAGACTTTTTTTTTACACTGATTCATGAAGAGGCGTTTAAAGTGGTTGAGTTTTGGACCGCAGACGGCCAATTGTAGAACCCGTGGTCACGTTATGACCGTATGTGCTCTTGTAGGTTGTTCTGTGTTCCGTTCGGTTCGGTCACGGATTGAAATGGAACAGGACTTCTGACATTAGATTATGTAAATAAGCTTAATTCAACCAATGAGAAGCTAACCAGCAAATAGCCCACGTCACTATATGCAAATGTTCTTCCTATTGCAGTGGTTTGTTTGTCATCCAACACATCAACACATTTATAGACACTGACAGTTTAGTTTTGTGCCTCTGTCTCCCCCTGCAGGCAGGTGCTGGTAGTGCTGTCCCAGCTGGAAGGCAACGCAGGCTTCTCCATCACCCACCGGCTGGCACATCGCAAGGCGGCACAGGCATCGCTAGGAGACTGGACCCCCACCAAGGCCACGCACAGCCCCCAGCTTACCCCGGATATCGACGGGCTGCACCGACCTCGCCCTCTATGACCAAGGGCCCCCTGACCCAAAAACACACCGTGACACACATGCAAACGCTACCTGATAGACGAGGCTGTGACTATATACACAGAGTTAGGGAGGGGGTGTTTGGGAAGACATGGGGGGGGGTTGGACAGTCAACTGGGGTTTCCTCTGAATCACAGCCCTGCCAAATACAACCAGCCAGTCTGGGCTGGAAGTGCCATTTTGGATGTGAAGGGGAGGACGAGGGAGCCCTCGCTGGTAAATGTGGTTTATTCGGGTTGAAATGGTCCAGAATCAGAACTGGAAGGTTCCAGATGCCGCCCGTACAACGGAGACAGTGACACTCTGTGAGCCACGGATGTCACACGGAGCGACGTCTGTTTGTTTTCTAACCGCCCAACAGACGTCAAAGCACGCCCAGGTCAAAGGGTAAAAGGTTAATCAGCGGTCTCGCTGCAATGCTGTAAACTACTGAGCCGCCTCGTGACAGTCGTCCCACTGAGCCAATCCAGTACCCCCAAACCCGGCCTGCTGACCACACTGTCCGCAGAAGACCCAAGGTAGGAGTGGCCTGGATCTCCTCAACACCTAATCGTTACCCTGGATCTCCTCCTAATCTTTACAACCTCCTGAACGCTAACTAGATAGTAGGCTGGGCCTTAGAACTCTAGGACAAGGGCATTAAATCTGCTGTGTGCGGTTCACGCTGGGTGTTCGGTTCTCTCCCAAAGACGCCCGTCACCAGCCCCCCCCTGCACGTCTTGCGCCGTCAACCATCACGTCCATGTCGTGGTACTACGTGAGCCAAAATCCGACCACCAGTTTTACCACAGTTATTTTACAGTCACCATTCTTTTCTCAGAAGCTGTGGTGTCAGTATCAGTTCTTTCTGTTTTTGTCGGCCTCCAAATGTTTAGCGAGCCGTCAACGGTACCGTCTGAATGTGACCTCGGTCGACTGTCCGAACGTTCCGCGGCCTCGCGTTTTTACCTCAAGGCCAAGTGCCACGGATGTGAGCCGCGAGTCTGTGTAAAGAAACACGTCAGGGTTTCACCTCCAGTTGTACGGTACATGTAGCGTAGCTGGTGTCCTTCAGTTGGCGCGCGCCACATTTCCCAGTCGTCGATCGTTTTACACGCTGTTTGTCACATTCGAGGTGGAGACGACCGGTTTGGGAAGGTAGCTGCTTTGCTTCTGTTACATTGCAGCTGTTGTTTTTGAGCCTGGAGGGAGAGCTTGTGTGGCAAACGACATTTACGTCTCTCAACTCTGTTTTGTCTCTCAAGCCGTTGCGGCAAATCAAGTTGGTATGGCCATGGGAAAAAAGAGAAGAAAACCTTTTGCCCTCATATTTCTCTCTCCTCTGTTTGTCTGTTTCACGTTACTCTCCAGTGCTGAGGGAGGGCAGAGCTTATTTTTTCCCCTCTGGTTGACGGACTTCAGCACATTCAGTCAGCCTGTCTGTTCCCATTCGGTACGTCGAGCTTCACTCCCTGCGTCCACATCAGTGCTTACGACACTCAAAGTCCTGCCGGGAGATATAACAGCGGGAGGTCATTGGTTCGCTTCCTGTCGCAGGTCAGCCTGAATCGTTCATCCGTGCTCTTCTTTAACCGGAGAAACTGCTAACTGAGGGAATACTCCGAAGAGCCCTAATTGTTCGGACACTTAGTGGAGTTCACGGAGCGTTTCACGAGGTCGGCGCGGGCGGTGTTCATATAGGCCGCGAAAGAACGGAAGCGGAGTTAAACGGGTAGCAAATACACAGACTTGTCCAATGAGATGCGGCCATTTCTGTGTTCGGGTGCGGTTTTAGTTTTATTTATTGTAATGTTTTTTCTCTTACGAACAGGATCCTGTGTGGAGGTGGAGTCGTGACAGCGGTTAGTTAGCGTAGTGTGTCAGCCTTAGTCAACAGAGCATCTGGATCGGAGTCCCTGAGGGACCTGCCAACCTCACATTGGAGAACACATTCTGCTTTTTAATTACAAATTAGTGTTTTTATTGAGCACACACACACACACACACATACAGACAAAAAGCAGACACACGCACACTCTTTGACAGACGCGCATAAAACACTCAAGAAGCCCCTGAGAAATGTAGACGCGATGACGGAATGTAGTGTTTTCTTCACTCCGGCAACCTGGGTGCTCTGAGAGGCACATTTCCCTGGAGTGGCACGGAGTGTGTGGATCTGGGGTGAGCCGTCAGACTCAGACTGGCTGACTGCACATTGTTCAGTCTTGTTTTGAAACAGGTTGTCAGACACGGCCAAGACGACACAAATCGCTTCAAGCACACGCTTGTTTCAGAGGTTGACAGAGGAGAGAACCCCTTAAAAAACGAAACGGTACTGCTTCAGTTCGTTACAGTGTCGGGGGGGTTTTAACCAGTTAAGTCCTAGAACTTTTGCTGAGGCAAAACTCCCGGCGTCTGTTTTTTCTAATGATGATGGGAAAGTTGAAATCTGGGTGGCGGCAAATAATGTTGGGTGTGTGTTGGAATTGTTTAGTGCAGGGATCTCCAAACATGGTCCTACAGTACATCTGTCCGTCTGTTTTCACTTTGACCCCAGGTATATGAAGCCTCATTGAGTAAATGAATGCTCTAGTTTCCTCGAGGCAGGTGTACTGAAACAGGGTCCAAGTGAAAACCACCTGGACCGAAGCTCTCCTGGAGGAAGGTTGGAAAAAATTAGTTTAGGGTGTTATTTTCTTTTCTTTGTAAGTTTTTAATTTAGATTTCCATGTTTACTTGACCTTCCTTTGCATGTGTTTGAATGTAGTTTTCCATAAAATACTGGAGTGACTGAAGAAACACCTTGAGCCCAGCAAGTCGTCATTGGTGTTATAAACATGGCAGTTTGAGCACTACTGTGGCATTGAATAGCCCAACCTTGTAACCATGATACACGGCGTCTCGTGCAGTACAACCGCTCATTACTCGATTCAAAGCCATTTGGTTAATCTACACAGCCATTTGGTTCATCTAAACAGCCATTTGGTTCATCTAAACAGCCATTTGTATGACAGTTAAGTAGGTGAACGTCACACAGAACATCTAAGTCCATTCATATAACCGAAGACTTTCAGGAGAATGTAGATATCGTTTGCTCTCTGTGACCGCGGACAAGTTGCTGTCTGTTCTGTGTGTTTCATGGATTTATTTAAGAATGATTGGATCAAAGCACAGGAGAAACACTGCTGTATTGCTGTAGAACCTGTGATGGGATCCAGGTATGTAGGAATCGATACAATTGATATGAGTACTGTGTATATGGACCGATTAATGAATGAATTCAGAGGTGACAGGCAAATGTTTATATTTTAGCCCGGTGGGACTGGCTTGAAACCTGCACTGGAAAATCTACGCGTCACAGGGCTCTGTATGTTGTGTGCTTACATGTTTTTTTTTAAACCTAAATATGCGTTTTTATTGATCATGTCACTGTCATTTTACGTCTGTTTCTCCATCTTGTTCTACTGGATAATTTTAGTCATTTCTTCTCTTGCATTGTGACAGTACAGGTGACTTATCCTCTGAGCGAGGCTGCCCCCTGGTGGTCACTTGACGCTATGGCTAGAGGTGTTGATAGTTCAAATCCCAAAGCCACCGACCATTTATCCTCTGTAGAGCCAGCAGCCTCTATTTCCCCGCTGTACAGATACCGATGTTAAAATCCATTCCAACTGATACAGCAAACCCAACGGATTCATCAAATCCAATCCCACGTAATGCTGTAACAGGAAATGGAGCTCTCCATATATGAACAGGAATGTGATATATCTATATATAGAGAGAGTATTTTATTGATTTGGGGGTAAATATGTGTATATGTCTAAAACCTGTGTATGTTTAATTTTCAAACTCAGGTTCCGATGGACCAAATAAAGCTTTTTAATAAATACAAAAAACAACTGTTTCTTAGTTTTTTTATGTGCTCTTCTCACGTACGTTTTCATCTCTCATCTCATCTTCAACCGCTTATCCGGGGTCGGGTCGCGGGGGTAGCAGCTCTAGCAGGGGACCCCAAACTTCCCTTTCCCGGGCAACATTAGCCAGCTCTGACTGGGGAATCCCGAGGCGTTCCCAGGCCAGTGTGGAGATATAATCTCTCCACCTAGTCCTGGGTCTTCCCCGAGGTCTCCTCCCAGCTGGACGTGCCTGGAACACCTCTCTAGGGAGGCGCCCAGGTGGCATTCGTACAAGATGCCCGAACCACCTCAACTGGCTCCTTTCTATGCAAAGGAGCAGCGGCTCTACTCCGAGTTCCTCTCGGATGACTGAGCTTCTCACCCTATCCCTAAGGGAGAGGCCAGCCACCTTTCTGAGAAAACCCATTTCGGCCGCTTGTACCCACGTACGTTTTCCCTTCTGCTAATTCGGTGTCAAATGACAGCATGCACCGTTCATTTTGCTCATAACATTTTCACAGTCCTGATCTGTATTTCAATAGTATTATCTCTTTTCATTGGTCGCAGCTGAAAGAAATGTCCAATGCTTCTTTTTGTCAATTTCTTTTTTCAACTTACCTGGCATTCACCTTTTTACCAACTTTGTCCACTAGAGGGCGCCTCTGCATTTGGAGCTTAGCATAAACGGCAATCACAGAGAACCAAAAGGTCACGTTTGACTCCCTGACTCGTGCTATATCACGATCCCGCACAGGGTTCTTGGAACTTCATCCCTGGCGGGTCAGAACACTTACAGTCGTGACTTGCATCACAACCAGTTCATTATTTAATTAAAATGATGCAGAGCAGGTCATTTTCTGACCTTCCAGAACCGGTGCTGAAGGGTCATTCCTGGAGAGTCACATTACCGGACCGGTGAGTAGTGTATGATCTCATCCAACTCTGGTGTGACACCCTCTTCTACTCCAGATTCTTCAATGCTGATGTCCGAACAAGCAGACACAAGCACATTGGCTTTAGCTCATGCCAGCCTGGAGGGAGGTTATCTATGTCTAGCCTCAACCCCCTCCTCCCCCACTGGGGGTAGCATTGTATAACTGCCACCCAACCTGGGTAGCCATCTCCATCTGTCCACGGGCGGTCTGGGCTGAGGACGACCAGACACAGAGAACCATTGGAGAACCAGGACCCTGGAGACACACCTCTAACGTGAAACAGACCAGGTATTGTCGTGCTTTTTATAGGTTTACCAATCTAAACTGATCCGTTACCTGTGTTGCTGTAGTTTGACTGCGTTGAGATTCTGTGTAGTCTGGCTGTACGTAGGGGTGGTGCATTATGGGATGGAATCCACAGTGTCAGTCTCTTTTGACTGTTAATTTGTCTCCTCTCATCTCTAAATTCATGCTTTGTCTTCAAAAGATATGCATCAACACACTATTCTGTTCTATTCACTTGGACTCATGAAGATTAGGGCTGGGGAAAATCTGTTTTAGTCATTTCTACAATTCATTAGAAACTTCAGAATAATTGGCACTTCGTGGTAGAGATGAGCAGGCTAAGAAAACAGTGTTGTTCATCTGTTTGATAATCCACTCAAAATAGGACTGTAAATGAAGAAAAAATAAATGTAAAAAAATATTTTCTTAAAATTGTGTGTTGCTGTTATTAACACCCTGTATTTTAGGTCTTTGTGCCCTTTACCAACGCCAAGATAAACTCCTAGTCCTGTAATGTTTGGCTAGAATCCGTGTCCCCTGGTCATTTGAAATTCAATGAAATATGTTTATATTTAATTTATATTAATCACTGGAGAAATCAATGAAAATGTTTTATGGCGACCTGGTCAAAGGCATTTAAATGCGAGACACGTGAGTACACAGAACAACGTAAATCATGTACAAATCTGAATATGTATAAATGCAAATAGATTAATAAATGACGATAACTGTTTGGCATCACGTACAGCTTGGATCAGGCGATATAGCAGCACTCCAACGGTCATCAGATACCAGCTCATATAATTTATTTTCGACCGAGTAAGGTGAGACGTGAGAACAGCTTAATGGCCTTGTGCAACTTGAATTATATTTTTTTGCGGCCTGTTCTTCCGTCCATGCGTTTAATCCAGGAGTGTCTGGGTCAGTCTGTCTGTCATTGATGAACTGTCTTCATGCTTAATTCACATGATAGGAGATTTACCGACAATTGGCTGACATTCAGAGTATGTTTGTAGAATTGTCCTCATAACTCACCATGTGTCCGTTCTAAAACACACCAGTAGACAAGCTGGCTCTATGTAAAGGACATATTTCTAGGGACTAAATGTCTTGTCTCGGTCATGGAGTTGCGGTTCGTTTATCATCCGCTATTTACTTGTCCCTCTCTCTTGTCCCTCTCTCTCTTGTCCCTCTCTCTCTTGTCCCTCTCTCTCTCTGTCACCTTGTGACAACAAACAGACATCAAAATGGCTGGAAAATCCCCAGCATCTCAAGAATCTTTAGCTCCAGGAATCGATGGTGTTTTCTCGGATCGCCTTGGTTTCTACTTTATGGAGTCCAATGTTCCTGGCCTGTCCAAGGTCATCCTCAACAAACTGAACATGAAGGATTATGGAGAATACAGGTGAGAACAAGAACTAAAAAAGCACCAGACACAATGGGCGCTTGCTGTCAAAGCACTGTTTTAAAGCCACTTTCTTGTGACATCACATCGTTATTTTAGATTCTGGTACTATTGTCCTGATACTGTTATATCATTATTATTTATGTGAAAGTGAAGCTCTGATTTACCACAGGGCAGCTGTGGAAGGGAAAACGAAAAGAGGGGCATTCCGTAACTACAAGGAGATGTTTCAGAAGATGGAGGAGACATTTAAATTCTGTGTCGGCTGCAACAAGATTTCCGAGCATCTCTCAGAGGGACAAACCCTTAAGCGCTGTGTGAAGTGAGTCAAACCCTTAAGCGCTGTGTGAAGTGAGTCAAACCCTTAAGCGCTGTGTGAAGTGAGTCAAACCCTTAAGCGCTGTGTGAAGTGAGTCAAACCCTTAAGCGCTGTGTGAAGTGAGTCAAACACTTAAGCGCTGTGTGAAGTGAGTCAAACCCTTAAGCGCTGTGTGAAGTGAGTCAAACCCTTAAGCGCTGTGTGAAGTGAGTCAAACACTTAAGCGCTGTGTGAAGTGAGTCAAACCCTTAAGCGCTGTGTGAAGTGAGTCAAACACTTAAGCGCTGTGTGAAGTGAGTCAAACACTTAAGCGCTGTGTGAAGTGAGTCAAACACTTAAGCGCTGTGTGAAGTGAGTCAAACACTTAAGCGCTGTGTGAAGTGAGTCAAACACTTAAGCGCTGTGTGAAGTGAGTCAAACACTTAAGCGCTGTGTGAAGTGAGTCAAACACTTAAGCGCTGTGTGAAGTGAGTCAAACCCTTAAGCGCTGTGTGAAGTGAGTCAAACAGCGCTGAGTCAAACACTTAAGCGCTGTGTGAAGTGAGTCAAACACTTAAGCGCTGTGTGAAGTGAGTCAAACACTTAAGCGCTGTGTGAAGTGAGTCAAACCCTTAAGCGCTGTGTGAAGTGAGTCAAACACTTAAGCGCTGTGTGAAAGCGCTGTGTGAAGTGAGTCAAACACTTAAGCGCTGTGTGAAGTGAGTCAAACACTTAAGCGCTGTGTGAAGTGAGTCAAACACTTAAGCGCTGTGTGAAGTGAGTCAAACACTTAAGCGCTGTGTGAAGTGAGTCAAACACTTAAGCGCTGTGTGAAGTGAGTCAAACCCTTAAGCGCTGTGTGAAGTGAGTCAAACACTTGTCATGTGCTAAGCAAGCAACACACACTCGCTGTTTCAAGAACTTGATGATAGCACAGACGCAGACAAACTGCAGTATTCCAGCCATCAACAACTATAGCCAAGCGTTTGGACTTCAATCTCTTTAATCCGACCAGACATGTTGCTATCAACCTGTTGCTATTTGTGAAGGGTCAATGCTATCATATTTTAGCATACTGTAAGAATGGATTATTGACTTAATTGATAACCTGGCTATCAATACTCTCTCAGTTCCATTCCAGCCAGAACCAATCAGAGCTGTTCATTGATCAAAGCAGTAAAAGTAAACCCTTTTTTTCTTTACTTTTATAATAGCTATTAGCTTTTAGTGGTTTTAGAGTATCAGAAGGTTTCAGCTTCAACCTGTTATCTCTGGCAAGTTAAAATAATTCCTGTTGTCATGGTGATGTTTCCAAGTCAAATAGAAGAGGCAGGGTGTCATGACCCGTTGGATTAGCAACAGTGGTTCCACGAGAACATCTCTCCACTTGCGGCTAGTGGCTTTTGACCGGAATGACAGACTTTGTCACACGCATAATACATTTAAAGTATTTTTACTACTGGCAATTCAGAGACTAACTGCCTGGATCGTGTTATTCGCACTGCTGAAAGTATTTGAAAGTGGACCGGGACGAGAGAACCAGATAAATGAATACATGCCAATGTGTCTGTCACCGGCAGCATATGACTGGTGGAGGCTGGAATAGTGTATTCAAGTTTCAGACAGTATCCAAGCAGCTCTCCCCTGAGCCAAACCATTATCTAATCAACTAAACCAAGGGCACAAGACCAGCGGGAAATTCCAACCTACATTTTGTCCTCTACCGTGTCGATTTGGCGGGCGACCGCTCTTGAAAACCAGACCGGTTCCAGCAGGTTCTCATGTGTCAGAATTCTCCGGTTGATAGTTGATAGCTGGATCTTAGCCCTAGCCTCACACTTCACCGACGGATACTATTAATATAACGGTGCAAATTAGGCGCTAACCTGCCAGGATTCGATCCTGTGATGTGGTTCCAGAGATGCACTCCACTTGCTTTTTGAACGTGATTATATTGTGCCTTTTCTCTCCACTTTCAACCTCCCCTTACGCTCACACAGGTGTCTGAATGTATACTACTGCACAAAGGAGTGTCAAAAGAAGAACTGGCCTCAGCATAAGATGTTCTGTAAGATGCTGCGCCTGGTGGCTGTTGACCGACTGGTGGAGTGGCTGATGTTCACAGGTAGAGAAAAGACGGCAAAACGGCCGCTGAATAGTAATTCTGAACACCTAACACATGGTGAGTCATTTAGTTACCAAATGATTCTTCTGGGGTTATTTGGCGACGTCCAGGCTTCCACCAGACCTGCAATAGTTTTCTTCTTCGTAGTGACAAACAGGCATCGAGGATACACATTTATTTAATAGAAATTCACTTTTCCATCCAATCAGGAGACCTCCCGTTCCCTACGGAGAAGTGGACTCGACCACAAGGGGAAGTGAAGGGCTGGGACGACTGGCTCGCCATGCAAGGTGACCTCACCCCGCGACTAGACGCCGTCGTGTCCAGCAGTAATATGGGAGTGCTGTGGACAAATGTCTCAAGGCCACGACCCGAAGACGCTGACCTGCGACAGTCGGTTTGGCGAATTGAGAGCGAGTTCCTGTCTCGGGCACTAACTGTTGGCATGGCGATGAGACTCTTCTGCCTCAATCCTTGGTCCAAGCCAATCACCATCCACCTAGTAGGCGCTGGTCTCACTGAGACCATGGGAGCCCGGCTGACGGACTTCGATGAGTTGGACCGAATGTACCCGGGGCACCAGGGTATTGAGGTGGTGATGGTGGGGCCAGAGGTGGTGGACGGGCCCATCATGAGGACCCCTCTGACAAGCTTTGGCCCCAAGACCAAGACCTACATCAGTGCCTACAAGGGCCTCTACCACCAGTTCTATGAGGAGTTTGTGGAGACGAAAGAAGCAGCAAAGCCAGACCTGGTAATTGGATTCCACCCAGGTAAATAGTTTCTCATTTTTATTAAATCAAAATTGAAAGAATCAAAATTGATTGTTGGCATCGTGTGTTTAATGACCTCGGCATAGTTTGAGATGTTGCGTTTCCGGTCTAATATCGATACTCTGTAAGAACCAAATCTTGCGGGTGTTGTGGACAGTCTGGAGCGGTCCAGCGTTCTTGGTTAGGAATTGGTCTGCTTACGGTCGGGGAGAGTATAACTCATGAAATGAGAAAGTTTCAGACAGTTTTTTTACTGGAGGTCTGGATGACTCATGGAGCTCTGGATGACTCATGGAGGTCTGGATGACTCATGGAGGTCTGGATGACTCATGGAGGTCTGGATGACTCTTGGAGGTCTGGATGACTCTTGGAGGTCTGGATGACTCTTGGAGGTCTGGATGACTCTTGGAGGTCTGGATGACTCATGGAGGTCTGGACGACTCATGGAGGTCTGGACGACTCTTGGAGGTCTGGACGACTCTTGGAGGTCTGGACGACTCTTGGAGGTCTGGACGACTCTTGGAGGTCTGGACGACTCTTGGAGGTCTGGACGACTCATAGAGTTTGACTCTCCTCTGGTTGAAAGAGGCTCTTCTATCCCGTGTCTTAAAGACTTCAGAATAGTCACATGCCAAAGAATGCCAAAAATGTTAACACATCGTAAAATGAGATCCCACAAAATAAGATAGGAGAAATGTTTATTGCCAATGAACGGGAGTTAACCTCTTAGACAGCTGCTGTAGAAAAGCTTCGAACCCGTTAAGTGAGCAGCGCCAATGCTTCTCCTGGCTTCTGCCCGACTCCTACACCCTGTCTCAGTTATCACCGCAAAACTCTAAAGGAGCTTAATATACAGGAGACGGCGTATCCCAGAGTTAACGACATGACAGCCTGGTCCATCTGCAAAGCGTTGGCAGGCAAGGTCCTGTATCGCTAACATGACACTGTGAAATAATTTGAACGGGGCAAAGCAACATAAACCTGATGGAGTGCAAAGCGAATAAAGAAGGTAAGAGATGGAGCCAGAAGGAAAGAGGTGTATTAAGGTAAAGCAATTAGTGAGAACATCACAGCCTGGTCGAGGAACCCTGTATAGAAATTCAACTTGTCAGTCAAAGCTATGGCCTCTTCTCTTCCACCGTGGCGAAACATGGTGAGGGCAGAATACTGTTTTAGTTGATATCTTGTGTTTGTCGATATCAGAGACACTCTGCTCAAGCCCCCCCCGCGCCAAAACGGTGTGTTCCTCTCAGACGATAAGCTAATCTTCAGAACAAACACATCGACAGAATTAAAACAAATGATCGTGTATCCCATTAAAAAAGAATAACATTTGAACATGAAATCTTCTTGGTTCGATGGTCACAACAACGTCAGATCACTTTGAGCAGAGGACCTTATGCTTGCTACAACATCCCCTGTCCTCCTCTTGTTTTCGGACACTAAATCCTTTTCCTTTAAGCTCAAAGTGCTCGAGTACAGAACACAAATAACAAAATGGCCACTGTCCTATGAATTCTGGTGCTCTCAGTAATTAGATGCTTACTTCCGTTGTATGTTTCTCGTGTCGTTTCAGGTTTTCATGCCACACAGGGACTGAGAGAGGGCTGGCTGCCAAGTCTCCTCTTACTCAGGGACTTCAATATTCCCTCGTTCTTCTCTGTATTCAAGTAAGTTCTAACGTACGTGAAGACAGTGCTGTTCAGGAGACATTTCTGACCTGACCAGGAACCGGTGATCGGTTTGGGAGTTATTGTCTGCACAGGTCAAATGCTACGCGTGTGTTTGGCTAAAATTCGGCGACGATATCAGGTGTTTTCCCTTCCACAGTGAGATGGAACTGAGCAGTTCCTTGCAAATTCTGTTGGAGTTGGAGATGAACATCACAGGCAGCGGCCCCAACCCGTTTGCCTCTCAGAAACCCGAGGCGGTCCAGTCAAGTCCCAACAATCCACCGTCCTACTGCAACTCACACTTCCTGTGTTTCCAGGGACTACTGGAGCAAGAACAGTTCCAACCAACAGACAACTACAAAACTCTTTGGACAGTTTAAGATGCATCATCTGACAGCTTCTAGTCTAGGCCAGTCCACACGTCCACACCGCTTATCCAGATGTTTCTAGTTCTGTTGTAAAGCAGGGGAGTGAACTCTTTTACTGGTTTTGTTGGTCGGCTCATAATAAACCAAGTTCAACGCACCTGCACTTTTTGGATAGTTAGTGATATTCTGCATGCTCTCTGGGAACAGGGTTGACTAAGAAAAGAAAGGTATTTCAATAATATTGTAAGTAATTGTTAGTCATATTTTAAACAATAGCCAGTTTAAGAAAGACATATGCAAAAAATTGTCAATGAACCCGAAAGGCATAAATATGAATAATTTGTGTCAGAACACTGGATTTTTTGCAACAACATCTAATCAAGCCCAAACTCACCTCTAGATGCGACAGCGCCAGTGTTAAAGAAAACCTACACCTCCCTCTAGTGGATGAACTGTGTAAATGCACACCTATGCATAGTCATATTTCACTGGTATGCTTTATTTTATGAGTGTTAGGTTAGACGCAGAACAATGGCAACATTATGGTGTATATATATGTGTGTATATATATATATATATATATATATATATATATATATATAGGCCATTCCACTTTATATATATATGTTTATATATGGCTTTTGATATACTGTGACATTTCATTCCCAATCAGTTGTGACCACACCACTGGTGTAGTAGAGAAGAGTCACACTAGAATTACTTTTATTGTTTAATGAAGTGAAAAGTATATAACCGGAGACTCTAAAACACATAACATGTAACGGTTTTGCATACAGTTCCGCATTATAGCAGCATTTATCTTAGATGTATATAGAGATATTCTCCAGTATTCTATCCACACCAAATGGTGGTCCCTGTCATCATCCAATGCCAGTGCAATGGGCTTCGATCAGAGTTTATATGGGGGAACTTCGACCGCTTGAACAGACGGGAAAACTCTGGAGGTGTCAGACGGTTCTGGAAAGGGGAAGGACAGCTGGTATAAGTGGCAGTCACAGGCGCTCCTGCAGATATCTGAGAGAAGAGTCATTCAGCTGCGTGTTTCTCCAAGTTACAATGGCAGATATCAAGAGGTAAGATGATTTATTTGCATGGAGTTACTTGTGGATTTGTGAAAATCTAGGCATTTTAAAGTGCCCATGCATGTTATACCTCTATTGTGAGATGGGACACTTAGTTGCCAGACACCCTGATGGTATCATATATTCAGATGGCTTCTAGGCCAGGCTGGTTTTTTAAAGAATCAGGCCGTTCCCTTACATGCGTATTAAACAATGACCTCTGGGTCAGAACATATCCAACAAAAATAGGATTATTTGAATGTATATTTTTAAGGCTTTTTTCATGATAATATTGTCATTTTAGTTTTATGAGCCTTGCTTTATAACAAACCCGACCCCCACCTCCCGACCTATATGGCAAGCTGAATGGTCCAGTCTAAATATAGGGGACATGTGTCTCGTGGTGAACAGGACAAGTCTGTGACTGGTTGCAGATCAACCAACAACAGATGTCTGTGAGACGTTTCTTTTTTTTCCATATTTTACAGATTCAGCTGGTGTCCTCATATAGAGTGATTTAGTGATTCAGATCCATTTGGGATTGCATGAAATTTAACAGTTCCTGTTGTCAGTTAACATTTGTGAAAATACAATAATAATATGTCATTTGGAAGCTGGGGATAATTAGGTGGCAATGATGGCTCCAGATTGGACATTTATTTCGGACGCCTGGATTAAAACCTCTAATTTATTAATGCCATGCGAGTCAGAAGACCTGTTTACTTATAGTAAACAGGTTTCTGAAAGAACCCATCTAATGGAGGGCAATGTGTTGGGGGCATTGGGATTTGATATTAAAATCAGATGGAGCAGTGCCCCCTACTGGTGATTCAACAACAACGGCAGCAGCAGCATCTGTTCCACCATTCAGGGACTAGCCAGGGAAGCTTCCAGTAGATTCTGACACTGGTGACTGTCCAAGCCATTGGAGTTAGCTTAAGACCATAAGTGCTTTGTAAACTTTACACATTGTCATGTTGGAAGTGAAAAAGGGCAAGTTTGAATCCAGAAAACATCTTGACATCACGGCAGGATGTATGTACTTTAAGGAGCTTTAAATGACGATATCTCTTGCCAGAGCCCCAACCCAGAGTGGTAAGGCCAAGGTCATGGCTTTCAAGTCTCAGCAAGAGATGTTCCAGAAGATGGAGGATTCGTTCAAAATCTGCGCTGGTTGCAGAAAGTGCCCCGGTCAGGTTTCGGACAAACAAACTCTCAAACGCTGCATAAGGTGATTAGTAACAAAGATAAATGCACTGCATGCAATGAAAAGCTATTTGTTTAAAACATAAAAATCTAAATCTGTTTGCTGTATCCAAGTGGTTAGACGCTCCACCAGGGTGCACTGTCCTTACACAGTCATTTCATTCACTCACATCCCATTTCTCCGTGTCCTTTTTCAACAGATGTCTGAATGTCTACTACTGCAGCAAAGAATGTCAGAAGTCTGACTGGCCTCAACACAAAAAGGTCTGTTCGGAGTTACGTCTCGTGGCCATTGACCGCTTAGTCGAGTGGCTCGGGTTCAAAGGTGAGGAAAAGAAAGGCGGATGGAAGAACTACGGATAAATGCCTTGGGCATATTGCTGCATGGTTGCTGTGATCTTTAAGTGATGACAACGTCCTGTCCCACAGATCGAACAGATCCACCGTGGCTCTTATTTGCCGTGACGATACAACACCTTGTACAGACGGAGAATCTGAGAAAATAATAAAAGATGTTGTTTCACAGGGAGCAACTTGTGCTGTCTTTATTGCATCGTTCTCTAAATAGTTTATCCAAAATAAATAAGTAGACAGACCATCTGGAGGACCTAGTCAGCAGGCACAAACTGATTTCATACTCTCCTCCTTGCCATTCAGGAGACCTCCCGTTCCCTACGGAGAAGTGGACTCGACCACAAGGGGAAGTGAAGGGCTGGGACGACTGGCTCGCCATGCAAGGTGACCTCACCCCTCGACTAGACGCCGTCTTGTCCAGCAGTAATATGAAAGACCTGTGGACAAACGCCGGCAGGCCGAAGCCAGACGACGATGACCTAAGGAAGTCCATTTGGCGGGTGTCAAGCAATTTTCTCTGCCGACCGTTGACCATTGCCATGGGGTTTAGATTGTTTGGCCTTAAGCCATATTCAAAACCCCTCACCATTCATTTAACTGGGATCTCTGACACTGAGACCATGGGAGCCCGGCTGACAGACTTCGATGAGTTGGACCGAATGTACCCGGGGCACCAGGGTATTGAGGTGGTGATGGTGGGGCCAGAGGTGGTGGACGGGCCCATCATGAGGACCCCTCTGACAAGCTTTGGCCCCAAGACCAAGACCTACATCAGTGCCTACAAGGGCCTCTACCACCAGTTCTATGAGGAGTTTGTGGAGACGAAAGAAGCAGCAAAGCCAGACCTGGTAATTGGATTCCACCCAGGTGAGAATATCTTTCAATCAACTGTTCGAAGTCCAGATGTTCCTCGTTTTAATACGCAATAAATATAATTTTTGATTTAACGTTTTGTGTTAAAAATGGTTGCAAAAATGGACACAATACAAGTCAGGTCTTTGTCCTGATGTGAACGTTTTAGTTTGGAGGTTTAATAAGCTTTGCATAGTAACTGTGGGCTGTGCAGGTTGAGCTTTTCTTGCCTGAGTTCTGCTTTGTTTAATCTCCTTTGTGCCAAACAGGGTTTGATGCCAGCCAAGGCTTGGATGAGGGCTGGCTTCCCACGCTCCTGCTCCTCAGGGACTATGACATCCCATCCATGTTTACTGCAGCTGAGTGAGTCCTACGTCATCCTCATTTCTGCCACGTTCCCACTACAGCATATCCTCTATCTTTACCAGATCTATAGCATATCCTCTATCTTTACCAGATCTATAGCATATCCTCTATCTTTACCAGATCTATAGCATATCCTCTATCTTTACCAGATCTATAGCATATCCTCTATCTTTACCAGATCTATAGCATATCCTCTATCTTTACCAGATCTATAGCATATCCTCTATCTTTACCAGATCTATAGCATATCCTCTATCTTTACCAGATCTATAGCATATCCTCTATCTTTACCAGATCTATAGCATATCCTCTATCTTTACCAGATCTATAGCATATCCTCTATCTTTACCAGATCTATAGCATATCCTCTATCTTTACCAGATCTATAGCATATCCTCTATCTTTACCAGATATATAGCATATCCTCTATCTTTACCAGATCTATAGCATATCCTCTATCTTTACCAGATCTTTACCAGATATAGCATATCCTCTATCTTTACCAGATCTATAGCATATCCTCTATCTTTACCAGATCTATAGCATATCCTCTATCTTTACCAGATCTATAGCATATCCTCTATCTTTACCAGATCTATAGCATATCCTCTATCTTTACCAGATCTATAGCATATCCTCTATCTTTACCAGATATATAGCATATCCTCTATCTTTACCAGATCTATAGCATATCCTCTATCTTTACCAGATATATAGCATATCCTCTATCTTTACCAGATATATAGCATATCCTCTATCTTTACCAGATCTATAGCATATCCTCTATCTTTACCAGATATATAGCATATCCTCTATCTTTACCAGATCTATAGCATATCCTCTATCTTTACCAGATCTATAGCATATCCTCTATCTTTACCAGATATATAGCATATCCTCTATCTTTACCAGATATATAGCATATCCTCTATCTTTACCAGATATATAGCATATCCTCTATCTTTACCAGATATATAGCATATCCTCTATCTTTACCAGATATATAGCATATCCTCTATCTTTACCAGATATATAGCATATCCTCTATCTTTTCCACAGTATTTAGTGTATCAATGTTATTACTGTTTTATCCCAACAGCAAGGCAGAGATGACCTACTCTCTACAGATCCTCTCAGAGCTGGAGATGGATTTAAAGGGAAGTGGAGTGAACCCGTTTGCCTCTCAGAAACCAGAACAGAACCAGGCCGATCCTAACAAGGTGCCAGTGTACAGCAATTCCCATTATTTCTGCTTCCAGGGGCTGCTGGAGACTGTGGAGTTTGAAGAGCCGGAGAACGATTAAGTCTCTCATTGAGGTCAAACACGAATGGGCATCGTTTATTAAGACGCAAAGTAGTGTGGGGAGCTTAGACGGGTTGATTGTCTTTTTTACGACAAGTTAAATAAAGGCCATGTTTTATTGTACAGCGATTCCTTCCCCTTTTATGTAAATGAGCCTGGTTGCTAAAAAGCATTTGCATAGACGATGGGTTTGGAAATGCCTGATGGAATTCAATCAGAGATCATTCATCTGGCTTCACCCAAATACACCTGTTTTATTGGCAGGGAAAAGGTCATTTGCATATTTTTGAATTGTAGTGTATTGAACTCCTCCTAATACAACGGTATGCAAAATGTATTTTTTGCATATACAGTTTGTCAGGCATAAACGCTAACTCGTTGAGCAAAGTGAATGGTGCTGGGATACTAGAGCATGTTGGCGGTTGTAGAAAATATTTCAATTTAATTAGCTAATTATGTATAATATTTTGACGGCATTATTTGTAAATCAAAGGCCAATAGTATCTGGATACTATAAGCAATTAGTGTGTTCTGATCTGAATCTATAAGTATGTACTGATCTGAATCTATAAGTCTGTACTGATCTGAATCTATAAGTCTGTACTGATCTGAATCTATAAAGTCTGGTTATTTTAAGCTTTTTATTTTTCCCCCTCAAAGTTTTTATTTTTCATTTAATTATTTACTTTATAGTTCACGTTAAGGGTAGAAAATGTTCTGATATGATATATCTTTTTTTTAAATCTTTTCACATCACAAAAACTTAAAAATCCACAGTAAACCAGTCAATGACATTAGGTTTACTCTTAAGTATGGTTTTATTTAAAGATATCAAACGACAGTCTGATTTGTTTTCATTATGTTGATTCAATAAAAAGTATTATTTCAAAATGTATACAAATTCCCTTTCCATCTTCAAAGAAATATTCTCGAAACAGACTTAAATACATTTGTGAAAGAGCGTACGTACTGTTGCTATTGGTTTTTGAGGAAAAAAACTTGTTTTACCATTCTGATATGAGGCACAATGTTGTATACAGCAGAAGACACAAAAAGGTAGATCGAAACACAATCAAAATCACTTATTCTTTACAATATTTCATTGACATACAGAGACCTTTGATGTTACAACTTGCGATCCCGGACACTAAAAACCAGGTCAACCACGTAGAGGACCAGATTGACAGCGGTGCCCACGGTTACCACATCGAGGTCAACGTGGCGACAATAGGAACAGTTAGACGGATTGTAGTTATGGTAGTGCCGGTAACCAAAGACGGGCCACAGAATTATAGCAGACAAGTACAAAACCACAGCCACTATGTTAAACACCAACTCCAGCTTGTTTAGCCCGCAACAGGAAACCAGGCCTTTAATCAAGCTGCAGAGATTTACAACTATAATGAGCACAGTCACAGGAAGACAGACGGCGTAGACCACGATGCACCACAACATCGCAGGTGGCCGAAATACTCTTTCCACACCCAGGAAGTAGTTGGTTGAGCCGGCGAGGATAACGCAAGCCACAATGGCCTCTGTGAAGCGTAGAATGCCCCTCAGGTTGGACAGGTAGCCTCTGGGACACTTCATTTTCCTCAGGACGCTGTCGACCAGGAAGACCACGGCGGCGGCCAACGAGAAGACGACGCAGAAAATACTGCTGACGCAGGACAGACACCCGAAGACGACGGCGAAGATGACCGTGGCGGCGGTGACCATGAACGTGCAGATCATTGTCAGGCCGCAGCAAAGGTCGTCCCAGTCGGGTAGACAGGCCGCCAGGAGGATGTGGAGAGACATTATCTCAAACACCAGGAGGACCACGGCAACGACGACCGCGAACACCCAGACGAACTCGCAGTAGATCCCGTACGGGTTGACCATCAGACCTCGGAACATGGGGATGATTAGCGCCAGCGCACACAGAACAATCTCCACCACCCGGAGGATGTGGGTCAGCACCGTGATACATTTGCACATCTCCGACGCTCAATACGGTCAACTTCGGTTCCAGACAAACGGTGTCCAATGTTCTCCGAGATGGACGTTTCCCGTCTTCGTCGGCCTCTCGTGTGTCACACGTTCGTCGAGCTAGGATGGAGACAACCTTTCTAGTGTTCAACAGGAAAAAGAGGAACTGGTCCGATGAGATTCTAAAGCAAATCCCAAGTTACACATAAGATATATATCAGGATAATGCAAAGCACCACTCTGATGAACACCAGCCCTACACTGAAGCATGCTGGGCGGAGCCTCATCCAATGGCGAATGGGACTGCGAGACTGGTCAGGATTATGGGATGGATGAACCGAGGAACATGCAGAGAGGACTCTAAAGAAACCCTGGTTCATAGCGCCACAGACAGAGGTCGAAATGGATCATCCAGAAGAAGAACAACGACCCAAAGCACCAAGCTAACACAATGCCTGAGTAGCTTTCAGGTGGGTGAATGTGCTTGAGTGGCGGTGCCAAAGTCGGGACCTAAAGGTCAAAGTTCACAGATGCTCCTCGTCCAATCTGACAGAGCTTCATAGAATGACCAGGGAAGAATGGGAGAAACTGCCCAACTTTAAATTCATCATTATTTTTGTCCACTATAAAAAAGGACAGAAACTCAATCTTAAATTACTTTATTTAGGAGACAAAAAAGTATCAGGAAAAGCAATGGACTACTATACATTATATTACAGGTATTATATTACAGGTTAACCACACACACACACACAGACTGACCAAATAGAAAATTGTCACCGGAGGTCAGCTATGAGCGTTTAAAGCCACATATCCCAAGCAAAGTAAACACCAAGTCCAACATAAAGAGTATCAGATTGACGTATGTCATGAATGCCACCATAAACTGAATAGCCCAGACACAGTAGCTCCCAGGACAGTCACTGGGACGCGGGTTACCCCTGAAGGTATAGATGGGCCAGATGATTGCAGCTCCAGCGTAGAGTACCACAGAAATGACCAGAAATACGAACGAAAACCTGTCTACACTAAACGGCAAACAGTTCTGGATTTTCTTGAATATGTTGGTTATGATGACAACAGGGATGATTGGGAACGGGATGACGTAGGCCACGATGCACATGATCAATGCCGGTGTTGCATCGTAACCCGTGAGGGAGATGAAGATAACGCAGCTCACGAAAGCCTCTAGAACCTTCCAGAAGCCGGGTAGAGCGGCCAGGTAGGAGCCAGTCTTCTTGTCGAGGACCTTATCTTTCACGACCACTAAGACGAAGACCACGGCGACCAGTAGGGCGAGGATAGCGATCGCAATCGAGTATAAACACTTCGGGCAGACGTAGAAGTTGGCGTACATGACGAAGACGGACGAGGTCGTGAGGGAGGAGGACATGGCCACTCCTGTGGTGAAGTCGTCCCAGTCAAAACAAAGCTGGAGGAGGAGGTGAAGCCCGAACATCTCGATGACAGTGATGATGAGGGTGAGGAGGGGGGAGAAGGACCAGATGAACATGGCATAGTTCCAGTAGGTGTGTTGGGTCTCTCCCTGGAAGGCCGCCAGGAGGAAGGTGACGAGGCACAGGACGATCTGCGTCATATGTAAACCCCCCCGTCCACTCATCAGAGAGGAAGGGTTGCATTTGGCGCTGGAAATACCATCTTTAATTTGATCCATCCTGTCAGGTTTCCTTTATTGGGCTTTCTTGACGGCAGAGGCGAGGAGAGCGTCTTTTTTTGAGCTACTCTATCATCTGTTCACCGGCTGGGACAATGTCCTTTGCATACTACTCATTAAGCGTGAGGTCTACGCAGAGATAGACACTTCAGTGAGCTTGGAGAGAGAAAGTTTCTGTATTTGCAAGTCAGAAAGGATTACAATGCATACATACAGAACAGCAAAAGACTGGAAATACTGTTAAGAAGTATAAACAAACCATGAATTAACAAATGAAGTGATCTCTTACAACTGCATGCTAGTAGGAAGCTACTTTTCATTTATTACCCATTGTTAACTGATAGACTACATAAGTTCTCTTTATATGGAGAGGCAATATAGAGATAATACAGGATGAGGTATATGTAGGTCAGTGGAGCAGCATTGATATGGCAGTAACAACTATATAAAATACAAAGGAGATTCTATATGCAGAATGTAAAAAGGTTCAAGTGTATCTAACAGGTAGGTCATTAGTGTGAACAAAATATATGACTGTGGTTTTGGGAGGAAGAGCATTTGAGCATGCCTGAGCAAATAGAATAGTCCAAGAATGTAACCAGGTATGACAGCAGTGCAGGTGAGAAAGATCTACTGTGCGAAATGGGCATGGCAAAAGTCAAAAGAAGGGGTGGATAAAAACTAGTGGTCAGACAGGAATAGTTTGAAGGCAATAGGTGAGATGGGTTTCAAGTTTTAGAGTTTTTTGTTCCAGTCATTACTGGACACAAACGCAGTGCTTGTAAAACTAGATGTTATAAAAGGCAAACTCCAGTGTGGGACCATTTTAAATATCACCTCCTACTTCTACTCACTTATTTTAAACACCGGGGCCACCCAGTGATGTGTCCTTAGCCCTCTGCTCGACTCCGTGTTCACCCATGATCTGATGAAACCATGGTTAAATGTCTGATAACATAGAGTTAGCCTAAACGGCAAAGATAAGCAAACTGATCCATATAACCAACAAAGAGAAGTAAAGCAAATTAAATTAGGGTATATATCTCACCCACCCAAACATACAGTACTCTCTCCATGTAAATAAAGATGTGTCCTTTCCTTGCATTATTTTGTACATATTATTTTCTGTTTTGAAGTTTGCCTTGGACTGTGCATATTATCAGAGCCATAGAGAGAAAGAGTTGCGACACTCTTTGATGTCTCTAGCGGGTTGGTCACGTGGTTCATGTAAGCTTCAATAGTTCCAAACAAACCGTGAGCTCCCATTGATTTCAAAGGAACTGTTAGCATCGATTGCGCTATTTATAAGCCAAAATGAGGTTTAAATAATTTTTACTCTTTTTACTCATATAATCGATAGTATAACTAAACAAACGCAAACTTATTTCTAGTTTGGCCTATAGCATCAGACGAGCAGCTGACAAAAAACTAGATAAAACCGGTCCTTAATAAAACTTATTGATCGTAGATATTCTAATCTAATCAATAACTAAATAAAAATAAATAATTACGCTGTGAAGATATATATTGCATTTGTTACTGGAGATTCCTTTATAGCTAGCCAGGTCAAGCTAATGAACTAGCAGGGAGTTGGTCTTCTACAAAGCTAAAAGTATATATAATTACGCTGTGCAAATATAAATAAAGTTCAGCATATGCATCACAGAGGGCCTCTGATAAAATATAGACGGATTACAATTTAAAAAATGCAGGAATTCGATCAACATAGCTCAAAAGTTACTCGATGCCAATGGAAATGAATGGCGTAGAATGGCGTGTTTGGAACTATTGGAAGCTCCATAACCCGGAAGTGGGCGCAAAAAAGCATTACAACCATAGACATAATATACATAGACGCCACATCGGCTGCTGGGCACAAGAAATGCGGCCGCCATCTTAATGCGGTCGAGCTCCTAGTTGGTAGCAGCAGAATATATATACGATGCCACAGCACTGTGCAGCATATTCCTGCTTAAATCGGCGGACCATCGCCAGCAGGGCTCGAGGGATTACCTTTCACAAGTAAGATTTAATATTTCCGTATTATTGGTTGTGTTTTGTGAAAAGAATATTACCAGAGAGTAGAGAAGGAGCAAGTATCTTAGATATTACTGTACTGAAATCCAAGTAAGCTAGCTTGGCTAGTATGTTTACTTCACCGGCCTGTGTTCACCCGATTATGAACTGAGACTTGATAAGTCATATAACACTTAGATTACAAATGACACAATAATGTAATTGTAGAAATATAACCTATTATTACTGGTATAACATTGGCCATTTACACAGCACATACTGTATTATCAGACTGTATTATCAGACTGTATGATCAGTGTTGTATTATCAGACTGTATTATCAGACTGTATTACCAGACTGTATTATCAGACTGTATTACCAGACTGTATTATCAGACTGTATTATCAGACTGTATCATCAGACTGTATCATCAGACTGTATGATCAGTGTTGTATTATCAGACTCTATCATTAGACTGTATTATCAGACTGTATGATCAGTGTTGTATTATCAGAATGGATTATCAGACTGTATTATCAGACTGTATTATCAGACTGTATCATCAGACTGTATCATCAGACTGTATCATCAGACTGTATTATCAGACCGTATTATCAGACTGTATCATTAGACTGTATCATCAGACTGTATCATCAGACTGTATCATCAGACCGTATTATCAGACTGTATTATAAGACCGTATTATCAGACTCTATCATTAGACTATATCATTAGACTATATCATCAGACTGTATCATCAGACTGTATTATCAGACCGTATCATCAGACTGTATCATCAGACTGTATTATCAGTGTTGGGCAGGCGCTGTGTGCAGTTGCTGTGAGCACTGTGTAAATCGCTAAATAAATATGTATTATTTTTTTATTATTATTATAAGGTTCTGAGAGGTGCAGACTGCAGAGAGGGTGATCCGCCGAGCTTCAACAATCCAAGCTCCTAAGGTGTCGACAGTCACACACATTGTCCGAGAGGAGATTGGAACGAAGGATGTTTTTCTGCTGGGGAACACTTTGAGGAGACCCAGATTGGCATCGACAACCATCATTCAGACTTGTTGTCATTGGTTGTGTCTGTGTTTCTCAAGCCTAAGGCTGAACCACATTGCCAAACTCACCTCTTTTGAACTGGAAAAGGGGAGCACGAGAAAGAAGCTCTGCAAAACAGTCCTCTTCCAGGGGTTTTAGTGGTGTGTGTGTGTGTGTGTGTGTGTGTGTGTCAAATATAAAAAGCTTAAAGTAGAATATAATATAATCATGTATTGTTTTTTCAACTTATTAAATATCTGACTTTACTGCCACTATATGTTTCTGCTTCTCTATCATAATTATAGTGTGTGATTTGCAAAATACCTATCATAGCCTACATCACATCATATATCAGAATATTATATTACTGTTAAGCCCACTATGAATATTAAAATACGCTGAACCATGTGTCCTGTGTCATAGCTACATGTATGACCTTTGCAGCAAAAACAACACGTGAAAATCAGTTGTGTATTCAGTGAGGTATGATTAATTGAATGCGCTGACATCTTATTGCACCTGCCAAACGGATTACACTGAGTGGAGCGGTGGACCGCCGCAAGATGGCGGCCGCATTTCTCGTCAGTGCCAGTAGGTGCGTCTATGTATATTATGTCTATGATTACAACGGTGCCGAATGGGAGTGTCGCATATTATTAATGTTGAAACGTAGTTCCTGTCATGACGTCAGCACAACACACTCGGCGGCTTCCGTAGTTCCTGTCATGACGTCAGCACAACACACTCGGCGGCTTCCGTAGTTTCTGTCATGACGTCAGCACAACAACAAACTCGCTAGCTCGCTATGGCTCTGTAGCTCGCATTCGGTCGTGACTGACAGCTCAATGGGAAACGGGTTGACCGAATCGATAAACACTGACACAACAACCGTGTGTATGTGACATTTCTGTAACAGGGTGAGGTTGAAATGCTTCTCATGAGTATATTACAACAACAAGCTGTGACGCGTCGGTTAATTAGCTAACGTCATATGTGTTTAGAGCTAGCTAGATATGCTAGCCGTGTAGCTAGCCACGTAACGTTAATAACCGTAGTTACATACATAACGTTAATAACTGTAGCTAGATACGTAACCTTAATAACTGTAGCTAGATACATAACGTTAATAACTGTAGCTAAATACGTAACGTTAACTGTAGCTAGATACGCAACGTTATTAACTGTAGCTAGATACATAACGTCAATACCTGTAGCTAGATACATAACGTTAATAACTGTAGCTAGATACGTAACGTTAATAACTAGCTAGATACATAACTGTTGCTAAATACCTCCAGTTAACGTTAAGAACCAGTTGTTAGTGGGGTTCGCATCTATTTGGAGTTGTCAACGTCACTTGTTGGTTATCTAGGGTAGTTGGCTTAATCTAGAAACTTAATCTAGAAGTGGGATAAACTATAAACCAACGCATCGGGTAAATACTTTAGCCTTATCGTGGATATCATGATAGTACCAACGTCTGCTATTATTATTATTACACTTATCTGCTACTATCAATCTATCAATCTTAGGTAGTTGCACAGCTACTGTACATTACAGAAAAACATGACCAGTAATTTTTACTGTGAGTGGGTTTCAGCTAACTAAGTTGGCTAGTTTACTTTTGGTATTTTATATATTGTCATTCTGACAAATCTGGTCCGTTGTACAGTCAGTGTGTCTGGTAAGGCTGTGATTAGCTCATCATAATCATCCCACTTCAGCATCTTGCAATTGCACGACCATGCTACACCGATTACCCTCCAAACTGTGCAAACTGTTTATGAGCTGCCACTGTGACTGCATGTACATGCACCTGCTCAACGCAGTGTTGGTGCATTGCTGCAACCGCGCATCAGCTGTCTCCTGACACCCGGCTTGCTCCTTTCTACCTAGTTGGTGAGAAGACAAAGATAAGCCCCGGGCGATTCTCTACCTGACAGTGAGCCAGCCGGAGCGACGGGGAACAGGATAGGGAAGCAGCGCGGAGCCGGCGCCGCGGAGCCACCGGAGAAGATGGCAGGCAGCCCTGAACATAGTTCCACTGCACAGGAGTTGAAAGAGCAGGGCAACCGGCTGTTCCTCTGTCGCAAGTATCAGGAGGCTGCCACCTGCTACAGCAAAGCTATTGTGAGTAACAAGCTAGAGCTGCCCATTATGTCGGATGATATAGCAGTACAGAATGTAAGTTGATGTCCACCTAGAAACAACGTGTGTGTGTGTGTGTGTGTGTGACAGAACCGTAACCCATCTGTGGCAGTGTACTACACCAACCGGGCTTTATGTCACGTGAAGCTGCAGCATCATGACAAAGCCCTGGCCGACTGCAAGCATGCGCTGGAGCTGGATCCCCAGTCAGTCAAGGCCCACTTCTTCCTGGGCCAGTGTCACCTGGACCTGGAGAACTATGACGAGGCAATTGGTAACCTGCAGAGAGGTCAGGATCAGTCCCAATGGACAGACAGTTGCTGCATTTACAGAGTCTCTTAGCTTAGGGCTGCTGGGAATGTGTTTTGAGTTGTAATGGGTGTGACTATATGGACAGTTTTATTTTGGCTATTTAAACGTTCACTATCAGTGTTCCAAGACAGAATCCGTGTTAGCAGAAATTGTGCCTTTGTCCATGCCGCAGACGTGGTTTTTGATTTGCAGATGAAATGCTGCATCTAGGGGTACAAAATCCTTGTGCGTGAACCTGAATCTGATTTTGAACAGTGGTTGCGGAGTGTCAGGGAAATGATTCACGTGAAACAATCAATTCCTCAACCCTTACATGACACACGTGTGTGTTGGAGCTCAGACAAAGACCTACATTCTAAACCTTTTTTTATATTTATTTTACCTTTATTTTACCAGGTAGGCCCGATTGAGAACAAATTCTCATTTACAACGGCGACCTGGCCAAGATAAGGCCAGAAAATGGGCAAGACAATATAGAGTTACATGAGTACACAGAACACAGGAGTGCAAATTACAGTGAGACTCAATAAGGCAATACATCACAGGTGTCAAACCGGTTCCATGGAGGGCCCGAGTGTCTACAGGTCTTTGCTCTCACCTTTTTCTTGATTGATTAATTAGGTCACTAATTGGTAAGATTCTACCCCCTACTGGTTGTTTCGGTCTGAACTGGGAACTAATTTAAATGAAAACCCAAAAACCTGCATACACTAGGCCCCCCTGGAACCGGTTTGACATCCCTGCAATACATGGTCAAGTAAAACAGGATGAGGTATATGTGGTTCAGTTGAGCTGCATATCTAAGGCACTAGCGAATATATTTTGTTGCCTCAACTAGCCCATCTAGCTAGCTGCTTGTTACCTAGTAAACATACCCTGTGCCTGTATGGGATAAACAAGAAATAAAGGCATGTGGAACTAGTGTGTCCATGCTCATTCAAGCCTGGACCCTTTTTTTCTGCAGCTTATGACTTGGCCAAGGAGCAGAGGCTGAACTTTGGAGATGACATTCCGAGTGCCCTGCGGATTGCCAAGAAAAAACGCTGGAACAGCATTGAGGAGAAGCGAATCAACCAGGAGAACGGGTTGCATGCCTATCTAACCAAACTCATTCTGGCTGAGCAGGAGAGGTGAGGGATGGGGACTGGGGAATCAGCAGGGAGGCAGAAATGTCTATTCCTGTAGGGGGATTGGAGTTTGGGGGGTCTGGGGCAGGTGGTCTTGTGTGGGCAGGTCATATGTCTCAGGGGAATGAGAGTCGGTGGTCTCATTGGTCTGATGGGTTAGATTTAGTTGTATATGCAAATGTGTTTTTGCTGAAAAGTGTGATTCACCCTGAAACTCAGGTGTCTGTCAAATTCAAAATTAGACTCGCTAAAATTACTTCAAAATGTGTCATCCCTCCTCCCAACTGCCACAGCCTCTGTACAAGATTTTTGTGTTTTAAAAGCTTTCCAGATCCCTATAGTTTCATTTCATCACATATAGTTTGTCTATAATTCCATATGTTAGGCAGATTTCGACACACTCATTTGTGAAAATCGAGAACACTTGGGACACGCTGGAGAAAGTCTTAGGAATGAGTTTTCTGCGTTTTTGTCCATGACCCCATGGCATTCCCACTGAAGGATTGTCCAAGCTCTCTTGTTCTTTCAGGGACGTGGAGGGTTGCCAGGAAACCAAGGCAGAGGACAATCAGGAGGGAAGCGACGTTGCCAAGATCAAGTCAAAACATGTACGTTGTGTCTGTATGGTCACGGTGTAACCACACTGCCACCTTGTGGCACATTGTGCCGTGTTTCGTTGATATCGTATGCTCCGTGTTTCTCATCCCGTTTAATATAACTGCCGTTTGTATTAACACCAACCTCAACAACCCCGAACAGGGCAAGTTCCTTAACGACATGGACGAGCTGTTTTCACAAGTGGACGAGAAGAGAAAAGTGAGTGATTTGCTAACCACTGGTTTTAATGTAATTAGCGTACCATCGAGCTGTTAGCGTTATTGAAATACACTCTGTGTTATTCTCACACTGTTGTCACACACAGTTGTCACATTGTCAGATCCGTACAGCCGGTCCACATCTGATTAAGCTTAGCCAGGGTTTCTGTGACCAGAATAGACCACCCGTCTCTTATTACCAGTCTAAGCAGTTTGGAAGGCCGCCGTCACTTTAGGTTTCTCGTCGAGGCGTGTCGTCAACGTCGTTGTCTGTCAACGGCACGCCGTCTGGTCCGCCTTAAGACACGCCCTGTAGAAAAATGCTGTTTTACAGTTATATATATTTTGCTAAACGGGACGTAGGTTGACATGCCGTTCAGGGTGTAAGCGTTTCGAAGTGTCTCTTACATCTTGTGTGTGCGTGCTTTTGCGGACCCCACAGAAGCGAGAGATTCCGGATTATCTGTGCGGAAAGATCAGCTTTGAGCTGATGAGGGAGCCCTGTATCACTCCCAGTGGGATCACATACGACCGCAAAGACATTGAGGAGCATCTACAGGTACATTCCATACCAGTCATTATATACAGACGACCTGCTGACATCTAGGAGCATCTACAGGTACATTCCATAACAGTCATTATATACAGACAACCTGCTGACATCCAGGAGCATCTACAGGTACATTCCATAACAGTCATTATATACAGACAACCTGCTGACATCTAGGAGCATCTACAGGTACATTCCATACCAGTCATTATATACAGACAACCTGCTGACATCTAGGAGCATCTACAGGTACATTCCATACCAGTCATTATAGACAGACAACCGGCTGACATCGAGGAGCATCTGCAGGTACATTCCATAACAGTCATTATTTACAGACGACCTGCTGACATCTAGGAGCATCTACAGGTACATTCCATACCAGTCATTATAGACAGACAACCTGCTGACATCGACTAGCATCTGCAGGTACATTCCATAACAGTCATTATATACAGGCAACCTGCTGACATCTAGGAGCATCTACAGGTACATTCCGTAACAGTCATTATATACTGACAACCTGCTGACATCTAGGAGCATCTACAGGTACATTCCGTAACAGTCATTATATACAGACAACCTGCTGACATCTAGGAGCATCTACAGGTACATTCCATACCAGTCATTATAGACAGACAACCTGCTGACATCGACTAGCATCTGCACGTACATTTCATAACAGTCATTATATACAGGCAACCTTCTGACATCTAGGAGCATCTACAGGTACATTCCATACCAGTCATTATAGACAGACAACCTGCTGACATCTAGGAGCATCTACAGGTACATTCCATACCAGTCATTATATACAGACAACCTGCTGACATCTAGGAGCATCTACAGGTACATTCCGTAACAGTTATTATATACAGACAACCTGCTGACATCTAGGAGCATCTACAGGTACATTCCATACCAGTCATTATAGACAGACAACCTGCTGACATCTAGGAGCATCTACAGGTACATTCCATACCAGTCATTATAGACAGACAACCTGCTGACATCTAGGAGCATCTACAGGTACATTCCATAACAGTCATTATATACAGACAACCTGCTGACATCTAGGAGCATCTACAGGTACATTCCATAACAGTCATTATATACAGGCAACCTGCTGACATCAAGGACCATCTACTGGTACATTCCGTAACAGTCATTATATACTGACAACCTGCTGACATCGAGGAGCATCTACAGGTACATTCCGTAACAGTTATTATATACAGACAACCTGCTGACATCTAGGAGCATCTACAGGTACATTCCATACCAGTCATTATAGACAGACAACCTGCTGACATCTAGGAGCATCTACAGGTACATTCCATACCAGTCATTATAGACAGACAACCTGCTGACATCGACTAGCATCTGCAGGTACATTCCATAACAGTCATTATATACAGGCAACCTGCTGACATCTAGGAGCATCTACAGGTACATTCCGTAACAGTCATTATATACTGACAACCTGCTGACATCTAGGAGCATCTACAGGTACATTCCGTAACAGTCATTATATACAGACAACCTGCTGACATCTAGGAGCATCTACGGGTACATTCCATACCAGTCATTATAGACAGACAACCTGCTGACATCGACTAGCATCTGCACGTACATTTCATAACAGTCATTATATACCGGCAACCTGCTGACATCAAGGAGCATCTACTGGTACATTCCGTAACAGTCATTATATACTGACAACCTGCTGACATCGAGGAGCATCTACAGGTACATTCCGTAACAGTTATTATATACAGACAACCTGCTGACATCTAGGAGCATCTACAGGTACATTCCATACCAGTCATTATAGACAGACAACCTGCTGACATCTAGGAGCATCTACAGGTACATTCCATACCAGTCATTATAGACAGACAACCTGCTGACATCTAGGAGCATCTACAGGTACATTCCATACCAGTCATTATATACAGACAACCTGCTGACATCTAGGAGCATCTACAGGTACATTCCATAACAGTCATTATAGACAGACAACCAGCTGACATCCAGTTACTATTGTACATATACTGATTCTATCACACAAAATGCACAACACTGTAATTTTACAGGATATCTCTGGGCCCACATAGCAGAGGTGTGGACTCGAGTCATGTGACTTGGACTCGAGTCAGACTCGAGTCATGAATTTGATGACTTCAGACTCGACTCGACAAAATGTACAAAGACTTGCAACTCGACTTGGACTTGAACATCAATGACTCGTGACTTCACTTGGACTTGCGCCTTTTGACTCGAGAAGACTTGCTACTTCCCATGAAAACTGGGGAAGAAAATGTTCACACGGCCGCGCCGCTCTCAGTTTATCTGCATCTGTGAAAAAAAAATGCATGCAGAGAGCACGCGCGCTGCCTGCACGACATCCAATCACTGTAGTCCCACGTTGTTTTGATTGGACATCCAATCACTGTAGTCCCACGTTGTTTTGATTGGACATCCAATCACTGTAGTCCCACGTTGTTTTGATTCGACATCCAATCACTGTAGTCCCACGTTGTTTTGATTCGACATCCAATCACTGTAGTCCCACGTTGTTTTGATTGGACATCCAATCACTGTAGTCCCACGTTGTTTTGATTGGACATCCAATCACTGTAGTCCCACGTTGTTTTGATTCGACATCCAATCACTGTAGTCCCACGTTGTTTTGATTAGACAGCATCCAAGCAGGCACATTGCAAGACAACCAATGAAGCACAAGCAACAACGCGCCAGTTGGCAAAATGATACCGAATATAGTTTCGTTTGGCTATAAAAACTACGAGGTAGTCGACAAAAAAAGAGTTGCAATTTGCAAAACATGCGGATCGAAGATTACAGACGGAGCTGCGCACGGGCACGCTCACACGCACACGTCTCTATGGAGTCATTCCAATTATATTATCAGGTTGGTCCATTTTTTCAGAAGTGATCATTTTGAGGAGTGAGGATTTTATTAATGACATGTTTAAAAAAGTTCAGGCTAAAAGGACCCATGTCTATTTGAAAGTTAAACTGTTTTGCAATATGAGGTTAGGGCTGGACAATAATTCAATATCAATATATATCGCGGTAAAAAAAATCAATAACGGTGATATGATTTCTAAACACATTCGATATTTCAATATTTTTGCTGATCTCCAACACGGCAAGTTTAAGTTTACAAAATACGCAATTCAAACGTGACTGAACGAGCTTCCATAAGTGAGGAGAAAGCAGACAGTTGATATGTGAGGAAAGACTAATTCAGTGGTAGGGAAGTGGTTCAGCTTTCTGAGATCTGATAAACTTCAGGTTTCAGCGTGATGCTAAATGTGCCGGAGAATGAGAGGCTCAAAAGCGCATAAAGCCAACATAGGAGCTTGGATCTTCTGCGTTGACTGGCCCATGACGTCATGATGGACATGCGCTTTTGAGCACTCTCATTCTCCGAGCATGTTGCGACATGCGCGACGTTCATGAGCTTCTCTGTCGTGTCTCTTAAATCCACGGTCACGTAGCGAACTCATGAACTCACCTCTTCATTGTCTAACATGTTCACTAACTTTAAACGATATGTTTATAAGAACAAGTTTTGTTGCAGGAAGTTTTGTGTAAAGAATAATATAATCAGCCTATGTTATTGTTTAAAGTTAAATATATTAATAAGGTCAGTCTCAGTGTCAAATTGCTTATTTGACTTTTCTTGTTTGTATAAAGGTTAAAATCAAATAAAAGTTTAACTTTAATTTATTTGTACCGTTTTATTTCTAAAATATTATTTAGTTTTATAGGAGGAGGCTCAAAAGACTTGGCAAATGTATTTTTCAGAAGATTGTATACAGACATCCATTGTGGGTGTTCATGGCATTTTTTCTGAGGCTTTTATATTGTTCATATCGATATCGGAATTATGTCGTATCGACCGAAATTAAGAAATATATTGTGATATAATTTTTTTCCATCCAGCCCTAAGGTCAATACAATACAGGACTGAAGTTGCTGTGCATTGTTCTAGTGCAATATGCTGTTGAAATACAAGCATTTTTTGTGAAATTACATTTTCTGTTTTTTACTGTATTAATGTCATTGTATAAATAGAGGTTTAAATAAATACAAATCTTACAGACATACATGATTTGTATAAATTCTGTGGTAAGATGACTTGAAATGACTCGAAACTAAAATGGTAGGACTTTGGATTCGACTTGAGACTTGTTGGCTTTGACTTGTAACTCGACTCGGGACTTGCCTCATCTTTGACTCGACTTGACTCGGGACTCGAGGGCAAAGACTTGAGACTTACTTGTGACTTGCATAACAATGACTTTGTCCCACCTCTGCCACATAGTAAGGCTTTTAAAATGTATGCTATTGACATTTTACATTTGCATTTTTTAACAGTTGTGTTCACTATAGTGCCTGAATGGTTTTGGGTGCATATATTTTCATACAGCTGATTTGGTCATTTATAGTCTGTTTATTGGCTTACCAGGCAGTGATGGAAGATAGAGATGAGATATTTTGCTCAAAGCGCTGTAGGTGCCCAAACCAATCATCCAGAATCATCCATATGAAACGAGAACGTCCTGTTAAAACCATGACTCATATTCCCTCCATCCTTGGCAGCGGGTGGGACACTTCGACCCGGTCACCAGGAGTCCTCTGACCCAGGACCAGCTGATCCCCAACCTGGCCATGAAGGAGGTCATCGATGCCTTCATCCAGGAAAACGGTTGGGTGGAGGACTATTGAACCCCCGTAACCCGACCCCAGGGCTCCGAAACCCACGCTGTCCAGAACGTCGACACACCAGAAGGGTACCCATTTACAAACAGCCAATGGAAGACCGGAGAGGCAGAATTCTACTCACTTTCTTCTGGACATGCACTTTACACACAGGAGGGGGCGGGGACTATTATGGACTGCCCAATCACAGACATTTTGTTGAGGGGAAGGCTCTCTCTGAATGGCTGTACCTGATCCATTTTTTCTCAATTAGTTTCCTCTTTTTCTCATTTGGTCCTCTTACAGAAGCAGGAGGCATGTTTCTCAGGTCTCTCCCTGAACCTTCTCTCTCCTTTCTCCTCCCCTCTCCTTTCTCATTCTCTCATTTCTCCCATCTCCTTTCTCCTCCCCTCTCCTTTCTCCTCCCCTCTCCTTTCTCATTCTCTCATTTCTCCCCTCTCCTTTCTCCTCCCATCTCCTTTCTCCTCCCCTCTCCTTTCTCCTCCCCTCTCCTTTCTCATTCTCTCATTTCTCCCCTCTCCTTTCTCCTCCCATCTCCTTTCTCCTCCCATCTCCTTTCTCCTCGGTCTGTGCCACAATCCTCTCTGAACACATTACTCTGCACTCAGGTGTTTCAGAACGATTTAATGGTAGCTTCTAATCTCTTCACACATCAGAACTGTCCACCTCCAACCAGGATCATATTGGCCTTTAAACCGGCTCCTACTGCAGTGTTATTTTGGTTTTACTTTACTTTTTTTTATAAATAAAAAAAACTGGTATATCCGTAAATGATTGAACCATAATTACAAGTTTCGCACAAATCTACGTTGTTGCGGTCCTGGTCAATGCCAAACCTTTTTATTTTGTAAACACTAGTGTACAATTTTTTTTATGCCGGAAAATACGAAATGTGTGAAATAAATTATAGAAACCTGACCAATCGAATCAAAGTTGGCTTCAGTCGTTGTTTTGGTGTCGTAGCATCGCAAACTGGATCGATCCAGTTGACGGTCGCTTGTCCTCTATTGCATTCGGTCGGTACCAAATCGTGAACTTATGTGTTGGGCTTAAGACATTTATGAAGCTAGGTCTTCCTGTCAGGCGTTCTCTGATGCATCACACTTTACCGGTAATGTATTAAATGTAGATATGTTAATAATAGACATGTGCTTGGTTTGTTCTTTTGTCTCTGTGTGAAATGTGTCACTGATTAAACTCCCGAGTCACCCAGCCAGGGCCGGCACGCCACTTACGCGGTATTGGCAAATGCTAGGGGCCTCGTTCATCCATAGGGGGCGCCAAACGGGTAATAAAATACCATAACAAATTTTCTGTGTAACAAGGGCGGGGGGGGGGCACCAGCTAAACTCTTGTCTAGGGCCCCATATTGGTCAGGGCCGGCCCTGCACCCAGACCCGTGCGTTTTCCACACACACACCGGGTCCATTGTTCACTCGTCTGTCCGGTGATGTAATGGTCTGGTACCAGGAGGAGCGGCCGGTAGTGGGGTGCTGTGGGGTACTGACAGCACGGACTATTGACGGGCGTACTGGAGTGAGCTCTCACCACAAGGTCCCAGTGGAATAACAACATTCGCTCAACATGGTAAGAGCAACACTGTTCGTTCTCTGTGTGTTCAGATATTTAATTCGCTGGCAACATACGCTGTATTAAGCGCCAGATGTATTTATTGCTTTTTTTTATTTTCACAATTACATTGGTAATGGCAGGTTTAACCGTTGGGATGTGTGTTTGCTGTGGTAGATCAACAAGAACATAGCTGTCGGGGTCATAGTCCTGCTTGGACTTGTGGGTGTCTACTCTACTGATGAAGGTAAGTTCTGGTACGCTGAGACCCGATGCTACGATAATGTTTCTGTTTTTATATGGGGAGAGAGATGTTAATAATGATAGCATTATTCTTACATCCTATGCAATATATAATATTACTTCCATGACTTTACATGCAGATGGGAAATGTCTTGTTGTTTATAGATGGTCTGGGTGGGAAGGTGTTGGTCTTCCCTTATGAGACGAACTTCAGCTTTGTGAAGCTAATCCCGGACAAGGCGATGAGTCTGCAGGCGTTTACACTCTGTATGCGTGTGGCCACGGAGTTGGAGGGCGAGCGACAGTTCATACTGTTCGCCTACCGCACCCCCGAATACGACGAGCTCAACGTGTGGCGCGAGAAAGACGGCAGCCTCTCCTTCGACCTGAGGGGCGACGGGGTTTCCTTCCGCCTTCCGTTGTTAAGCACGTTCAGAACCAGCCTCTGCCTCACCTGGGAGTCCCAAACTGGGCTGGCCGCCTTCTGGGTGGACGGCCGACGCAGCACATACCAGGTGTACAAGCGCGGACACACCATCCGACCCGAGGGCACCATCCTCCTGGGACAAGACGCCGACGAACATCTGGGAGGCCTGGAGTCAGTTCAGAGCTTCGTGGGGGAGATCACCGACCTCCACATGTGGGACTATGTGCTGACCAGAAGTCAGATCCAAGCCCTGCATTACGGACATAAGATTTCCAGGGGTAATGTCTTCGATTGGGCCACCATCCAGTACCAGCTAAACGGAACTGTGTTGGTGGTGGATGATGACTGATGTGGCGTGGAGTCGCAAGCGAGTGCGGATTTGATTTGAGTTGCTTGTGAGTTGCTTGTGAGTTGCTTGTGAGTTGCTTGTGAGTCGCTTTTGAGCCGCTTGTGAGTCGCTTGTGCATCCGCATTGGATTCCTTTTCAGACCTTATTTAGTTCTTGTTTTTTTGGTCTTAAAACGCTTGGCATGACAGGTTTATTTTTTATTTTTTTTATTGAACCTTTATTCAATCGGTCTACCTGGTTAAATAAAGTTAAATGAAAGGTTAAATGAAAAAAATTGGCACAAACTGATATTTCAATTGTGCGTATGGTTGATATGCAGCATTTAACCACAAGGTGGCAGTATGGGCTATTTCTTTCTATGCAGTGAGCACCAAACCGTGACTTTCTGATCATGTGTGGCTTGACTTTCCAATGCTAAAGATTTCTTTATTACTTTTCGTTCGACTAATGGCTGATTTTAATCTGTTTACATTAGAGCAGCATATACTGATGAATTATTTTGACTATATGGAAAACGAGATGAGTGTGAGGCGGCGAGTGTGAACGTGTGGGAAAGGAATGTGAGTGAATTATTATTGCCATAATGAACAATGTAACTGTGCTTTGAGACGGCAGCAAGTGCGTGTTTTAAAACTATATCGCTATAATATTGCCTTTGGTTAGCACTCATATTGTGGGAGAGGCACTCATATAAATTATCAAGGTACAAACTGATGTAAGAATGCTTTTGGCTCTGAAATTAAATCATGTGCATAACTAAAAGTGTGTGTTATTAAAGAGAAAATTGGGATTTTAACTTTTGAAACATTTTTGTATTTTGGGGACGTTATTGCTGGTTCACGTACAGAAAATGTTTCTAATACAGTGTGCCATGGATTAAACTTACATGTTTATTAGAGTGATTTATAAAAAAATATATAAATAAACGCATAATAGATTACATTTTTTGTATAGGTATAGGGAACACTTTAATAAAATTAACGTCTTTAAGTTTGTGCTTGGTGGGGTTTAGGGTAGGGTGCATGGTGGGGTTTAGGGTAGGGTGCATGGTGGGGTTTAGGGTAGGGTGCATGGTGGGGTTTAGGGTAGGGTGCATGGTGGGGTTTAGGGTAGGGTGCATGGTGGGGTTTAGGGTAGTGTGCATGGTGGGGTTTAGGGTAGGGTGCATGGTGGGGTTTAGGGTAGGGTGCATGGTGGGGTTTAGGGTAGGGTGCATGGTGGGGTTTAGGGTAGGGTGCATGGTGGGGTTTAGGGTAGGGTGGTGGGCCACTATCTCTCATATATGATATCATGTACACACTTATATGGATTTCTGTTATATCCTCCATGCTTCTCTATGGCATCATATCCTAATAGTCTGCTGTTCTCTGTAACACCATACAGCCTTTCCCCTTCCAACCCGCCATCTTGACCTCTTTGGAGAGGATGGAGAAGACATCCAGTGAACATACAGACTAGGCTCCCTAGAGGGCAGGAAAGTGTTTGTGTTTATTTATTAGGACCCAATCCCCCCGTCGGCTCTCACCACAGCAGCAGCTGAATAAGGAGGGGATAGGGGTTAGGGTATAGGAAGGCGTATGGGATCTGACTCCGGGTCAGCAGCCAAATGTTCCACCTTCTTGAATGTTGCAGTGCATCAATCGTTCTGCTCATTCAGTGTGTGCTGACACCTTAGTGGACCATCTGCCCAGGCCGACTTTTCAGCCCTCTGGTTCCAACCACACGGTACCGCTTCCCCACTACTCATTTCTCTTCTTTTGCATTCCAGCCCACACACACACACACACACAACAGCACCGTGCTAAACTCACTGCCCATATCTCCCACATTTCTCATATCTCCCACATCTCCCATATCTCCCACATCTCTCATATCTCCCACATCTCTCATATCTCCCACATTTCTCATATCTCCCACCTTACCATAGTTCTTTTAATGTTCACTTTAATTAGCCGACTTTAGAGTTCACTAGAGTTGCATAACATTCAGTCTTGCAAAACAAAATGAAATGTCCACCTTTTGTTTTGTTCTATTTGTAGAATTTAGGTAATGCTCACTTTGTTAAAGTCTGGCCAATCATCTTTAAAACAGCATCCCTAATCGAAAGCATGGTGGCGGCTGCATCATGCTATGGGGATGCTTCTCCACATTAGGGCCTGGTAAACGTGTGAATATAGAAAGTTGTTCAAGTCTGCAAGAGACCTGGGAGTCTGGGACTTGGAAGAATACTTATCTGAAAGCAGGACATTGATCTTAAACATCTTAGCTGTAGCCTCACTAAAGGGGCCTAAAAACAAAACGATTATGTCCCGTAGTGATTCAGTGAGAACGCGACTCCAAAGGTCCCCATCCAACTTGACAACTTTTGCAAACGAGACAAATTTGGATTAATTTAAAACAATTACTAGATGTGATCTTTCTCTCTCACATTATGAACTTTCTCAAATGCGAAAAACTCCCAATTTAATCAATGTTAATTTTTGCGCTGTTATGTAATAAAATGACGAAAGGTCCAGGGGGCTGAATACATTAGAGGCGCTGTATCTGTTCTCTAGGCTTATGTAAAACTCAATCTGTTTTATGTTTTTGCTACAAACAACAAATCACAAATGTATTTGAAATGCTTACAATATGTTTACATCATTGCATAAAATAACGTCAGCAGGCCGATAATACTGAAGGTCTATTGAATGTGTGAACGTGGTCTACCGGGTGAATCATACAACTGAGTGAACCGCACAGGACGCCTCGGACGGCTTGCTGAGATGCTGCGTGCCGGCAGCAGTAGCCTGTGAGATCTGCATAATCGCCCATGGTGGGGCCGTCTGCGGAGATCCAGTGTAGTGGGTGCATGGTGCTTGCTGCTCGTCCCTGCGTGTGTGTGAGCGTGTGTGTGAGCGTGTGTGTGAGCGTGTGTGAGCTGGTGAAATGTCTTCCACGCGAGAGGAGATAGACGGCGCGAGGGAGGCCTCCGTAAGCCGATGGGGGAGACAGAAGGAGGCCCGTTCTGGACTCCTTCGAGCAACTACAAATAGATTTCCAGGCAAAACATATTTGCATACGCAAGACAGTGCTAAGAGCTATCTGAGTGAGCTCTGGCATGTGCGCATTGAACAGATGGATGATTTGTTAGAAGCTTTCTTGCAGAAATTTTAATTCCGTTAAAATGAAGATGCTTAGCCTGACTCGTGGTAAACAGCACTAAAATATAGTTTCATATCTGCAAAATTAAAATACAACTCTCAACTTTTTTATATATATATATATTTTTATTACTACAGGAATCATTATGAGACAGGGGTTAAGGTTCCGGGGAATTGAACCCGGTCCCCACCGGGACCCATTTATGCACACAGAGCCAGGAGTTCTGCCATTTAGTCATCATTCAAGAGTTGATAACCATAGCCTTAGTTTCTACCTTCTATCTCCTTGTATCTTTGTCAACTTTCCATGTCTCTATGGGGATTCCTGTCTTCGACGTGCCAAAATACAATCTGTCAATTATAACGAACTTCTCACAAGTTAATGAACTCATCAGGCTGCATTACACACTGTGTTGTCGGAGCAAATTATTTTCTAAGACTGTAGGTTTTGTTTGACTCTTCCCCGTATCTATCCATCTCTCTGTCTCTCCGTAGCTTCATGTCCTCCATCTCTGGATCTTTCCATCCCTCTTCTTTACCCTCTACCCCCCCTCTGTTTGCCCTAAAGAGAGAGGTTATAATGTCTGCAGTGTGCTGTCTCCACTCTCTGGGCTGTATGAAAAATTCACCAGGTCGTCCCATTAGAGTCAGTCTTAATCAGGAAGTAGACACTGCTGTGGCTGGCCTCCTGACACTCTTACAGCTCCGCAACTTAGCAACGCAAATGTTGCGTTTAAAAAACACAAAATCACTGCCTTTCTGGCATTTCTCTCTCGCTCCCAGACTGGTTCTGGTGTCATAGTGTCTACTACCAGACTTACAGTGTACTCTGGCCTGCACTACGGACACACACACGCATCCACCCACACACACACGCACGCACACACACACACACATTCCACCAACCACCACTGAGCCTTGTTAAAATTCACAGGCGTTGTACCCTTTTCCATAAAGGCTTTTTCGCACTTTTTGTGTGAAGCCTGACCTTCAGTTGAATGTATATGTGTGACTGGGTAAGTGCTGTCTGGTGGAACATGTTCAGGAGAACCCAACTAGGAACAACACACCCTTTAGGCGCCTGTTCCACCCCGAGCCCTATGACATGAACGAGGCCTCTACGATACTGTGGATCGGTGTTTCCCGATGTCCAACCTTGTGGTACCGGAGGACAAAGACATGCTGATGGGTTCTGAGGGGGTTCGTGCGGTCGTGTCAAACAATTTAGGCTCGTGATGTAATTGTACAATGCTCAATTCTTTAACTTTATTTATGACAGTTCATCAACAATAGTTAATGACATAATTGTACTAATATATACAACTGAAGAAGGTGAAGTGAACATATCATTTAGAGTAATCTTTGCTGTAGAACATTAAGTTTGGGAAAAGTGTTGGAGCTGATATGATTTTTTTAAAGGTTATTTCAAGTTATTACAGCAATCACAACCATTGTTTAAAAAATCTAAAAAATCTAGTCCCAAAATGATGTGGCTGTTTCAAAAAATAAATAATTAAAGGTATGTCTTTTGGTAATTTATTCCAGTTTTGACTCTGGGCTCCACTAGCTGTCCTGAGTTCAGTGATCTGAGTGCCCTGCTTGGTTTATAATCTTCAAACATATCAGAAATGAATTCAGTGCCCAGACCGTTCAGAGGGTTATAGAATAAAAGCATCACTTTAAACTGTATTCTGTAACCAACGGGAAGCCAGTGCAAAGATTCCAGAACCGGAGTGATGTGTTCTGTTCTCTTGGTGTTTGTTAACATTCTAGCAGCAGCGTTCCGAAAGATTAAAAAGAATGAAACATTTCATAAAATTGCCAGTTATACAGTATATTTATCAATCGTGGTGGAGATGTATACAGTACGTCGACAAACTGAGATACCATGTTTTCTTCTGACGGTCTTTTCCTTCCATCTCCACGTTCAGTGCAGGAATATGTACCAATGCAGAAGCAGCATCTCTGTGGTTGACTGCGTTACGCGGGGCTTTTAGCAGTGAATTCCCCTCTGTCTCCTGTGGGCGGGCCCGCTCCTCCTGCGAACATATGAGGCGTGCCAGAGCCAATGGCGCTGGGAGCAAAGCCAGGGCTTCTGATTAAATATTACAGGCCTCTAAATGGATGGAGATTATCCTCTGTGGGAATGCTAAGGACTTAATACGCCCTCCGGCCAGAGAGCGAGGCTCTTCGCTCCGTCCACGGGAGAGTACACACTCGCTGTGTGTGTGTGGTTTGTGGAGATGAAAGGATGCTTGGTGGTGGTTGTACACATGAGAGGGAAGGGTAATCGCATGTAGTGGGGAGGAGGTCAGGAGAGGAGGTCACGAGAGGAGGTGGCTGCGGTTTGACGGCTCACAGTGCTCCTGGTCCGCCGTTTATAAAGGTGCACGAATGTGCGTCTCCTCCATGAACCCGGTTCTTTGTGCACGTGGTTCTGGAGAGCCCTCAGGAGTGTCGTTTACTTTGCCACGACGACGTCCCCTGTCTGTAACTACACTGTAACAGAACACTTGTTCTGGAGTCTATTGGGTTCTCTCTCTGAGGCACGTGGATTAAATGCCTGTCTCTTTTAATTGCGGGCGGTCTTGTCTACCGTGTTGTGTCAGCGCGGCGTTCTCACTCAATTATTGATCGTTTGGTTTTGTCGCTCGCCACGGCCCGGAATGCTTTTACGCCTGCGTGCTTGTGTTTTGAGGTCATCGTGTGAAAACCCCAGTGTATAATTCATGAACACACAACCGTTAAAACCAAAAATAGATGAAAAAAAGAACCTAGTCTAAATCTTTAAAGTGTTTATTGTGTACACGGGGTATAACAAGAATATCACCAATGTCTGACGGCAAATATATTGCAAATGGAATGGACTCATTATCGAGGAACAGTGGGAACTTGATTGTGTGGTTTCTGTCACACATCAACTCATTCCTGTTGGGATAACAGATTTACAAACACAAACACACACCACATGAGCTCACATCGACAATGAAAAATATCTGTCATGCACTCACACACACATGCCCACTCACACACACACACTCAAGCACTCTATGCCAGTGGGCAGGGACTAGCCTGAAAGATTGAAAGCAATTAAAACTATCATCTGCAGTGGCTCTGGGCAGGCCCGTGGCTGCAGGGGGAGCTGCCACTGTGTATCAGACTCTCCGTCTCAGCGACACACAGCAACAGACAGGAGCGCATCAGAGGACCTCTCACCGAAACAGAGCCCGGCGCGCGTCGGAGACACGACAAACCCCGACGCGCCGTTCGCAGGTGTCTTGCTCATGGACACCTTGACAATTTCCCAGGAGGGACCGGGGATCGAACCACCAACCTTCCGATTGATAGACAACCGACTCAACCACTGAGCCACTGCCGCCCCTATAGATGTCACGTTACTTCAGTCCCACCCGACATATTGGCCACGTTCCCGACGTCTGCACGAGGCATGTTCGCCCTAACCATGGGGACCCTGTGCTAACACAATGACAATTAGCTTAGCGCTTTCTAAAACCAAGTCCCTGGAGTGTGACCAACCGGACTTAAATGTGCTCGGTATCTCATGTGGCCTGTGTAGGACAGCTTTGTGGAACTTGAGGTCGTAATCGATTAGTCAAACGGGTTTTCGTGATTGCACCACAAGGCGTTTAGGAGAACAAGCCTTCTAATAGAAGAACGGAGATGTTACAGAATGTACGTATACTTGTTGCTTCTAGGACGAGCATCACAGACCTCTTGGTAAACATCTACGGCAGATCCAAAACTGACATAAAACACAGGCGCACATACAGAACCACACAAGGCCACACAGAACCTGAATCTGTCGGACCTAGGTTGATGGGAGTGACTCCAAGCTGTTTACCCGAACTTAGATTTTTTTTTTACCTGGGTTTTGAACCTCAGGAAATGGTGGCTGTCAGGCCTTCTAACGAGACTCCACATCAGTCCAACTCCACATCATCAGCCAGTAGAACTCTCTCTCTGTCTCCCTCTCACTCTCTCTCCCCATCTCTCTCTCCTCATCTCTCTCCCTCCCCACCTCCCTCCCCACCTCCCCAGTTCTCCTTCTCCCTCCCCCAGCCTGTCACTCCACCTTAGCGTCCATATTAGCACCGGTGGATTCTCTTGTCCTGGCTCCTGTTATTTGGTCCCCGGTGCGTTTGAATACATATCCCCGGCCCTCTCTAATTTGACAGAGCCCTGTTTTGTCAGACTGACAGGCCAATAGCAGGACCCTAATAGGCCACTGAGACCACCAGCAAAGCACCAGCCAGTGTGGCCCCCTGCGGTGCCAGGCACGATCACCCTCCACGTCTCCCGGGGCGACGAGCGCGTGGAAGTGGATTGGTCGGGTGCGCGGGGGGTTGGAGAGAGGGCCGGCGTGCCCGGTCACACCGGCCACGGCAGACTGGCACCAGTCACTGAGCCCCTCCGCACAAAAGCGGCAATAAGAGCAGCCAGCGGGGAGGAATATGATGACTGGTGACCGGGCCTGCCACTCAGATCCAATGCCTCAGCCATGAGATATCAGAGAGAGGAGACAGGAAGAGGAGGGGTTTGGTGTAACAGTCCCACTGCTGGTTTACTGACGGAACCAGGGCGGAGCTGTTGGGAGTGGGCTGATGTTCTGGATGTGTGTGAAGGACCCTCCTGGCTGATCTGTCGGTTGGTCTCTGACCCGGTAGACCCTGATAGGGGTTAATTGGTAGGTGGGGACTTGGGTGGCAGGTCTGGTCTGGAGACAGGAACCCTGGATGAAGAGAGGGGCTGGTTGGTAGATGTCTGGAGACAGGAACCCTGGATGAAGACAGAGGCTGATTGGTAGATGTCTGGAGACAGGAACCTGGATGAAGAGAGGGGCTGGTTGGTAGATGTCTGGAGACAGGAACCCATGAAGACAGGGGCTGGTTGGTAGATGTCTGGAGACAGGAACCCTGGATGAAGACAGGAGCTGGTTGGTAGATGTCTGGAGACAGGAACCCATGAAGACAGGGGCTGGTTGGTAGATGTCTGGAGACAGGAACTTGGATGAAGACAGGGGCTGGTTGGTAGATGTCTGGAGACAGGAACCCATGAAGACAGGGGCTGGTTGGTAGATGTCTGGAGACAGGAACTTGGATGAAGACAGGGGCTGGTTGGTAGATGTCTGGAGACAGGAACCCTGGATGAAGACAGGAGCTGGTTGGTAGATGTCTGGAGACAGGAACCCAGCTGGATGAAGACAGGGGCTGGTTGGTAGATGTCTGGAGACAGGAACCTGGATGAAGACAGGAGCTGGTTGGTAGATGTCTGGAGACAGGAACCTGGATGAAGACAGGGGCTGGTTGGTAGATGTCTGGAGACAGGAACCCAGCTGGATGAAGACAGGAGCTGGTTGGTAGATGTCTGGGGTGGTTTGCACAAACATCCAATTCAAATTCGGTTTCGTTCATGGCTTCAAATTACAGGATGCTATTTTTGGATGATCTTATCATCAGATGTCAAGAGCGTTTTGGAACAATATCATCGTGCCATCTGAATCACCTGGAGTCTTATGGAAAAAAAAACGTTAAACTTAATAGGACAATGAGAAAACCCATTCATAGGTCAATGGTAAAAACACAGTAGTGCGCCTTGTGCTCTCAAATAAATACTTCAAATAAAATGTGCAGTGAAGCAGCCCGTGTCTCCAGCCACGCACATAAGGTCACCTTATACCTCAAACGCTACATGGATTTCACTCTGGTTGAGCTGTGATTCAGATATACATACATACACCGCCCCATCAATCCAGTCCAAAACATTGACTTCTTATACAGATGGATAAACCTTACGGGACATTATATCGTATTATAAAGGAGTCTTATATCCAGCAAACACAGTCCTTTCCAGTAGTTGTGCACATTTATTGATTCGTAGATTAATATATACATCTTGTAGATGTACAGAGGTGACATGACAGAAGACAGACAGGCAGTGGGCGGGACAGGGAGGGGCTTCCCCAGGTCTGGGAGTGGTGAATTATTAAGGCTTACTAATACCTCATAAATCCCCTCTTTGTCCTGTCCATTACCGGCCTGTCACATCCGCTCGCCGTGCAGACGGAGTCCCCTGATTCATCCAAATGACAGAAGTTAAACTGTATTCCTCTTCTGAGGAGATGGGGGTTAGAGGGGGAGGGGACAGTGGAGGGAGGGGGTGGGGGGCTGGGGAGGGGAGGGGGAGTAGCACTCTGCAAGTAGACCTCAGGGCTGGAGGGATGCTTGAGAGTAGGAACTGTGTGTGTGTGTGTGTGTGTGTGTGTGTGTGTGTGTGTGTGTGTGTGTGTGTGTGTGTGTGTGTGTGTGTGTGTGTGTGTGTGTGTGTGTGTGTGTGTGTGTGTGTGTGTGTGTGTGTGTGTGTGTGTGTGTGTGTGTGTGTGCGTGCGTGCGTGTGTGTGAGTTGCGAGAGCAACAGAGTGCATACCTGAGAGTAGATTACCAGAGCTGTAGTACTCGAGACCGGTCTCGAGACCACTTTTTTAAGGTCTCGGTCTCGTCTCGGTCTCGGTTACATTTGGACTCGGTCTCGACTCGGTCTCGGACAGTAAGGACTCGTAAATTCTTCCGAGACCAGTCGAGACCAGCGTAGAAATTATCGCCCACAATTTTTTCTAGCAAAATATTTAAGTATGACATGTAGAGGCTGTATTTCCATTGGCTGTATTTCGTCCAGAGTCAGACTGTTTTTTTCTGATGTGGCTTATCCCGCCAATGGCTATCTACTTTTGAAGAAAAGCCCACCCCCAGCGTCGCTAGAGGGTGCACCCATTCACGTAAATACTTCAATCTTAAACATATGCTCGAACATGTCTGCACAATCTGACATTATATTCGTTTTGCCTATATTCAGTACATTGAGCACAAATAAATAATTTGTCCGAAAACACACAGCGGTTAGTAATTAAAATACATATATCATGTTGAAAAGCTACAGCCGACGTCCTTCCATGACTTTTCCTAAATACGTGCATTTTACCTTGTCCCGTTTTCAGAATTGCAAAATCACAAACCGAACAATATATAAAACTACTATTTACATGTTTTTTGATACCTAAACTGCCTTCCTGTTGCCAAAATCCAACGCCGCTGGGCGTTGGTACCCTAATTGCGGTACCCAGACACCGATCACACTTCACTGAGCCTGTATGGCAATGGTTGAATGTGCGATACACAGACAAATACTACGAGAACACATATAGACAATAGTCTGATTGGCTTGGTTGAACTATACAAAAAGAGGTACGTTCATAAAGAAATATGTTTCACTAAATACACAGAACGAATTCCGCCAAATACATACAGCCCCATTCATGTGTCATGCGCCTATTGCACTCAATAATTAATAACGAATGAACCACAGTGTATTCATATAGCCTACAAGAGACTTCAACAAAATATTGTTTTGTATCGAAATTAAACGAATATAAACAATAATTATTAATAGGCTTACTACAAATGGGCGATAAATGAAATTACTCATGCACACAGAAGGACGTGGGACATACATAAGTCCGGGGGGCATACGGCAGAAAGAGCATAAAACTGGAACGGTTATGGTCCGATCTTTATTAAACTGGACAGGTTTTGGTCTGATCTATATGAACACTGTGCGCAGTTCAACCGGGTTAGTTTGCTGCTGTCTCATGTGCACTCGTAACAATAATGAACACTGTGCGTAGTGCAACCGGTTCGTTTGCGTGTCCTGCTCAAGCAGACAAACAACTGAAGCTGCGTGCCTGTGGACGGATAAATAATTATAAATAGATTTGTTTATCGGCCAATCATGCGCAAATAATTTGATTGCAAGTCGCTTGTGATCTAAAATGTGTTAGCATTTACTACATCAACATAGGACATACAGTTTGATGGATTTTCATTTATTCGATTTTTAGACATTTTTATATCATAGCCTGTGCATTTTAAAATCATGGTTTTATTTTCGTATTTTATGGTTACATAAGACAATAAATAGGCCTACATACTCTTTTAATAAAATGTAATTAATTTCATTCAGGATGACAACACAGTAGATGATCTGATGCTGTTGGTCAAGTGTTTTTTTACATTGGTCACTGGACCAAAAACATGTAATATTATTTAGTGTTGATATGACTGGTCTCGGTCTCGGCCCCCTTCGGTATCGGTCTCGTCTCGGTCTCGGCCCCCTTCGGTCTTGGTCTCGTCTCGGTCTCGGCCCCCTTCGGTCTCGGTCTCGTCTCGGTCTCGCTTTAGGTGGTCTCGAGCACAGCTCTGTAGATTACATTAAAAGACAAATTATGTCCAAAGTATGCACAACGTCTGTCCACGTGCCAGTGTCTGTTCTGACGTGTGTGTTTGTGTGTTATTGACAGTTATTCATTCCACACACTCATCCCTCTGTCACCAGCGAGCCCTCCCATCTTTACCTCTCTCAACCCTGCACTTGGTCTTCCTCCTCCCCAAAACAGCACGCCTCGCCTCACTGCGTGCCTGGTGGACTCACCCCGCAGTCCCGACAGGCGAGCTGGTCGTTGCCCCGAGCGCTGAGTAGCTGTCGCCTCTCGTTAGCGTCCTCGTCCTGCTTCTCTGCTCCTTGATTAGAGCGAGGTGGAGGAGAGCGGGGGGGGGGGGGGTGTTCGGGTGAGGGGCGGGGGCTAGGACTCCGCCCCCCAGAGCTGCTTTTAAAGATCAGTGATTTGGTCAATTGGCCTGGCAACTCCAGTCCCATTTAATGATGACTCACTGGGTCAGCCAGGCTGGGCGGAGGACCCATGATAAATGCTAATTCATATCCGTTGAACCATTGTATTATGTTTCAGCCATCCTCTATTCTGTCAACGGCTGCCTGATTCCACAGACGATGTTGATACCTGTGTGGTTGACTTGGGACAATGTGAGGACCTTAGGATCTGTCTGTCTGAATTTAAGATCTGTCTGTCTGTCTGTCTGTCTGTCTGAATTTAAGATCTGTCTGCCTGAATTTAAGATCTGTCTGTCTGTCTGTCTGAATTTAAGATCTGTCTATCTGTCTGTCTGTCTGTCTGCCTTTCTGAATTTAAGATCTGTCTGTCTGCTCAGGGTGGCCAGAGAGAATCCCCAGGGACCGTAAATACTGTTGCACTCTGGCCATGATGTCATTTCCTATATGCGTTGCCCTGGGCACAGCTGTCCATCTCTGGCCAATTTCTCTGCCCAAAGGGGGAATGATTCGCCCCACAGAACCACAAAAAACACACAGTCCATCTGTTTAGGAGTGTCCTTCATTCAACCTTAAAGTAAAACTCATTTCCAGGCCTTCACATTTGGACAATTCTAATGTAAATTCTAAAAACAATTATCAGTCCGAGAGCGAGAATTATGATGGTAGATTTTTACTCCAACTTAAATTAGCACCAAACTTTCCGATAACGGGAAAGATGTGTACATTCGAAAAATAGTATCCTCCTAATCCTCTGGTTGAAACATGCATTGTGCAAAATAATCAGATAAAACCCCTTTAGAAAAAGTAGGAATCCAATATTGACCTTGAGGAAAAAACAGTTGTGTTGGGTTAAGTTAGTTTAGATAGAGAGAGATAGAATAAAGTGATGAGAAAGAGATACAGAGGACAGTGTGGAAACAGGATGTGGAAAAAAAGAGGACAGAGTACAGAGAACCAGAAACAGGACAGCGTGGAGAGAAATCGAGAGAACCCAGTGTGGATTGAGGAACCTGACCTCCCTCTAGCTACAGCTTCTTGACTTGTTTATATGCTGAAGGGGTGTGGGGCGAACATATGGTCTGCTAAAACATGGACTTTGTAGTTTGGAAGGCCACAGGACCCCAGGGGCCAGCGCCGAGTGAGCCGGAGGCACATGGGAGATTGGGCCCTGTCTCCCTGCATTCCTCCCGCTTGGTCAACCCGGACCGGGAACCGAGTCGACTCTAGAGTCATGGATGGAGCTGGAGCCTCCTCCCTACGTGAACTCCCAAAGGCCCAGGGCCCGCTGCTCCCCAGATGAGGCCCGTACCCCACCGCTGCAGGTCACACCCAGGGATCGGGGTCAGGGGACTGCAGCTGTGCCCACACACACTGACACTATCCAGGCTTCTAGTTCCCAGGAGGGCGAGGTGGCGTTGTGCTGAGCTCCGGGTATTGCAGAGCGTTGTCATAATGCTGTGTTGTCATGGTGCTGCGTCCCTAAACGGTGCCCATGTGTACAGCAGCTGTGTCGTGGGGTACACCATTGTAACCTGGTGTCACCTAACCGACATGATAGCGGCTGCTCTTAAGAGAATTTGGAATGGAACAACTAATGAGGAACTTTGGCGCACGTGTTTTGAGTGGAGTAATTTCTGACGGGGAGGTGACAATTGGCGTGTTGAATCTCCTGATTCAACACGCCAGTTCGCAGTGAGGTGGGTGGAACGTTTTGTCAGGTTTCTCAACAACTCTCCAACCAGAACCCAACAGACCAGAACTCACCATACACCAATTCCCCACATCGTTGTTCTGATCAGTGTGGCCACAAATATATATTCCAATAAAACATGTACAATGAGATTTTATTGAGTGCAGTCAGTATGTTCTGTCTGGAAGCAGGATTGGATTGATGTTTTGTTGTTTTGGATTTAAGTTCAATGTCAAGTCGCTACTGGGCCTTTTTCATGGAACACTGCTGAGATGAAACTCAGTGACACAGACAAACCGAACACAACCACACAGGCATGCAGACTACAGTCCTGTGCATTTAAAGACACACACACACACACACACACACACACACTGCACCCTCCAGGTCTGTGTGTTCACAGACAAACACATTCCCTGGGATGAAGGCATAACGTAATGTACTCACAAACCCTGCAATGATAACCACCTGCAGGTCAATGACTTCACAGCCACACAAACACACACAGACACACACACACACACACACACAGACACACACACACACACACACAGACACACACACCCTCTGGATCAGTGGTTTGACTGACAGGAGCTCTCATGCTTGGTGACAGGATCTGCTGTTTCCCTTCATTTCCACTTCCTCATCTCTCGTCAGGTGACATCCCCACAGGTGCCCAGGCGACCAAGACTCCGCCTCCTCAGGGTGTGGACGCGGGGGTTGGGGGGGTGACACAGGGAGTTGAACCAAACTGTAGCAGCTGCTTCCTGTCAGGATGTGACAACACAGGAACCATGAGTGTCAAGGGGGGTTGTGCCTGTGTCTCTGCTCTATATCAATGTCATTGGGAGGAATACATGAGCGAATAGCAAACTGGGCCTCGTTACGTCATGGCTGAATGACGTCCGAATCCGAAGCAGTACGTGAGTTCACATCAGCCAGTCCTTTACGTGCCAGTGGCGTGTTCGCGTGAAACGTGTTTATGTTGCGCGTTAGACCGACTGACCGGATAACAGAAGGGCATCAATATCTGGAGAGAAAATAAAATCGGTCGTAAATCCGGTCATCGCTGCACTTTGACATTTGCCTTTTTCCTGAGATCAACAGAAGCGCATTGGAAAGGCGGCTTTTAAAAAAGTTTGGAACGCGTCCATCAGCCGTCTGCCCTCCCTGGTATAATCGTGTGTGGGCGGACAAGTGGAAAACTGAAAATGTCTCAATCCTCCTGCTCGATGCTCCCAGGGCAGTTCCCTCACTCTCTCTGAGGGCCTTTCACCTTCAAGAGAGTCTGTCTGTCACTGTCACCGCTGACCGGGCCGGATGCTCGGGTCCAATGGATCTCGCTTAGCAGCTAAATGACTGAAATGTTTCACGAAGTTTCCCCTCGAGCATTCACAGGCACGACGAATATGAAATAAATGATTTAAGAGTCCTATGACGGTAAACGATGAGCCTACTACTGTGAGTTATACATATTTGAATTTAAATAATATTACAATAATACAAATGAGTTGCCAGCGGTTCATTTAAACCTCTAGAACCCATTTGTCGAGGAACAAAGCAAGCGACCGGTTATCGTCAAGTATCGCAGAGAGTATCGTCAGGGTTACGAACGTGTGTTTGGCCGCCGTGCGTGAAGAATGTCGTATCGCAGAACAATAAATACATCCTGGATATGACTAGAGAGCAGGTGGGGCATCATCTCAGTCAACGTCTCAGTCCCGGCAGGAATCACATGACCATTTGACACCACCATACAATGTAATTATAGATGAAACCATTGCAAGCCTTTCCAAGTACGTGCCGTTCTGTTAAAACGAATATCAACGTTTAAGTGTATTCTGAAATAACAAAGAAAGACACTGTAGGCCCGTGCCGATTAAGGAGGGAACGGACTGATGTGAGGAGCTGTTCTCCTTTGAAAACGACAGGAAGGAGGAGAGACTAGCTATTCAATAATTAAATGTGACTGGGAGCGGTATGAGTTTACTTAATGTGCCTGGGAGCGTGGGGCTGAGAGAGAAGCTGCTAGATATTCCACCCTCTGGCCCTGAACCCAGGCTCTGGAAAACGGTGAAAAGCCTGAAGACAGAACCCTCACCTGGGCACAAGGCTCTGTCAAGGCATGTGTTGTGACCGTAACCTACCGTTCCGACCACATATCCATCCTCGCTTCACCTCGGGATGTGGATCGATGTTAGAGTGGTTCTGGAGAGAAGAGCTCCAGACTGATGATTTGGAGAGAAGAGCTCCAGACTGATGATTTGGTGAGAAGAGCTCCAAACTGATGACTTCTACTGAGTTTTTCAGTAGATGGCCCCAGCATATACTTTTGTTTCTTTGAGACATTCAGTGAAGAAATCTTTCAACACATTTTATGTGACTTTTGCCCAGAGCATCCTATGACTCTATGACCCACAGCCGAGGAACAATAAACGGAGATCTCAAATCACGGTTCTACGTACCAGTATATACAGAGGTGTGGGGCTATTGCCAACATGTTTTCAACATGCAGATGTGTGTTTTAAGCGAAGCGTACTGGGCATACAAAGGGAATTTCATAATGCATTTAAAACTAAAGTAGTTTGAGCATCAATAAAATATACATTCAAGTGCTTTGCCGAACAGTTGCCTGTGAGAGCGAGCGCATAGTTTAAGAACTGCACAAAAATATCCCTGTTTTTTTACATTTGTATGTCGTATGTCTTTGTGTGTGTGCGTGCGTGCGTGCGTACATGCGTGCGTGCGTGTGTGTGTGTGTGCGATTGGCCGGGGCAGCACAGCTGGATCCCCCCGCAGCAGCGGTGCTGTATCAGCCTTCAGGTTCCTTTCTGTGGTCCTTAACAGAGTGCTCCTGTCAGTCTTCCCAGATGCCTCACTACAAGCACAACCCACTTTACCCATCCAAGTCCCGGACGGAAAAACATGTGCAAACCAACGGGACCACATCTAATTATTCAATATACAACAACACACTGGAGACGCTTTCCATGTAAAACTTTCCCCATCGATCCCTTCAGTGTAAACAGGCTGTGAGATGAAAAGGTTTAAAGCTAGAGGAGATCCAGTTCTCCGCGTCATAAACCAACAGTGCCAGAACTTGTCTGGGTCAATACTCAGGCCTTCTACGTGACGTGGGGAGCTGACATCTCCCTCTGTCTGTCATCACATTTGAAGGACAAATGACTCCCTCTCTTCCTCCTTCCGCTCTCTTCCTTTCAAAAACGGACATAACCTCCTAAGTGGAAGCAAACGCTATCGCTCGTCTTCTTCCTCGATCTTCGTCGTTCTTTCACTCTCCATCTCCCTCTTATCCGTCTCACCCTCTGCCCTAGTACTTCCTGATTTGCCAGACATCCTTTTTCCCCTGCTGTCACATTTGGTACAGATGGTTAGGCCCTATGGACTGCTCTGTCAGTCTCCATTTGCCCGGTGCCGTGTGACAGCGGGCCTGATGGCTCGTGACGGGCCCCCAACTCCCCCAGACACACGGACACACTGACATGCTCCCAAAGGGCCCCGCGCACACGCCAGCCACACAAGCCAGCCACACACGCCAGCCACATGCCAGATACTGTAGGAGACAAAAATATGAGAACCTGGAGTTGACCCGGAGCCTGCCACGGGCTAAGCGAGGAAGTGAATGTGGGAGAAATAGAGTGAAAAAGAGACTGATGTTTTTTGAGAAAGAGAGAGAAGGTAAAGGTGGAGAAAGAGAAATGAAGAGAGGGAAGGGATGGCAGAGAGAGAGAGAGTGTTTGTGCGAGCTGTCGGATATGACACACGTCAGTCATTTAGATGTGATCTCACAGTGCACTCCAGTAAACTACCCAGTATGTGTTGTGTGTATCACACACTGAGGGTGGTCACCTCCCAATGGAAGCGTGTATCACTACATAACAGACAACAGGAGCTTTAATTTTGTCCTAGTTCACCCCCCCATACCCCCACCCCCTGTACCCTGGTGCCACAGCACTGTGTGTGTGTGTGTGCGTGTGTGTGTGTGTGTGTGTGTGTGTGTGTCTACTCACGCCGTCATTACAGCCGTATTTACTGTCAAACTCACTAGATACATACACTTCTATTGTTTCATCAATATTGTGAAATGTTTTATTTGTTTTTTGAATGTCAGAGTTACAGTGTAATATATGGTAAAATGTTCCCACATCAGTGGCGATATGTGTATATATATATATATATATATATATATATATATAAATAAATAAATATATATAAATAAATAAAAAGGTGGTTTTGACAAGTACGATTGTCTGTGTGTAGGCTTCTGCAGGCTCCAGTGCACCAGCACATTTTCCAAGCAATCTCATGCGGAACAATCTGACACATAAACATCTATATAACTCACGGACTGACAGCTTGGTTTCCCTCTCTTCATGGTCCAGTCCGTTATTTAGCCCTCTATTTATTTCACTTGTCTCACTGACAGCCATTTGGTTTGGGTGTTATATTTACTTTTGTCATTGACATATATCACAACTTCCTACACATTTCTGCATGTTAGACCGTCCATGGTCTTTTGAACAGGTCTGCAATGGAAAGAAAAATATTTGAATGTGACACGTTTATATAATTGATGTATGACATTTTAACTTAAATATGCATTTAAAACATAGGATTATGTCTGGCTACATGTAGTTTCAATGGTCGCTCTTCATTTATGAATACAGGCTAATAGTTTTTACAAGCCAATGTGTTGAAGTATGCAGGAGTGCAGTTAAACCACCAAACATAAGGTATGTATGACTGAACTAACAAGAACAAACCAAACCGCAAAGACAAGTTCTAATAGAAGTCTTAACCAGGCCAAATGTTGGCTATAATATGCATTTATTATTGATACATCGTCCCTCCACTTGGCAAAATGACCATTATATATTTAATGTTGTTTATATTTCACAGAATTTGAACACAGCTGTGCACATTATTTGGCCTATTCCACATGCACGCACGCTTCCAGCTGGAACACAAACACACGACAGTGTAATGGAATATCTTCTGCATTTTATTCCAATTGCTTTTTAAACGGTAATGCGACGATCGAAACCGGTAGCAGTTACAAAACCAGCATTAGTCAGTAATGACTTCTAGACGGATCTAGAAAACCAACAAGACATTAATAAATGTGGTCTTCACTCCGCACATAGTTATATCTTACCTACAGTCTGCCGCAAATCACAACCTTTGCCAAAACTGTACAAATTAGTTACGGTATCCATGCTGCAAGGTAAACAGCCCATGTGACAGGACCAGGGGAGGGTGGAGGGAGGAGGTGGAGGGAGGAGGTGGAGGGAGGAGGTGGAGGGAGGAGGTGGAGGGAGGAGGTGGAGGGAGGAGGTGGAGAGAGGAGGTGGAGAGAGGAGGTAGAGAGAGGAGGTGGAGGGAGGAGGTGTAGAGAGGAGGGAGGAGGTGGAGGGAGGAGGTGGAGGGAGGAGGTGGAGGGAGGAGGTGGAGGGAGGAGGTGGAGGAGGAGGGAGGAGGTGGAGGGAGGAGGGAGGAGGTGGAGGGAGGAGGTGGAGGGAGGAGGTGGAGGGAGGAGGTGGAGGGAGGAGGTGGAGAGAGGAGGTGGAGGGAGGAGGTGGAGGGAGGAGGTGGAGGGAGGAGGGGGAGGGGGGAGGTGGAGGGAGGAGGTGGAGAGAGGAGGTGGAGGGAGGAGGTGTAGAGAGGAGGGAGGAGGTGGAGGGAGGAGGGAGGGGAGGTGGAGGGAGGAGGTGGAGGGAGGAGGTGGAGGGAGGAGGTGGAGGGAGGAGGTGGAGGGAGGAGGTGGAGGGAGGAGGTGGGAGGGTGGAGGGGAGGAGGTGGAGGGAGGAGGTGGAGGGAGGAGGTGGAGGGAGGAGGTGGAGGGAGGAGGTGGAGGGGGAGGTGGAGGTGGAGGTGGAGGGAGGAGGTGGAGGGAGGAGGTGGAGGGAGGAGGTGGAGGGAGGAGGTGGAGGGTGCAGGGAGGAGGTGGAGGGAGGAGGTGGAGGGAGGAGGTGGAGGGAGGAGGTGGAGGGAGGAGGTGGAGGGAGGAGGTGGAGGGAGGAGGTGGAGGGTGCAGGGAGCCTCTGTATTGTCGCGCCCCAAGGCCATGCTTCTAGTCAATATAAATGTCCCACACACTCGCTACTGCGCTCCCATTTGAGAGGGATATGCGTTGGGTGCTTGTTCTCACTGAACACAAAGAACTTACAGACCCACACCATAGACCAACACCATAGACCAACACCACAGACCAACACCACAGACCAACACCACAGACCCACACCAGGTAAGAGTACCTCATTTATTGCCGTATTCCAGGTCCAATTAATTGTTTAATTATAGTCTGACAGTGGGTTTTTAGATTATTTTGCTTTAAAGTGAGTGCAGTGAGTGGTTGGTTGGCTAATTGACATAATTGGTCCATAGACCAATCAACTGTGATTTGGAATATATATTCAAATTTCATGACAAAATATTTCTAATACGATATTACTACATTATTTCATTAAAGTGTAATCCTTTTTATGGCAATAGCATTATGAAAATGTATCATATAAAAATATTATATTTGTTCACAGTAAATTCACTGAGGGGATTTATTTGAAGTGTACTTAAATATGTTTTTAATTTCAAATCTCTGTTTTATTTTAGGCCAAAATCTACATCAACAATTTCACAAGTGAATAGAATAAGCAATTTTGGATAGAATAAAACACTTTATTAAATTAAAGTCACACAAAATTAACTAGATGTGTTTTGTTATTTTTTTTAAATACACAAAAAGAGGATATAATATATAGTATATATTGGTAATTACATGTTTTCATATCATCACTGTATATTTCTTTTGCAACTTTAAACAACTTTTAGGACACATTTTATGGTAACCAATTGATTTGTATTTAGGTAGTTTTTTATATTGAATTAGGATCACAATTATTGCTGCAGCATAAACAAAACATTTGCTGGAGTATGAATATAATTCAACACTTAAAATGTTAATGAATCGATGTTAAATTGTTGTTTAATGTTGACAGCTTTAATTCAGCACCAATAATACAGCATCCCAAAGTTAATCTAATTACAAAAACATTCATGTTTAAATCTTGTTTTCCTCTCTTTCAGAAACGTTGTCCTTTTTTCAAGTTGACAAGTTTGCCGCAAGCAACCATCTTAGGTAACATCATATAATTTCTGAATTAAGAATATAAGCTGTATTTAAAGGGAACTTTTACACACCGTATTCAATGTTATAGAAGGTTAATAGAAATCTGCATGCTGTCAAATGCCAATTTCTGTCGCCAACAGATCAGTGCTTTATCATTTTAAACATATTCCCCTCTTACCCAAACCCATTCAGTGTAATCGGTGTTGCTCGTTATTGTACACAATGTGCCAATGCTTTTAGTGAGACAGGCCCTTGTTAATTGAAACAATAAATGCTGAAGCTGAAACGATTGCGGTTGTCAGACCACAAGCCCCTGAACGCTTAAAACAAGACCGCAGAGTTACCAGCCTGGAGGCCCTGGTGACCACTAACTCTGTGTCCAACACCGAAAAAAATTAAAAGGGAAAATGATTTTTATCGATTTGCTCCTAATAGCAGCTGTTAGTCTCCATTATCAGCGCTGGGGCCAGGTTAGAGCCTGAGGGAGACAAGAGAGCCAATCACATGGTCCGATCCAAACAGACTAGTTCCTGGGAGCCAGTCAGGACGGGGCTTTGTCAAAGGCCCTGCCACCATGTGTTAGAGTGAAGCGCGGAAAATGTAATGAAGTCCAGGTCAGTTTCTGTCTCTCCATCCTCAGAAGGAAACAGCCATTGTTGTCACCCGAGGTGTGATAAGTGGTGATTTATGAAATTCGTGTCGTAATAATAACCAGTTCTTCAACGGGGATCTCAGGGGAGAAGGAAAAATAATGATTAAAGTAGTTAAGAGAAAATAATCAGGGGTGTGAATCTTATTTTACTTCAGCACGGACTCTTAAACATCACACAGGCTTTCATCCCCGAACGACCTGAGGAGAAAGACAAATTAAAAACCTCCAAGCGGGGTCTTGTCATTTGAAGAACTACACTTTCATTCGCACACTTGCTCTATCTAGCCACAGGGCGAACCCAGCGGCTTGGCTTACAGTGGAGACATTTTACAAAGTTACGTCTTTTCCCTAAGTATTAGTAATTTTTGAGTGTTTTTAAAGGTTCATGAAATGAAAGGGACTCTTTTCTGGAAATCAAGAAGAAAGAATAAGACATGTTAATTGTAAAAAAATATGATATTGTATTTAGACAAATCGACTGAATGCAGCATTTATTAATGTTATTTTAATCAGCTGCTTTTCATTTTCGGGGTCAAGTGTGTAAAACTTGATTTAGATTTGTGATGTTTAAATAAATTTGACATTCAATTTGCATGGTTCAATTGATTTGTTTACCTTCAGGGAATGCAAACTACCTTAATTATAGATGGATGAGAGATCAAATGTGTTTTAAAAATATCAAGATAATGGTTGAAAGGAAATAAAGGGATTTCTAGATGAAGTATAAGACAGTTCCGATTAAGAGTGGAAAATATGTAGGATTTCTGCACACTCAAAGCCATTCCACAAAATATTAGAATATGCCATATTGAGTTCTCAGGCTTATTGACAAAACACATTTCTTATAATGTCAAACAGAAGTCATATAACTTTACTAATAATTCATGAAAAAATTGTTCTTTAATTTATTGTAAATACCCACAGATTTTTTTTTTAGGGACTTTTATGGACTATTACTCAAATTGAACAAATTAAATGTAACAGCTAAACATTTGTATTACCTAAATACCTCATTTGGTTATGTTTGGATTTATAAAAAAATGTGGCTTCAAAACCTTTCCGTTGTCACTTCCCAGAAACTTCCAGCTGTACTAAAGCTTTGCGATAAAGGGGCATCGGAAATGTCCCGAACACCAACTCCCAACTTCCAAAGCCCGGAATTTGAGAGGAGACAGAAGCGAGGGAGAGAGTAGAGCCACTTGGTGTGATTCTGCCTGACCCAGATCCCAGCCCTGGCACTAATAATGCCCCATGGGCGTGACACCAGGCTCTCATTAAGAAACCCGGCCCGTGCCCCATCCTCCCCTCCTCTCTGTGCAGCTCTAACCACGGCCTGCCGCGCTCCTAGCTGGCCTTCAGGGGCACAGCCCAAAGCCCATGTAGCCGGGTCAGCGCCATGACTGGGCTCCCGCTGCACAGGTGCAATGCCCCCTGGGGTTCCCTGTTTGGCCCCCAGCCCTGGGCCCTGCTAGCGTCTGGTGCTGCACTGTTAATAATGAGTAGTGGCAGGTAGTGGGAACAGGGCAGGGGGGGCCTCCACACAGTTAGGTTTGTGGCAACTCAGCTTAGCTGCAGAGGCGGAGCACGCATGAGTAACTCTTAGAGATACACGTCTGCTGATACACAAGTCACACACACGCATGTTCACACAGATGCAGTCACTCAGGGATGCGCATTAGGGGATAAACAGGAGGCCTGTGATCTGCGGAGAAATTCCATCACTCTCATTCCCTTCTGCTGTTGCTTTCTGGGACTTCTCTGTTTGTATGCATAACAAAGCTGGATAGTTTTATTATAATTTGTGTAGTTTAAATCGTAAATGCTGACTTGTCTGGTGCATGGTTCTAGCGTTTAGACGTGACATGTTGGCTATGTGACACACCTCTTATGCCACATTGTTTAAAAACAGATTTTTTTTTGTTTTAATAAAATGAGAAATATCTTGTGTTCCACAGCTTGAAGGAATGTACTAAATCCTGCCGGAGGAGGAACGAAAGACTGCATCTCTATAGCCCCTCTCTCACACGCATTCCCCTCAGAATAAACTGCACTGTGAGGAGAAATTCCCCACCATGTCCAAGGAGGATCACCCATGCAAGGTAACCTCCGTGTGCAAGCACAAGGAGCGCAAGCCCAAGAAACCACACTACATCCCACGGCCGTGGGGCAAACCGTACAACTATAAATGCTTCCAGTGCCCCTTCACGTGCATGGAGAAGTCTCATCTCTACAACCACATGAAGTACAGCCTGTGCAAGAACTCCCTGTCCCTGCTCATTGAGTCCGACTGGCCCTATAAAAAGGGCAACCTGCTGCACCCGGACCAGCTCCGGCCCCTTCAACAAGGACACTGCCTCCGGACTGCGGCCGGGAAAGAGGAGCCTGGGCCGGCCTCGGGGACAGCGGAAAGGCCACTTCAGCGGTGTGCGGTGGAGGAGGATGGAGACGAAAGGCAGAGCCTCGGAGGAGAGGAGGACGAAGAGGAGGAGAGTGGACAGGAAGAGGGGGCCAAAGAAAGCTCCAAAAACAGGGAGTCTGCCGAAAGGGCAACAAAGAGAACGAGCAAGCGGCCCGAGACAGATCTGCTAATGGCCGACATGTTCTCCCTGGAGGATCAGCTTCTCCGGGCCCGATCAGTGGAGGTGGAAGCCCAACTGAAGCACTATAAACTGCCCAAGACATGCCTGACGGCCTCTGGGCTGCTGTCGGAGCAGTGGCGCATTCTGGCCAACCACCATAAAGAGGCCAAGTCAGAGGGCGCCCAGCCACGAGTGGGCGGCTCGATTCCCTGCTACCCTCCTCCATCTGGCCTGGTGGACTACCAGGACCCCACAGCCCTGAATCTGTCCGTCCTTGGAGTCGGTTACCCTCTGAGCCCTAGCCTCTTCTCCTATATGAACACAATGAACCCCATTCCCACCGCTGGAACTAATGTAACCGGGCCGACTCACGCGCAACTCGCCCATCTCCCTTTCCTGGCGTCGGCCGCTCAGCTCATGCACCCGATGTCCGGTGCGCATCACCCGGCAAACCGGAACCTCCTGTCGCCCCATTTCTACTACCCCTTACTATGTGAACACGCCTTTGGGGCATCCTCGGCTCAGAGCGACTTCAACAAAGGGATGAAGACCTCGGAGAACGGCCTGGAGCCCAATCCCAGTTACCAGCCAAAAGTCAACCTTTGGAAAGTGCCCGCTCTAAGGCCAGGTGGCAACGTCACCTCTCCTGCCACCTGGGTGTGCCAGCCGAAAGAATCACCAGATCCTTCCAACAGTTCAGGGGAGAAGCTCCAGCAAGCAGCCAAAGATGGCAAACCAAGCTGGGGCCTCAAAAGAACAGGGGCTCCTTTGGCGACCCAGAAGTCTCCACCTGAGAAGAAGCCAGCCCTTGGGTTTACCCTTGACCTCCTCAAGAACATTCAGAACACCCCCATTTCCATGGTAACCGAAAAGCTCCTCCTCCACAGCAGGTAAAGATAATGGCTATTACTGTTTAACACTGTTGTCATAACTCCATACAACTGAATGAAAATAAAATCATATTTTGTGCTTCCTCCATAGTTTCACAAATGCCCAGTCACAGTCCCGTTTGGCAGAGCAGTGGTACACCGATTCCCCTGCCAGCCCAGGCAGTCAGTCGCCTTCTCCTACGCGCTGCAGAAGACCCAGCAGCAGGCACTCTAGCACTGACCGAGGGAAAGGGGGCGCGTCACCAGAACCGGAAACCGCCACTGCCCTCCTCAGCGACCTTTCCAAGGCCCTGCAGGAGTACCAAGAGGCCGAACGCAAGATCTCCCATCTAGAGAACGAGGACCTACCAGCTCAGGGACACCTATGGGAACACCTGAACAAGATCCGCAGCGAGCTCTCCCACATCCACAATGCACTGGAGAGGACGGCCCGACAGAGCGAAGGACCACTGGACCTCTCAGTCAAGAAGGAACAAACCGGGGTGATCGAGACGATCGCCCCTGGCGACCAAGGCCTCGCGGGAGACGCCCTTAAAGACGACCTCACCACGGAGACCGAGGAGGACGAGGAGGAGAGGGACGAAGAGGAGGAAAACGAGAGGCGGAAGGAGGAGATGAAGGCTTCGTTGGAGAGTCGCAAGCAGTCGCTGGACGTGCTGATCAAGATGAGCCAGGTAGGGGCGCAGATGGTGAAGTCAGAGGTCCTATCACCAGGAGGGTTGGGGTTCAGGTCCAGCCAGACGGAGGGTCTCTGGCCGGGCAGAACCACCAAGTGTGAGGCCGACTCCAGCGTGCTGCTTAGCCCCGACGGACGTCCTATCACGGTCTTCAACGACTTCCACCTGTCCTCATCCAAAAACTCTAAAAGACCCCCGCCGATCCAACGCAGAGGGGAGCCACAATGTCCGTCCAGCCCACTGACGGCAGCAGACTCCTAAACCACACATGTGATACTCCATCACTCTGCTCGCCTCGTTCTTCTCCGTCACACTGCGGCACAACTGGTTTTTGTTCGTACAGTACGTGTGCAGAACTCCACGGGCTGGTTTCACTGGCAAAGATAAAACCTAACATAGGATCAAAAAAACAACATCAATGGAGAACTCTTGTGCTGGATTTCTTTAGTCCAAGCCTAGGCTTAATCTTTGTCCGCGATAAACCCCCAGCCCCCCCCAGTTTCCTAACATGCACTCTCGTCTCTCTACTGACGTCCTCTTACAACACCGCCCCGCGCACTACGACCACAGAGCTTAGCACCTTAAAGAAACTAAGAGTGGACTGGTGAAAACCAACACATGCACTAATGACAAGGGTCCGGATACAGGGTTTAAATGTTGATATAAGATTATGGGGGGGTGTAATGGTAGATAGGGTTGATTAAAAGACAAATATAGAAGACATTACTTTAAAAACCATGATTTATGTATATCTGGTGTGAATCCGCTCCGAATTCTGTTGCGTTCAGACAGTCCCTTGAACTGAGCCGTGTACATAATGTAATTTATTGGATTGATGTATGAATTAATAGGTATATATGTTATGTTTTATATCGTCGGATGGTCTCATTGTGTCTGATTTAATCACTGCACATGTCCACGTTTGCATAAAATGCACTTCGATGTGTTTCAATAAACAATGAGATTGTGTACCAAAAGTTGTTGAGGATTTTTGTGACGCTGACATCCAGGCAGGTCACATTCACTGGGAATATTTAATAAATTCACGTGAATGAACTTAAACCAAAAACAGAAGACTGGATAAATGAACAACGATAGACAGGCACAAAACAAAAAGACAGGACGGAACAACGGTACATATTGGCAAACCAAAGATCAAAGGAACCAAGAGGTAGGAGGAAGAAGTGTCCTTGATGAGGGAAACAGGTGCCACCAATAATAAAATAAAACAGGTGTCCGTGATCAAATGAGGGAGAGAGGGAGAGAGGGAGGGGGTGAGAGAGGGAGAGAGAGGGAGAGGGAGGGAGAGAGAGGGAGAGAGAGAGAGGGAGGGGGTGAGGGAGGGAGAGAGGGAGAGAGAGGGAGAGGGAGGGAGGGAGAGAGAGAGAGGGAGAGAGAGAGAGGGAGGGGGTGAGAGAGGGAGAGAGGGGGAGAGGGAGGGAGAGAGAGAGAGGGAGAGAGAGAGAGGGAGGGGTGAGAGAGTGAGAGAGGGAGAGAGAGGGAGAGAGAGGGAGAGAGAGAGAGGGAGAGAGAGAGAGGGAGGGGTGAGAGAGGGAGAGAGGGAGAGAGAGGGAGAGGGAGGGGAGAGAGAGAGGGAGAGAGAGGGAGAGAGAGAGAGGGAGAGAGAGAGGAAGAGAGAGGGAGAGAGGAGGAGAGAGAGAGGGAGAGAGGGATTGACACATGGAGAGGGAGTGAGAGAGAGAGTGAGAGGGACAGAGGGAGAGAGCGAGGGTGTGAGAGAGTGAGAGGGCATAGGGTTCACTGGCACTGTACCCTTCACTACTATGGGAAGAGCTTAGTATCAAAAGAATACAGCAGATTTTATAGCGGTTAGAGCCACAGGACAGTAGGGTTCCTAAAGCTAATACTGTAGCCGGCTACGTAAAGAATCTGTCTTTCTGTCCTTAAGGAAGACAAGGATTTGAATGCCTGCTTAATACTTAAAATAAATGCCCATTGATTGATTGATATTTTTTGTTAGGAACCACTTGTAATAAAACTGCAGTGGTGGACTGTCCTTGACTAATAAAGGCACAGGCTCATATAGCCTCTGTAATCCAATTGAGGGTTGCCCATTTGTATTATTTATTTATCCAAAAATAAAAATGTAATGACCAAAAACTGTTTTATATTTATTTTATGTGGTCGATGGTGTGTTCTACTGCATATGTTTAAACCTGGTCCACTGCTATAAAGCAATAACTGTTCTTTATACTCATCACTCTACACTCTTATATCCAATAAAGCAGATGAATTACTGAAAATACCTCTTTCAAAAATAGTTTTCCCACCCCTGATCAAAATATCACTATTCTCTTAAAGTGTGCACTCATTGATCATCCCTTTATCCATGGAGGGAGGGGGACAAGTGCACACTTTAGGGAAAGAGGTGAAGTAATTGGGATGCTAGCGTTGTCTTTTCTAATGCACAGTGGCACGACCCCAGTGTCTCCGCGGTAACTATGCTGGCATGACAGGGTGACCAATCCGCTCTAAAGGTGAATGGGCTCCCTAAGCTAAAGACGTCAGAGTCACCTGGGCCTTCTGCGACGCCAGGGCCCCCCCCTTCAAAGGTCAGGGCCTTAGGCCTGGGCTTCAGATTGGCCGGAGAGAGGGCTACCTGTCAGCCCCGAGGACGGGTGCTCCGCGCTGGGCCCCTTTGCGTTCCTCCCCCTGTCCTCCACTCCTCACGCCCGCTCATGGTGGCAAAGGTCAGCTGTCAAGACTGGAACCACCAAAATGGTGCCTCCCTGGTCACAATGGAGAGGTCAAACTGTCTGTCTGTTCGCTTTACTGTCTGGGTGGATAAACACTGTGCCACTACTGCCACAGCTCTCTGTAGATCCTGGGCTACACGACGAACATTACTTAAAGTAAAGGTTGTGTGACTTAAATATGTGTACTAACAAATAAAACCGCCAATATTTTGGGATTCACTGTGAATTAACTAAATTTAACAGGGGTCTTGTCATTCTACACAGATTTTAAGTGTTTTGCCAGTGCCATGGAATTAAAGACAACCCGTGTAACGGATATTGTCCATGAGAGATCTCTATCGACATGAATATGAAATATAGGCCACTCCATGGAAAGTTCCAAACAATTAAAAGCACCATTTTTGTTGTGATGCGATTACATAACTCGACCAGACGTCTTTTCATACACAGTGAGCTACTATGTTCTTATTAAGTTATGGTCTAGCAGCTAATAAAGGCCATACAAACTAGACTTGGATTGGCAGAACGTTTGCTATCAGTGCAGAATACCCAGATAACATCTCCAGTTAACGCAGAACTGTGAGCAGAAATACCATGTTGGACGACTTATGTTTTCATCCGTTTTTTCTCCCGGTCGGCCAAAAAAATTCAAAATCCTGAACAGGCTCTGGAATTAGACATTCCTCACTGGGAGCGGCTGTGTGCTGGGTCCACAGAGAATAACCACTAGATTTTTCAGTGGATCCACACAGATCAAACAGCTGACCTTGCCCCTGGCCTCTGACATTTTCATTAAACACTAACAGAGCAACAGAACCCAGAGAGTTTCATCTTCCTTGAACTGTTTGTAATGATATTTTGCGCACAGTGGCTTGATGGTTCAAAATATCCATACCTTTACTGACCAGCAGAGGGCGTAAGTGGTCTGTCACAGCCAGAAAGAATATTGTCTGGTTCTTCTGGAGTTTTCTTAGGTTCATGATAGTAATTACACCAGTAGCTCCACTGAGAACAACTAAACAGAAAAAATTATGTTTCAACGAACTAAAACTGCATATATAAATACTTTCTATGTTCTATTAACTCATTGAGATATAGGTTCCTTAATGAGGTTTTCCTTAACTTCACTCCAGGCGAAGACTTTTAAGCCGAAAGTTGTTACAGCTGGGAACAACCGTAGATGAAGTGAGAGAAAAGTCAGTAAATGTTCATACGCATGCTATTTGCAGCACACACCAGATTATCCCCCACTTAGAGATTCACACACATCTACTATATAAACAGAGAGATACATCGCCGTTGTCTCTCTCTCATGGGGGTCTGGGGGGATCCAATAAGACACCAGTGAATAGACATGTTTGCTCCTACAGGAATTGATCACGGATGTCTTAGAACAGGGTCACTTTCATCTGAGCCTGCAGACCCGGTGTGAACGGAGGGAGGAAGGGAGGAGAGACGGGAGACAAAACCACTACGGGTTTATGGGATGGGAAACACTGTGTCTGGCCCACAGATCAGTGTGTGAGGATCACCCCCCGCCTGAGCAAACACCCTGATTATGTGTCCGGGGCCCCGGAGCGGAGGGACCCACCAGGGTCTTTAGCCCAGCTGTATTTGACTAGATGGCTCCCCCGGGCGGGGCCGCCATGGGCCCCCCCAGAAATATCAGACTCGCTGCTTCTCTCCCCTCCTCGCTCGTTCCCTTCAGACCACCCCTCCCAAAATCGGCCCGTCACGCCCCTCCCGGATCTACCTACCCCCTGCTCTTCCCGCCTCATCCGGATAAACGCTCCACCACCTCCCCTTTCTTCTTCCCTCACACCAACGCCCTGGGAGTGTATTAGGTGGAGAGGATGGTGGGGTACAGCTGTACCAAGGTATATAGATATAGATACAGATATAGATATATAGATATAGATATATAGATATAGATACAGATATAGATATAGATATAGATATGGATATGGATATAGATATAGATATAGATATGGATATAGATATATAGATATAGATATATAGATATAGATACAGATACAGATATATAGATATAGATATATAGATATAGATACAGATATAGATATATAGATATAGATATATAGATATAGATATGGATATAGATATAGATATAGATATAGATATATAGATATAGATACAGATACAGATATATAGATATGGATATGGATATAGATATATAGATATAGATATAGATATGGATATAGATATGGATATAGATATAGATATGGATATAGATATAGATATAGATATAGATATGGATATAGATATGGATATAGATATAGATATAGATATAGATATAGATATGGATATGGATATAGATATATATGATATATAGATATAGATATAGATATGGATATAGATATAGATATAGATATGGATATAGATATAGATATGGATATAGATATAGATATAGATATGGATATAGATATAGATATGGATATAGATATGGATATAGATATAGATATAGATATAGATATAGATATAGATATGGATATGGATATAGATATAGATATAGATATTGATATTGATATAGATATGGATATGGATATAGATATAGATATAGATATAGATATTGATATAGAGGAAGACAGACACAAACCGTTCTTCAATAACCATACCAACCATGCCATGATCCTATAAGTCCATATGAGCCACACCCTGAAATCCACACAGCCCATAATAAACAGGGCTTCTACCCTCATGCCAGAATCCCAGAGAGCCCTCAGCACCAGTTGGCTGGGCTTCAAGTCACCTTGGCAACGAGATCAGGAAGTTGCCCAGGCTTCCCTGGCACAGCTCAAAAGATGCCACTTCCTGATTGATTCTCTTCTGTTCTCTTTCCCCGTGTAGCCGTTTTCCCATTTGGCAGCGGGCACTGCCCCCCCCCCCATTCACCACCTAATCCAATGAAAAGAAAAAGAGGAGCACATTCCCGTTGTCACCGGGCAGACTTCAGGTTCAAATGGGTACGGGGCTAAAATAACGGGGGAATTAAATGAGCTACAGTAGCCATGTTTGGTTTGATCTGGAAATCCCATCCTGGAGAACGTTAATATTTACCATTATTATATTGTAAAGGAGAACACCTGTCAGAGAACCGGTTCAATATGAGACATGAGGAAATTTTTTATTTAAAACGGCCGTTCAGTAAACTTGAAAGACAGCTGCCAATTTCTTCATATGTTGTTTTTGAGTAAATGGCCATAATTGTCTGAGACATTTCCAGTTCATATTTGCTTGTAGTGTTAACCTCATTGCAGGGCCACTGTCAGACTGCAGGACCTGTGCACTAACTAATATTGGCAGGGCATCGATGGCAGATGGGCTGTTTTCAATGCTAATTAACCAGTCGTCTCTGGACTAACTGGTCAGCTCTTGTCTCAGATGGACATGCCTAGACCTGTTCCTGAGTGGCTAAACTAGAAGTAAGTACTCACTGATCAATTAGCTCTTAAAATGATGAATGATCAGCAAACATCAATAAATAACTCATGATTGTGCCATTGGAACACAAGACAGATGATTGCGGATAAATATAAATAGAGATAGAAATAAAAAATGTAATAAAAGTATTTTGCTTTTTCACACAAACTTTTGAATGATAGTGTGTGTGTACATACATGACGTTTGCCCCTATTCTCACGATAGAGAAGTGGTCGGCATTGAGTGATTGGGTGGACGTTCTAACGAAAATGTTTGCAGGACTTCAGGGAGGCTAACCGGCTGATCTGTGCCTATGTCCCCTGGAGAACAGGGATGTGTGGGTGCCAGAGGTGACTGGACCTCCTGACAGAGAGGTAAACAGAAGCGTGAGTCAGGTCATGTTAGTCCCATGGAAGGCAGGCGCAAGATGGAACACAAGACAGGGGTCAAGGGTCATCCATACACCTCCACGGCCCTGATTAGTGCTTCCTGTCCCGGGGACGGGTGTGGAATAACACTCTGTATAGCTGCCAGCCTGAGGGACAGATAAACCAGTCCGTTAAACACAAACAAACATGGAGGCCAGTGAATCGTGTCTATTTATGCACACTGAAGCAGACAAAGTAAGTTATAATCAAAGTGTAAAGATACAACGAAAAGATACTGTCTGAGATGTATTACAGGTCACATGCTTAATTCCTCTACATAAAACCGCAAGTACAGAATTAGACACATTTCAACAATAACCACACATCTGGGTTTGTGAACTCTGTGGGTTTATGTTTTAGAAAATTCAAACTAAAATATAAATGTAAAAGATATCCTTCCAATCCTCAGATTTTTGCAAAACAAATGTTATTCCTGAAATCTTTTGCACACAGGGGGGGGGGTTAACACTTCACCCCCGTTACTAGCTGTGTGTGTGTGTGTGTGTGTGTGTGTGTGTGTGTGTGTGTGTGTGTGTGTGTGTGTGTGTGTGTGTGTGTGTGTGTGTGTGTGTGTGTGTGTGTGTGTGTGTGTGTGTGTGTGTGTGTGTGTGTGTGTGTGTGGGGCGGGGGGCTGGGGTCGCTATGTCATGCATCAAAGGTGGGGGAGGCTTTTTTACAATTGACCAAGTTTCTGGAGGGAACTTAAAACTACTGTGTCATCCCCAAACCTCCCCCAAACCTCCCCCATGCCCCCTCCCCCACGCCCCCGCCAACCCCTGTTGACACCAGCAACCCCCCTGAGGCCGTATTTTCAGAGTCACAGCTCATCTGCAACCCCCTCTGACACAACCCAGAGTTTAGCCTGATATAATGCTGTTTGTGTGTGTGTGTGTGTGTGTGTTGGCTAAATATTTTACACATTCCCATAAACATACATAAGCTCTGTCTGAGCCTTGATATGTTCCACCAGTGCACAGCAAATTTAAAACAATAATAACTGAGATTTTATTCCTATTTGATAAAACAAATGAACCCAACGTTTGGTCTGCACAAATTGTTGAGTTTTTGTACAAAGTATATGTTTGAACAATGTCATTTTTATATGTATTCTACTGGCACATCAGTTGAACAGTTTCAGCACGACGAGTCAACAGGGATTAGTTAAATGCTGAGAAATCTTTTGAAAAGAACGTATTAATCATCACCTCTTGTTTAGTTTGGCTTAATCCGGAATAGCGTCATCTGCAGTTCATCATATATCTGATCTGTATTAAGTTATCAACTCTCCAATGATTCCCACAGATCGATTGGTCTTATTCTGCTGAAGACTCCCCAATGATTCCCACGAACCGATTGGTCTTATTCTGCTGAAGACTCCCCAATGATTCCCACGAACCGATTGGTCTTATTCTGCTGAAGACTCCCCAATGATTCCCATTCACTGCCAGACCATGACTTCACTATCATACTTTCTCACCTGTCTATCCAGTCAGTGCCTGTAAAACAATATTGCTTTTAAACACAGAACGTATCAAACGTAGAACTCCACTTCCTCTGCAAAAAGAATCAATGTTCCCCCTCTTCAATCTGGTTGTTTGTTTTCATGTGGAGCTTGTTGTCTTCATTGTAGACGTGTGCAGTCGGAAGATCTCAAATTGGATGGTAATCAGATTACCGAAAAGGGTTTGACAAATGACCAGTGGCAGTCACTAGCCCGGGGAGGACGTGAGGGTTCCCCAGGGTTCAAGGCTGGGGGTCAGGGGTCAGCCCATTCAGAGGCGCTCAATCCGAGGGTCATTAAATCCCATCTTTATGGCATCTCTCAGTACGGAGTGGTTCCATTGGAAAGTTCCATTGGATTCCTTCATGGTTCCATCTTCGTGCTCAGTAGGAACCACCACTGGGTTCCTACTGGGAAAGGAGGAATTGAGTGTTTTTCTCCTGGCAGTGGGGGGACATTTTTAAAAGCTTACGCTTGTTGTACTGAACAGAAGTTTTCTGAGGCTGTTTTTGATTGTTCGTGTCTATGAGGAACACAGAAAGCCGATTGAAGATTTCACATTTTCACAGCGGGTCTGGCCCACCAAAGAGCTACGGATTTCACAATATCTCTATAGATATCTAATTTAATTAATATTAATTAATCGATTAGTTATGGATATCTAAATAAATAAATGCAAAATAGGGACATTTAAATTTAAAGCCTTTGTCAGAAGGATCATAAATCATAAAACGTTTTTAATCTGATCGCGGCTAACTAATTATCATCAACACAAATCTACTCACACAGAAGACAGCAACGATTTTCTATGAAAACAACCACTGTGAAATGTAGCTGAGAAATACCCGATTCTAGATGATATACTGACATTTAATGTGCTCGTATATATGTAACATATGGGATTTCTGGCGTTATCTCATTTGTTAAGTATGTAGTCTCCGAGACGTCTGGTCGAGGACTTTGTTTTCATACGCCTGCCGTCCAAATTTCCATCACAAACATTTCACCCTGGCTGACCCAGGGCCTTTATGCTTTTAGAGGCGTCTGATTACAACGCATGCGTGCAGATAAACCCCACGACTTGGACAAAGTCAGATTGGCTTGTGTGTGTGTGTGTGTGTGTGTGTATGTGTGTGTGTGTGTGTGTGTGTGTGTGTGTGTGTCTTTGTGTGTCTTTGTGTGTCTTTGTGTGTCAGAATTTCAATATAAATACATTCCATAGCCCTTCACCAAGCACTAATTATTCAAGTCTTTCTTGCTTATTAGCTATATCTGTGTCCACCGAGGAGTCTCTCAGTCACCAGAGGACAGACAGAGTTTTGTCTCTCTCCTTTTGTTCTCTCCTAGCCTCCTCTGTCCTCTGGGTTGGGCCAAGACTCAGATAAAACTAAATGATAAACATGCTTCAAAATAAATATTCGCTGTTTCTAAGACGCTTCCAGAATCCTAAATACTTCTAAAATCAGGGAAACGAAAGTGTGCTTAGCATTTCGCTAATTGATATCAATTAACTTGGTAATGTTGAACCACATTAATGACCAGTTAAACTATAAATTCGTCCTATATCTTAACAGGAGTAACAAAAAGCATATTGAGTTGACTTTTACCAAACAGCGATTGGAGCGTTCATTTACTTCGACCACAAAGGCGCCGGTAAACCTTCAAATAGCTGCAACCATTACCATGACAATATAAAACCAGCACAGAATACCCTGAGGACACACCAATATGATATCCCCAGTGAGAGGTGAGCTATTTCAGACCCAGGGCCGGGTGACACCACATTTTGGCGGGGCCCTGAAGGGCTCCACAACACAAAGGACCCTCATTTGCAACAGATGTAGACGGTAAACAGGCAGCTATTGATCAGCACACATTATTGCAGGTGCGTGAGGACAAACGGACGCAGGTGGCTTATTGTGTGTGATGTCATTTCATATAAAATAGATTAAACGACCGCTGGACACGGGTCACATTCTAGGATAGACTGTTTTGCAATTTAACGTGTTGCTGAGGAAAAACTGTTTCAAATGAGTTGTGGCTTTTGAGATTTTGGGAGAAATGCTGTTAGATTATAAAACTGTTACTGGAACACAAAAAACACACTAGAAAATCAGATAAAGCATTAATGTAGACAATTTTATGTCAAGGATGTTTGTAAGCAAAACATTGTAAGCAAAATAAAAAATACTTAATATATATAGAAATACATCTAAAATACAGTCAGTTGCCAGAACAGAATATTTATATAACCACTCCAAGGCTGGTTAATGTGAAGAGAAAAACTGAAATGGTATCTTTGTATCCGCAAGAGAGACCAAATCCAGAAGAGATAACATAAAGGAATTTATTCTATATCTTGGCTGTATGTTATCTTACCTATTAGCGACTGCTTTACAGTGCAGAGTGGGGTAGCTGAAGGGGGGGGGGTCATTAGATTGGACCAATCAGTGGTCTGGGTGCCGCCTACTGAAGGATTAGATGGGGGGCATGTCAGAGGGGGTCAGAGTATTGGCATGTGTCTATTGTCCTGTGCACACCATTGTCTGGGGTTTAAAACGTTTCTGTTTGTTTGTGTTTGTGTGTGTGTGTGCGTGTGTGCGTGCGTGTGTGCGTGTGTGTGTGTGTGTGTGTACTAAGCTAATTATTCCCTGTGCAGTCAGGGATGTCCCTCTTGAGCACAATGCCCAGCGGAGTCAATAGCAGAAAGCCAGGCAGGACTCACAGGGGAATGGTATGACTGACCTTACTGCCTGTGCAATCAGTCAGCAACAGGACTCACAGGGGAATGGTATGACTGACCTTACTGCCTGTGCAATCAGTCAGCAACAGGACTCACAGGGGAATGGTTTGGCTGACCTTACTGCCTGTGCAATCAGGCAGCATTAGAAGAAAAGCGGCCATGCGTGTTGATGGCTGTGATTGGAAACACTTTTTCAGAGTCAACCCTTCGTGTTGGATTCAAGTTCCAGGGTTTGTTGGTTGCGGGGCATGTGGCGTTTATTGTCATCAAAACATGTGCGAAACCTGGGGCCTGATAACTGGGAAATTGTCCTGACGTAGAGGTTCAAAACACCCACTGTTACTAATGCAGGATAGTGACATGTAAAGCACACGTTAAACGTCTCTGTTGTTTAGATTTATATTGTCGCAATGTCAAAAGTGCCACAGAGCTCTCGAAGCATCTCAAAGTTCTGTAATGACCACATGTTGGGTTGTTCGCGTTCATATACCTAACGTGTATAATAAATATGTTCCCAGCTGACTGGATCTGACTGGACGTTGAAACACAACAGCTATTGTGATTTTTGGAGGGATAAAGGCGCTACAATGGATTCCCTCCTCCCCTGATCCAGCCAATCCAACTAAAAGTGTCAAAGGTGCGTCTGGGGACGTATATCTAAACACAGTAGAGCTATTGTTATTTTTGGAGGGATATCGCTTCAATGGATGGAGTTTCCCTCCAAGATGGACCGGCCAATCACAGCGGGCGATTACGTGGTCGGAGGAGGGGACGGGACAGACTGGGACACCTCTGTCTGATCCCCATGACAACACAGCAGGACTGAACCATCACCCCAAGATAACAAACCCCAAAAACCAACTGGCGGTATTTGAGATTGTCATGGCAATAGGTGTATATTTTGGGTAGGGTGGGTAGGCTCCACGGGTTCTGAAATGGACTCATGGACACCAAGGAACCCAAATGAATCTCTGATTGAATACTATTCCAAAACAAGTTACTGTGAAGTACTACATATCAATTCCTGCAACTTGTCTGAAGTATTTTTGAGCAACACCGATGAATAAACATTGACTTACACACGGACAGAAGGTGAATACAGAAACAGCTTCATTAAAGGGGGAATCTGTTGACTTGTAACCACTACCGTGAAAGAACAATTGAATGTTCAATGACGTTTTGTCTTTTAAAGTCCCTGGTTGTCAAAAACAATCTGATACTAATACCTATTGTATAAGTAGCCTTCAAATAAATGTATTCTATTTAAAAATGTATGCCCTCACTAAGTCATTCTGGATAAGAGTGTTTGCTAAATGACTTAATTGCCATTGCATTGTAGCAGGCTCATTAGCATACGGGGGAGGGGGGTTAGTGACTCCCCTGTAAAAGTACAAATGAAAGATGTTCCCTCCAAAAACCCCCCCACACAAAATACGTCCCTCTCACAAATCCCCTAAATTGCCTGACATAAGCTTCGTATGATCACAACTAAAACACCCATCAGGTCAAGCAGACATTATAATGATAATTGTTCCATCCAAACACCAGGTTTAACTCCCATTACTTTATTATGGGATGAGTCTGGACACAGGCTAGAATCCAATCTGATCCCAGGTTTTACATTTTTCCACATTAGTGGAGATTTCATTCACCTTAAAAACGGCATTAATCGACCCTCAAAAAGTGGTTTAGACCATTTCCTGTTTATGGGTTCCATAAATAAACCATTGTAGTAACATTTTTAACCTTTATTGTACAAACCATTAGATGTTTTTCAGATGACTTTGAAACCACACCCGTTGGGAATTCTTTTCCCAGATTCCACAAAGTTTAGTAAATCAAAGCAGTATGTAGCTGCTACAATGATTTGATTTACAGAACTCTGCTGCTATAGATGAACTAAACCTAGAAAAACAGTGGCACTCAAACACACAGTGGATGTCTAAAGTGTGTACTTTCATTTATTCTGTTAAAATGTCGGCACTAACGTAGGGACCTTCCAGGTATTTGCAAAATAAATTATATTGCTGCATGTGCTGTCATGAAATGCTTGTGCGTAGATGTCCTTGGTGTAGATGTGAGAGTAAACTTTATTTACTGCACGTCTTTGTATATTGTGAACATAAAGAGACAAAAATTATGTATTTTTTATGACATTCTAATTAACATTTATTGTGCAGAAACCAAGCGACCTGTATGTTTAACTTTCATCTCTAATCTATTTTCCTCCGAGTTTAAACGGAAATGTCTTGATTGTCGGAAAATGTATTTTTAATAAATGTGTTTTGGAGTAAAGGCGATACCTTCTGATAGCCACTGTAGGATCTTTATACTGCTTGTATATCAAAGAGCTGCTAAACCGCGGTGGATAACATGAAAGAAGGGTTATACCAGGACATCTAAGTGATGTATTACGTGTTTATGAGACGGTTAACGGCCTTCTCACTGTGTCTCTGTGTGCTGCCAGCTGTGTTTGCAATCTACTCTCTGTTTACCTGTTTCAGCTCTCACAGATTAGAGTCTCCCACTGAGACATAGAATCACACAGGGATACACACAAACAGACAGACAGGGACACACACACAAGGACACACACACACACACACACAGGGACACACACACACACACACACACACACACACACACACACACACACACACACACACACACACACACACACACACACACACACACACACACACACACACACACACACACACACACACACACACACACACACACACACACACACACACACACACACACAGGGACACACACACAGACACACACACACACAAGGACACACACAAACAGACAGACAGGCCGATAGACAGGGACACACACAAGGACACACATACAGGGACACACACACACACAGGGACACACACACACACACACACAGGGACACACACACACACAGACACACACACACACACAAGGACACACACAAACAGACAGACAGGGACACACACACAAGGACACACACACACACAGGGACACACACACACACACAGGGACACACACACACACACAGACAGACACACACACACACACACACACACACACACAAGGACACACACAAACAGACAGACAGGGACACACACACACACACAAGGACACACACAAACACACACACAGACACACACACACACAGGGACACAGACACACACACACACACACACACACACACACACACACACACATACAGGGACACACACACACACACACACACACAAACACAGGAACAGTGAGAAAGCCAGATCACACCCAGAGACACAAACAAACACTCAGTCCTGAGAAAGTGCACGGAGGGCGCCGGCCGTGGGATATCACATAGGTCTCTCATATGCGATTCCAGGGGGCTAATAAAGTACATGGGTAGATTCATGCACCAGCCTTCCCACAAGCCTGCCTGACCCTCATTGGCCTGAGAGAAACCTGGACAGGAGCCGGACACCTGACATCCTGGAGCTGGGAAAACACACGACTCACCCATCCCACCATCAGAGACCAGTATGGGAATGTCACATTTTCACTCTGGAATGTCACATTTTTGCATGTGCTCTATAGAATGTTTTCTACTGGTTTACAAAAACCACAGTCCCAAAATACATTCACTGCCAGTGTGCCAGTATTCCATCATTGTAAATGATCAATCACTTTAAAACAATGCTTACTGGCTTCACGTCTGGGACGGGGGGCAGAGGACGGGGGGCAGGGGGCGGGGGGGTGACAGGGGGTAGCAGCGCTACGCGTGACGTCTTAAAGACGACATTATGCCTGTGGTTACAGGGAGGAGGGAGGTGCTCTCCAACCGCATTACCGTGGAAACAGGTGGTGTAGCCTGGGAACAAATAATGAAGATGATGATGAAGTTGACTTTCACTGGTGCACCATGGGAAGCTGCTGTGGGGCAGTGAAGAGATTACGGCAGAAAAACATTTCCTGAAGTAACTTTTACATTTTTTTTTTTTTCATTAATGCTTGCAGACATCTATACCTCTGCAGAAACATGAAATGAAGCTCCAACATATTGGCATGGATGCGGATACATTTAAATAAGTCACATATTCGAATTAGTACTTCAGTTACAAAATGTTGACATCAATCTCTCTCCATCTTTCCCCCACATTTTTACAGCTCAGTCGGCCTTCAGACACGGCTTCTACATAAACTGCCAGCTGTACCCGCGTGCACGTCAGACCGAGCGCTGTGATTTGTGTGCACATGTCGGGGAGGTGCACGTGAAGCAGCCTAGAAGGTGGAAACACGGTGTTCTGTGAGTTGTTTGATCTAGGTGAGCTTAGGTCAGGTCAACCATGACGGTCACATGACTAATCTCTGATTATAGGCCTGGGAAAAAAAGAGACTGAGAGAGAGAGTGAGAGAGACAAAGAGAGAGAGAGAGAGAGAGGGAGAGGGAGAGGAGAGAGAGCGAGAGAGAGAGAGAGAGAGAGAGAGAGAAGAGAGAGAGAGAGAGAGAGAGAGAGAGAGACAGAGAGAAAGAGAGAGAGACAACACAGGCTCTGTAGTGTACCCTCTGTAATCGTCAGTTCACACTAACCTTCCATGCCCTCCTCCCAGCACGCACACACACACACTGTAAGAATCTCCCCCTCCGGAGTAGATTCTGGCACTCCCTCTGCCAGTCATAATTGGGACAAGTGTTTTCACCTGTAGGGTTTTGTTCAGCTGTTTCTGTTTCGGTCATTAGTGTGTATTTTTTAAGTTGGGCGTTTTTGTGTGTGGGTTGTCAGTCATTGTTTCAACGTATGGTTTCGTTCGGTGTAGAGGTTCTTGGTTTCCTGTCCCCGTGTTCAGTCCGTGTATTTGTATAATTAAAAGCACGAGTGAATTGAGAATCTCCGCGTTTGTGTCCTACCTGCTCCCGTATACCTGCTACAACCTGAAATCATTACACACACACACACACACAGTCTCACACACACACAAGTATACATGTAGAAAACAAACACACACAGTGTAAAACATCTGAATGCTAAGTCTTGTTCCAACCCAAAGACTGTCCTAAGATATGTCAATTGAGAGAATGACACACACGTGAGCAAGTAAATGAATCCCCTCTGAAACGCAGAGCGGATGTCACCTGACTAAAATGCAACCAGCATTTTAGTGTAATCATAAATCACATTGTAATAAGAATTAGGATATTTCCCCAGCGCTTCAACGCTCTCTCACGGCCGGCTAAATGGCAAAGGCAGCCCCCCGCTCTCTGCAATCTGCATGTCTAAACTGGAACTACACGTTCCAGTTGGTTACACGTTTGAAAACTGATGTGCGTTCCCTGGGGAACTGGAAAGGTCACGGCACTTTAGGTCTGGGTCATTGTTTTCTACGGATATGCTTGTACTGTAAATGGTCCTTTATTCATAGGTTGCTGGGCACAATGTGGGCCACACGCTTATGCCCAATCATGGCAAAAGTGTCCAGAACCAAATGTTGTCATTAATATATTCATATTGTCTTTGACTCTAGTACCCCCTGCCTCCATAGCTGAGATGCGGATGCTTTGAAATGTCACATGGTGAATAAAGTCAAGTCCTCAGACAGACAATGCAGCTGCTGGATTTCTGCACATGTGCCTTTGTGTTGCGTTTGAGACCTTGTTATAACTCGATCAGAGGGCCTTTCCCTTCAACACACTCACACACACAGTAATGCATGCTGCAGAGATACACACACACACAGTGCCACAGTATGTGGTCAGGAACTGTAAAATTCACTGTTCTGACAGAAGGATGTTCTGTCATGATTTGGAACAGGTCTGTTGGGATATTAAAATCACGTAAGGGAAGTCAGGCAGACGGCTTCTAGTGTCGGATCCTATAAAATCTATTACCAACCTGCTCTTGTTGATGGATGATGTTTCTTCTGATTGTTCTTCTGTCATAGACAATAGACCACACCCACTCCCCCCTCTGTCCTGTGATTGGTTGAAAGTTTCTCCCCGCCAACTCTGATTGGTCGACCAACTTGTGCTCCCGAGGAAAAACTTCAGATAACTCCTCTCTTTAGGCACTAGGGTCCGGGAATCACAGGGAACCAGAGAGGTAGTTGTATCATAGTGTAGAAGCTGGACAGGTCACCGCGCTATGGAGGCTGTCGGGAATAGTAATTAACCATTCAGATAGATATATGAGATATATTATAGGTATTATTATATTGCAGAAGTGCACTCATAAAGGTCGGAGTAACAGAATCTGTATCACAAGTTATCATCAGGTAGTAGTACGCATGGAAATGGCAATTTATTGGATTTACAATGTCTGGATCCTACTATTACCCATGTTAGACAGCGCTGTGTCAAGTTATTCTGAGGACCAATGTAGCTGGCGAGGAAGGCAAGTATATATTTAATAGTATTATTAATATCAATGTGTTATTATGTTGCAAGGTGCAAAAGAGAATGACGTTTCTATTGGTCCTGATTGCATTATATTTTATGTAGCGGGATTTCGTGGATGCATGGAGGTCATTTAGCAGAACTTTTTAGAAAACGTTTCGGTATCAATTAAATTGTTTCCATTCTTGCAGTTGAATCTTAGTATTGCGCCTCGGTTCCTCTGACGACATGCAGTGGGAATCAAATAGAACCGAGTCGGATATTTGTCATTCCCTTGGTCATTCACGTGGAAAAGATTTTTGCAAAAGGTTTATTTTAGTTGCAGAATAATTTCAAACCAAAGGACAGGTTATATTGGGACGTTTTTATTTGTCACTAAACGCTGCAGAGTCAAGTTAAGAGCCACTCGCTCATTTAAATGGCAGCGACCTGTTCATCAGTGGCCAGCAGGTGGCGCTGCTTCTTTCACCACTTCACTTTGAGCCTAATTTCAAAGCGTGTTTCAAATGATGCACTTTATATGTGAAATGCGCATCACCCAAGACCTGGTGAGGGTCGTCTGTTTTCATTATTTTTATAATCCTAATTCTATCATATATAAATGCCTTGGCTCAAACCAAGCATCCTGTAATGTTCAGAGCAAATCCCTCTTTGGTAGTGATCTAGTCCAGTCCTCTGGTCCTATAATGTGCTGGTGGGTTGATCTAGTCCAGTCCTCTGGTCCTATAATGTGTTGGTGGGTTGATCTAGTCCAGTCCTCTGGTCCTATAATGTGCTGGTGGGTTGATCTAGTCCAGTCCTCTGGTCCTATAATGTGCTGGTGGGTTGATCTAGTCCTCTGGTCCTATAATGTGCTGGGGGGTTGATCTAGTCCAGTCCTCTGGTCCTATAATGTGCTGGTGGGTTGATCAGTCCTCTGGTCCTATAATGTGCTGGTGGGTTGATCAGTCCTCTGGTCCTATAATGTGCTGGTGGGTTGATCAGTCCTCTGGTCCTATAATGTGCTGGGGGTTGATCTAGTCCAGTCCTCTGGTCCTATAATGTGCTGGTGGGTTGATCTAGTCCTCTGGTCCTATAATGTGCTGGGGGGTTGATCTAGTCCAGTCCTCTGGTCCTATAATGTGCTGGTGGGTTGATCAGTCCTCTGGTCCTATAATGTGCTGGTGGGTTGATCAGTCCTCTGGTCCTATAATGTGCTGGTGGGTTGATCAGTCCTCTGGTCCTATAATGTGCTGGTGGGTTGATCAGTCCTCTGGTCCTATAATGTGCTGGTGGGTTGATCAGTCCTCTGGTCCTAAAATGTGCTGGTGGGTTGATCTATTCCAGTCCTCTGGTCCTATGATGTGCTGGTGGGTTGCCTTTCATCTGTATATTCTGCTCTAATCTGTCTGGCTTGCAGGTCATGAGCGATGATGACGTACATTTTTATAACTGACTTTCACTTTCTCCATCCCACAGTGGTTTGTCCCAGGAGCAAGGCAGTGTGGAGCAGATCTCCCTTCACTGTTCTGAGGGGGCTTTGGACTGGCTCTACCCTAAGGGGGCGCTCCGTCTCACCCTGTCCCCGAGGTTACCGTCCGCAGCAGTGGGGCCGGGAGGCAGCAGCTCCGGGGTGATCACAGCCTGTGTGAAGCCGTCAGAGGACTTCCATGGGGCCCAGCTTTATCTGGAGAGAGACGGGGTCCTGGAGCTCCTGGTAGGGGACAGGCTGGGGACGCCTCCCTCATCTCGGGTGCGCTGCTTCAGCCGCCTGCCCGGCGAGAAGGTGGCCCTCTTCCTGCAGGCTACGCCCCACCAGGACATCAGTCGCCGGATTGCGTCCTTCCTCTACGAGCTGCGAGGCGATTGGACGGCACGCCTGTCATTGGACTCAAACCCGGTCAGCAGTAATGAAGGTGAGTTCATTGAACTGAGGAGCCATGTTGGATCTGGTTCCTGGTTCTGCAGGGGCAACTTTGGCTCCAATAATAACAGCAGAACCGGACCAACAATCAAGATGTTTACCAGCTTGCCAAAAAATAACTACAACCAGTAATAGTGTTAAGTTTGTTATCAATTAGGTATTCTCCGAAGGGGTTCGGATGTGTTTAAGCTCAGATTCAATAACTCAAGCCTCCACCTCACTTAAATGCTGCCTGGGCGAGTCTCTAAAAAGCATATTACGTTCAATTCCCCGAAACGTGAGGCCTTTCCTAACTGTTAATAAGTAGCAGACCTATTTTGTGGGGTTTTGCTTTTTCGGTTTTCACCTTTCGGGTAAGAGTTGGGGAAGTCTCTGCTAGGCCTACAGACCCTGTCCCTGGTTTGAGGTTTGAAGAGGAATCGAGAGGGGCAGAGCGGGGGGGGGGAGGTTCAGCGGGACAAAAGCCCAGTATGTGGGGCTTCTCTCCAGAGCCCAGAGCTCCTTTTCACTGGAGGCCTTCGCATGAGAGTTCTGGGATTACTGCCGTCGCCCGGGCGACAGGGAGGCCTCTGCCCCAGCTGAGATGCTCTCTTCTTTTGTTGAGCTGCCTCTCTTTAGCGAGGCTTGTCTCTAGCTATGCACCCCCTACTAGCTGTAGGAACCAGTCCAGCCACCCCCCCCCCAACACAAACTGGCTGGCTGGGCATTAGAGAATATGTGCTCTATGGGCTCGGGGGGGAAGGGGGAGGAATCTCATTTATCAGATTTTTTTTTACTAAGTAAGGGAATGTGTGAAAGGGCACTAGGGAGAGGGGTGGAGGTGGAGCTCTTTGAACTTCTGAGACCATCAGCACATTTTGGTGCAGTGAATCAATTCCAAGCAGCTAAAGGTTTGGTGGTTCGGTTCCCCTTTATGTCGTGCTGCTATTTGGTCTGGGTGCTGGGTATAGAACGAAAAGGCATTCACTGTATAGGAATTTCCACCGGGACAATTGAAAAAGCGATAAACAGCTGTGAATGAAGTTGTCAACACTACAAGGAAGGAAGTCCCTTTGGTGAGAGGGCAAGAGCCGAGTTGAACCCATTGAAGTTCTCAGCCCTCCTCCCTCGCCTCCGTCTGGCTGGCTTTGATGAGGTGTGCGTACAGACGCCCTCGCAGGGTCTGTTGGGTTGATGAAATAGGTTGCAGGTTTGGGGGTTGATTCGTTTTATTTTGCCTTAAAATGTCTGGGGCGCCGATGTCTTCAGGTTACACTGGCCTTCCGCTGAACTGTAAAAATAGCAGCTGTCCGATAAAAAACACTGTGGTTGGTCACAGAAGATCGCTCTGATCTGTGCGTTCACATCACACCTCCAGAGTATTTGATCCTCTGTAATAGCTAGTCCTTAACCTCCTTTGAGGCGTCTTTTAAACGGGATAGGGCGTAACACGTTATTGTTTGTTGGTTTATTTGGGTAGGAATTACAAAACCAGGAGAGGGAATAGAAGAGACGATACCATTAACATTTGCTTAATTAGTGGAGCTCTTCAACTAACTCTCGCTTCTCTCCTCCCTCCCTCCTCAGGTGCCTGCAGACCATGTAACAACTCGGAGCTCCTTATGGCGGTCTGCACCAGTGACTTTGGTGAGTTCTTCTCTTTTACAACCACCCTGGCTGGTCGTCTGAGATGCCATATAACAATAAATTAGAAAATAGTGGGACAGTTTGGTGTCGTATTGATTCCACTAATTCATGAACAAACAAAGTAGCTAGGAAAGCCCTTCCAGGCCGCACGCTTAGAAAAGGAATGAGTTTGTGTCATGTTTTATAATCGACAAATCAGATGTGTCGAATTGTCTTAAAGCGGAGGGGTGCCCCAGGTCTAAAGTTGGGCCGACTGTGATCTAAATCCAAATCTGCACATTACGAACAGAGGTCAGAGGTGAAACAGCACTACCTTATCCTCTCCAGATCCCCAAAGTTCCAATAAACCCCCCTCCCCCAAGGGACCGCAGTGGACTAATCTCCATCTCCCCCCTTCCGAGACTGTGCAGTGGATTAATCCGTGTGGCACTAATTGAGTCGTAATCAGGCAGCCTCGTGGCAACGAAATGTCAGGCCCTTGGCAACAGCAAATCTCGGGATTATTGAAACATGCCAGCTAGCTCTCCATCTTTATATCACTCACTGACCAACTACTGGTAGCGGCTTGTGAGATAAGATCAGAGTTTTTTGTGTTAGCGTAGCAGTTTCTGTGGGCAGCTAAAACATTGGGTTGGACAGATTTTTTCCCCAGGGATTTCCAATATTATAAGGAATTTTTCGCGTAAATTACATGAAATTATTTTACGTATCCACAACTAACCACATAGTTCAGATTTTGTTTAACATGTTTGTAACAGTTTTTAAAAGCCAGAATCTGGTCGGTGGAGCTCGTGGCTAACCAGTGATTTTTTTCTCATAGTTGTGCGAGGTAACATCAAGGCGGTAGACGAGGATGGCGAGCTGCGGGCGGCTGTAATCAAGGTCAGCGCCACACGAGTGTTTCGCCAGAAATACGCCCTCTTCACCGGCACCAGCCGCCTGACCCGCACCGGCGAGATCAGGACCCTGCTGCAGTGTGGCGTGCGACCCGGGCCCGGCAGCTTCCTTTTCACCGGCCGTATCCACTTTGGCGAGGCGTGGCTGGGCTGCGCACCTCGCTACAAGGACTTCCTCCAGGCCTACGCTCAGGCCAAGTCGGCCCAGCAGTTACCCTGTGAACTGGATGTGGACTGAGTCGCGCTGTTTCAGATTGGAGCAGACTACTCTGAAATGTGGCTGTTCTGTAAGGCAAGGCCCAAGCCCCGCCCCTTCCTCTGGTTTGACCTCAGAGTGAAAGGTTAGGAAGACGGAAGCCTAACCAGTGGTGAAGATGTGGGCTGATTAATGCCTTGAAGGTTGCAGTCCTCCCCAAAGGACTGGAAAGTTGGGCATGGATATTTGTAGCACCATTTGCTTTGCAATATGCAGTCCTGTGGAGATATGAAGGACACTGTGGACTAGATGAAATGAAATGATTTAGCGCAAGACAAATCTTCCCGAAATATGCTTATTCTGAAATGTCTGAAAGTACTTTCACAACAACAAGCTATAATTTGTAAGGCATGGATTCAGAGTTAAGGAAGGTGTCTGTTTTATTACTCAGGAAAATGTGGAAAGGAAATGTACAATTCGTTCGAGGTTAGATTTGCTGTCTCAGTGTTCAACCACAAGGCTGTGGTGTTTTTTAACTTCAAAAAGGCCACACATTTTCAAAATCTTTGGGGAGAATTTTACGAGAGGGTCATTTTTGAAGGATGGGTTTCGTTTTTAAGGATGTTTTAAAAAATCGTATTTTGCACTGATAAAGAAAAGGGAATGATCTGGAAAGTTAGATGCTGCAAGCACTGAAAACCAAATAAAAAGCTGCCTATATGTAGCGTAGAAGAGGACTGATCAGAAGTTAATATATGTTCAGAAATTGCTAGCGCATGTTAGTGTTAGGCTAGGGCTAGCAAATGTTAGCACTAGACTGAAGCTACCGTATGTTAGCACTAGACTGAGGCTAGCATATGTTAGCACTAGCCTATGGCTAGCATATGTTAGCACTAGACTGAGGCTAGCATATGTTAGCACTAGCCTATGGCTAGCATATGTTAGCACTAGACTGAGGCTAGCATATGTTAGCACTAGCCTATGGCTAGCATATGTTAGCACTAGACTGAGGCTACCGTATGTTAGCACCAGGCTAGGGCCAGTGCATGTTAGTGTTAGGCTAGAGCTAGCATATGTTAGTGTTAGGCTAGAGCTAGCATATGTTAGTGTTAGGCTAGAGCTAGCATATGTTAGCACTAGAATGACGCTAGCGTATGTTAGCACTAAAATTATGCTAGCATATGTTAGCACTAGCCTGATGCTACCATATGTTAGCACTAGCCTAGTGCTTGATGAACATGTTTAAGCTCTGCAAACTAGAGCTGAAAGCACTTTCACAATAATAGCCAACTCTTGAGATTACACACAAGTACAAACAGGGCATGTGTACCATTTTGAACCCTGTATAAATATTTTGTGATAAGATAATAATTCTACAGTTTACTTTGAAGTTCATTACTCTGTGATTTCTCAGTTTAGTTCAACACTTTTGTTATTTTTTATATGTTGTTCGGAAACATACATTTTAAATTACTATTTTGATTTAATAATAATTGTTTGAAACTTTTACAGTTGATACTAATTTTCTACATAAAAACATTGCCAACTATATATAAGCCTAAGAAAAAAACTGTCGGCAAAAACAGATGCAAAATTCTACCAAAACGTATGTCTTGATTTTTAGAGGCAATTAAGTCCTCCAGGGCAAGATTTATGTAATTTCTAAAGTTGAATAACTTCATCCATGGAGGTTTGGCGGGAAATTGTTTTTAAAGTTTATGCGACTGCAACTGTGAACAACAGCAATATAGTTCTTATAAAGTATTTCTCATCTCTGATAGTGGGTGACCTATTTTCACAAGCAATGGATATACATTCATCCAAGCATATGTTGACAGCCATGTATGTTGAGCCGTGAAAACCTCAAACGATTTAGTCCAAATATCAATATGGAATTCTCGAAGCAATATAACATGTTTTCGCATTGATGGTGTTTCGGCTAGCTTTGGGGATCGCAGTAAGAATTTCTGGTTTATGAGAGCTTATGAGATGGACAAAACAGGCTGTATGTCAATGGTCAAATGAGACGCTGTCTCTTATGTGCACTAAACCGATGATGGGACTGGGTTATACCAAATTAACATGAAGTTAATTGATGATGGGACTGGGTTATACCAAATTAACATGAAGTTAATTGATGATGGGACTGGGTTATACCAAATTAACATGAAGTTAATTGATGATGGGACTGGGTTATACCAAATTAACATGAAGTTAATTGATGATGGGACTGGGTTATACCAAATTAACATGAAGTTAATTGATGATGGGACTGGGTTATACCAAATTAACATGAAGTTAATTGATGATGGGACTAGGTTATACCAAATTAACATGAAGTTAATTGATGATGGGACTGGTTATACCAAATTAACATGAAGTTAATTGATGATGGGACTGGTTATACCAAATTAACATGAAGTTAATTGATGATGGGACTGGGTTATACCAAATTAACATGAAGTTAATTGATGATGGGACTGGGTTATACCAAATTAACATGAAGTTAATTGATGATGGGACTGGGTTATACCAAATTAACATGAAGTTAATTGATGATGGGACTGGGTTATACCAAATTAACATGAAGTTAATTGATGATGGGACTGGGTTATACCAAATTAACATGAAGTTAATTGATGATGGGACTGGGTTATACCAAATTAACATGAAGTGCTGGAGTGAAATATTACCACGTATTACCACGTCTACGGTTACTGTCAGTGGTTTCTACGTGAGTTTAATGTTGTGTGACACAAATGTGAAATGTTCATATGTAAATAAGAAAATCTAGAAGAAAAAAATACTTATGGATGGAAAAAAAACTATTGTTTCTGTGTGTTAAGCGTTTTATATGTTGTCTGTGATGTAAAATAAATTATAAAAAACACACAAATGAATCTGTGATCTCTGCAAAGTTGCCCCAGTTTCAGTGAATGTGGGGTCTACAGACTACCCTATTTCTGTACACCAAATCGCTTTATTGAAAGGAAGATTCAGACTGGTGCATACAGACCCCCGGAGGCCACAGGGGGGAACAAGGAAAGGAACGGTCGGAATTCTGTTGCCCCCTGACTCCCGTTTTCAGGATTCAGGAAGCAATAAATTGCCATTATGGGAGTGGGCTGAGGTGCCACACAGTCGCTTATTTTCTCCAGTTTTTATGGCTCTGGTACGTTCCCTCATATCCGATAGAAAAGCAGACTGAGCATACAGGCAGTGTCCCAATGTGTACTGTCCCACTGTGTACTGTCCCACTGTGTACTGTCCCACTGTGTACTGTCCCACTGTGTACTGTCCCACTGTGTACTGTCCCACTGTGTACTGTCCCACTGCGAACTGTCCCAATGTGTACTGTCCCACTGTGTACTGTCCCACTGTGTACTGTGTACTGTCCCACTGTGTACTGTCCCACTGTGTACTGTCCCACTGTGTACTGTCCCACTGTGTACTGTCCCACTGTGTACTGTCCCACTGCGTACTGTCCCACTGTGTACTGTCCCACTGTGTACTGTCCCACTGTGTACTGTCCCAATGTGTACTGTCCCACTGTGTACTGTCCCACTGTGTACTGTCCCACTGTGTACTGTCCCCACCAGGTTTATGGCCCATTACATTCCCATTCAAGTCACAAGTGGAAAGGTTCACATGGGAAACAATGGGAATGTTTCCTAATGAATGAATGGCATCTCTATTCATCCCAATTGTTCATTCCGTCAACATCGAATGGACTACTGGAGAATGTACACGGGTGCATCGTTTAGTATTATATGAGCACCTGTTTGTCCCCTGAATACCTGGTGTTTAGTCCGGTAAAACCCTACAAATAGGCAACCATATCCTAAATCGTTATACCTCTCTGAGAATGTGGAGTTAATCTGTTTAAAAAAGGAGCAGGTGGGAAATTTAACATGGTGTTAAAGTGACATGGAATTATATACAGTTAAATATGCCTCCCAGCCAATGGGATAACCGCTATCAGCCCCTGAAAAACTCCTCTGCATGAGTTATTTCACCTCTGCCCCCCACACACACACACACACAACGGTCCCCACTGGGGCCCCTGGAACCCCGCCTACATTGTAACCCGGAGAGGGATCTGGTGAGAGACTGATAAGCCAAAACAAAAGAGGACCAAAGATATGGCAACTGGCAGCACTAATATATCATGTGACATTTCCTGCTAGCCCTTGTTCTCCCCTCAACCCTTCCATCAATCCGTAGCTGCGGAAAACAACAAAATTTAGACGTAGCCTTGAGTCCCAGCTTTTACCGAGGCTATAGGGATATGTTTTGAGACAATCAAGCGTCTGGCTCTCCAGACTTGACACAACCGAGCAATTATTTCTTCCTGTCAAGAAGTTACTCGCTGTGACTGTAATCAAAGACAACATGTGGTGAATTTACCTCAGGTTATTTCTGAGGCCATGTTTCAGTCCACGGTGATACTCCAACCAAACAGGTTAGCATAACCTCCGTCTGTCTACTGAGGTGAGCTGATGAATAGAATGTGGAAAACAGGAAGCGGTCAGACAAGGGGATCAAGTGGGATGGGAGACGGCGGCTGGGGTGTGGACATCCGTGGGCCCCAGAGGGAGGCCAAGGGGAAGCGCTGGTGGCCAAGCCCCAGAGAGAAGACAGCAAATGGGGGCAAAGTGCTCTTGGGCAGTCCCTCTGAGGTTTATTCAACAATAGGTGAACGCCCACAGAGAACAGGTCCAGTAATTTAAATGTGTGGAAAGCGTTTCAGACCAGGCGAGGTTTCACTTGATTAAACCTGACGGGTAATTCTCAACACTTCCACTTCCTTCTGTGACAACAACAAGTTCTGGGTGTTGAGGAAACGTTTTTGTGGTGAAGGGTAAAATGTTTCCCGTTCATTCGTGCAAGGAGAAGCAACTGTCTCATTGTTTCTTAAGCGGAGTTTCTGCTATATTCACAAGTGAACGCCCCTGCCTGCTGAACCCAGGGTCATGTTCAGAAAGCTAGTATCCGTAGCAAACCAATTTGCAAGCCAAAACGAAAATCTGTGTTCCAATAGGATTAAATAAGTTAAGGCAGGGCAAAGTCAGCCTTTTGCATATGTTTTAGTTTGTATTCAATGGCATTCCATTTTGGGCTGTACAACGCCCTCACGACATTCCCGTATTTCTTTTTATTAAATTCCGTGACTTATTCCCCCCCTATTGAATATAACATGACCCACACAACCTCTCTCAGAATACAGTTCTGGCTGGAATCTCTGTCTGCTGCTCCACCAGCTGAGAGTGAGGCTTAGACCATGACTACACCAGACTTATCCGTACCAGCTGACGACGCCGGGTTCCCAGGGTGTATTTCTACAGTTGGGGTGATGTAACCCCAAGCGCCAGTTTAGCCGATGCCCCATCACACGTGGAAATAGCAAAATGCTCCATAGTAACGGCCAAACACAGCTACTTCACAAACAGAGACACGAAACGGAGACATGATGTGCACGCCAATCTTCACTGAGTTCTAATGTATAATTACACACCGCAGTGTTTAGGACATTTTTATTTACCAAACCTTTTGTCATGGTATCAAGCTTTTGTAACCGAGAGCTGAGGTGACGGAGGGGTGAAATGCGTTCAATATGTTGTGCTGGGCTGGGAGATCTCCGTTCCAGGCAATAATTTGGAGTGAATAGTTGGGCCAAGAGCATGTTTATCTGGCCATGTTATCCCACTGCAGTACTAGGTGTACTAAGTACTAGGTGGCGGTTCTGGCGCTGGAGGGGGAACCAAGGAGACACCTTTGTTCCTCAAGAGTCTACAGATGGCTATAATCCGTTCCAAAAAGGGAACCGAAAATCAATCAAGACAAGGGTGGACATGGCGTGTCTGCTCGCAGAAGCAGGAGACAGAGAAAGGAAGTTCTTGGGGAGGGGAGTGGGAGGGGGTGCCCTAAAGTTTCAACAGACACTTTAGTCCTGGCAGGCCGATGCTTAGGGCCCTTTGGGATGTTTCCCGCCAAAACGGCATTGTAACGTAAGACAAGGAGAGTGAATTGTGACCCCCTCCCCGGGCCGTGAGACCCCTCCACCCAGAACCCCGTTTTGGGCAGGACACAGCTGCCTAGTGGAGGACTTCGGCTCTGGGCTGATGTAACCTGGGGGGGGGAAAGAAAAAGGTCTGGAAAAGTTGGAGGGTTTAGCTCAGACATCAGAGGCGCTGAGTCTTTAATAAGCAGCCGAACGCGGCCTTTCAGTGTGTCACTGTGTGTGGAATCCCAATCTCACGGATGGAGAGAAGGAAGAACATGGGAACACAAGCTGTGGAGTCCAAACGCATCGAGCGTCAGGCTTTTGAAAGACTGCTGGGGGTTTTTATGGCAACAATAGGAAATGCCCTGTGCGTACGCCAAGGGCTCTGGTAGTTTTATGTCATTGTGTCGTCCTTGATATGGTTCAAAAGCGATGAATACATGAAATGAATATGAAGCCATTGTTTGGTGAGTTCATGATACTATTAATGGCAGAAATGGTTCAGCCTGTCACAACAACAGAACATCTGGTTTCAGTTTGATTGAACAGGACATCCATTCAAGTGAGCAGAACTTTAATGATCAGTATAAACAGCTCACTGATCAAACGAACGACACTCATTGTTTTAATCCAGCTTTACTTTTAACAGTTTCTAAATCTCCTTGGTGCCACTAGTATAGTGTTGTTAATTTCTCTGTCAGGTAGCCCTAACGATGTTGACATGTAAGGTTGTTAAGTCGTTGTTTTCTCTGCAGCACCTGGTGTTAATAGACACTGTGGACTGATTGGGAACAGGCTGGAATTCCTCCTCGTTTGTTTTCCCTTTTCTCTTCCGTTGAGTTTTTCCACCCCCACTGCCTCAGCTAACGTGTCGGACAAATGGGCTCATCCCAGAAGCCTGGAACTCCAATATTGTGTTATGGATTTTACAATATCGAGACGGAGACAGAAAGCTTCGTGGCTTTTGTGTTCACATGCAGCTCCATCTGAAAGTGGAACTTTAGACGTTCTTATTGCGAAATATATTTCCGACAGGGAAATTGGAGGGATCGACAACGTTTGCTTGACCCACAATGTGGGTTTTTACTATAAAAACAGTGAAAGCCTTTAATAAGTGACGTCCAATGCTAAAACACATCCACGTAGGTCCTCCCCCATTCTGAGAATCTATCCAGGATCCAATCCAGTGAAAAACTTCTGCCTTAAAACCCAGCCAATTAACACAAGGCTGTACTAACATAGTGCTGTACTAACATAGTGCCTGTACTAATGTAGTGCAGTTCTAACAAAATGCTGTACTATGATGGTGATGTACTAACAAGTATGTTTCTGCCCATATAATGAACCATGACCATTTCTTTCTGTCTCTCGATCTCTCGCTTTCCAGAATGAGGTTGTTTCAGGTTACCTCCTGTGGGAGATGATGCATTCAGTCTGTTGTTCGTATTGTTTCCGCCTGGTCAAGTGGGCGAGGAAGGAGGCAAGAACGAAACTGCCAGTCATGTTTGTTTTTGTTTGCTTTTCTTTACCTGCCAGTATCTGTCCGCTTTTCTTTTTTCTGTGTGCAGAGCCTCAGGAGTAGATCTGCCAACACCAGGCATGGTTCCAACTATTCACCACAAGTGTAGCGATTACGGGCGGATGGCCATCTGACAATGCTGGAAAACGCCCCATGGGCCGAATAATGTTTTTTCGGGGTGGGATGGTTGAAATAAATACACTAAAATACAAAATAAAAAGTCAAACAAACAGGCTACATTAGTCATTGTGCTGCTTTGGCGTGTTTCTGTTCCCATGATGTTCTGGCATTGTTCCGTTAAGAGTCCACTTTGACATTATGGCACCTCGTTTGTACAGTATAGACAAAATGCATATTGTTCAGTGCAAACATGAGCTGTTAGTTCAACAGGCTGCAGGCTCGCCAGGAGCAGCTAGGGTTAGGTGTCTTGCTCATGTCCTCCTGGGACAATTTCCCAGGAGCAACCTGGGTTCGAACCACCAACCTTCCGATTGATAGACCACCGACGCAACCCACTAAGCCACTGCCGCTCTAGGGGCTTAAGGGACATTGTCTGTAGATATTAAGCATTAATCTAGAGCTAAATAAAGCACAGCAAAGCCCCTAGAGGAAAACCTTGTTCAGTCTGACTTGCAAAAGACAATTTAGAGATGAACTTATCTTCCAGCAAGACAATACTCTAAACCACACACCAAATATACGCGCTGGAGCAAATAACTAATTATTTACAAGCACAACATTGACTGTTCCTCACTGGCCTAGTTACAGGTTGGACCTAAATTGGCTCGACAATCCGTGACAAGACTTGAAAATGGCTGCCTAGCAACAATGAACAACTTGACATACATTGAAAATCATTTTTAATATATTTGACATTCCAGTTGAACAAACCTCTTATAGATGTACCCGAAAATCTTGCCGCTGAAATGAAAAAACATGTACTATTCAGAATATTGATATGTTTTCTCCACTTTAATTATACCACAGTATTTTTAGTATGTCATGTACATAGAATAACAATTCATTACATGTGAATCACACTTTATAATGCGACAGTACATAAAGAAGTGAATTATAAATCAGCAAGCACTCCAAATGTGTTAGCTAGCACTCCAAATGAGTCGGCTAGCGCTCCAAATGAGTCGGCTAGCGCTCCAAATGAGTCGACTAACTCTCCAAATGAGTCGGCTAACTCTCCAAATGAGTCGGCTAGCGCTCCAAATGAGTCGACTAACTCTCCAAATGAGTCGGCTAGCGCTCCAAATGTGTCGACTAACTCTCCAAATGAGTCGGCTAGCGCTCCAAATGTGTCCCTTCCATCCTCTGAAAAGTGTCTTCATGTGAATGCTAGGGCGACATCCACAACTACAATTAATAGTTTTATCTTCAGTTCTTCACTGACTGGCTCATCTGCATCCATGTTGAAAGTGTTTTAGTGGTTCTCAGACTGGTCACTGTCAGCCTGTCACATTCATCCCTATCACAGATTGTGCTCAAGGGGACCACCTCATCCAATTGTGCCAGCAGCCAGCCAGAAGACCGGAAACACGTGTGCATGGTTTTGCTTTGGGATGCACACAAACTTTAAAATCCATGTGACTGTATTGTATGCCGAGCTACGGTCTGGGTATGTACGGTTGGTGGTCAGCTGGAACGGTTGATAGGTGACAAGGCGCCACTCGCAGTGTTGTGGGCGGGTCCGGTAAAACCGCCGTGGGTTCTTGTGACTGTCCACCCATTGCAATGCAGTAACTATTTTATACCCAATACGCATCGCCCTCGTTGTAAAAGGATCTAGTAGTAGTAATTAAATGCATTTTTTAACATCTCCAGTGCAATAGATAAACTGTCCTGTGTCCTCACTCCGCCGGGGTCTCTGGAATGGGAGAAGCAGGGAGTTTTAAAGTGGCAACGGAGTCGATGCTTTTAACACGAGAACACACGTGAGGTGAGATGGAACCGTGCACAGCCACAGCGTCGTTTGACTGTGAGTTGTGTTGACAGTGTTGTGGCATGTTATACTAACAGAGTGCACTCATACATGTCTGACCAGCTGGACATGGCCTGCTGCACCTCCCTGGGTGTCAGGGAGCTGCCGTTCCGCTTGCATTTCCCAGGGTGCACCCTGTCCCCGTCCCTCTGCTCTCATTCCAAGGGAAACGTGTGCACTGGAATTCTCTCCCAATTAAGACTAGGATTAACCGGGCCACTGTGGGAACAGGGCAGAGTGTGGGAACGCCGTACAGAGGGGCTGCCTGTCCCCCTCGTCTTCTTTCTCTCTCTCTCCCTCTTCTTTCTCTCTCTCTCCCTCTTCTTTCTCTCTCTCTCCCTCTCTCTCCGCCTCATTCTTTCTACTCCCTCTTATTCAGCAGACCCCTGCCTCGCTTTATTTCAATTTCCTCCTGTTTGCTTATTTTCACTGTAATTCTGCTCTGTCTATTTCCTCCCATGTTTTCTCGCGCTCCATATCAATCTCATCCCTCGCTCGGCGATACTGGCGCTTCCTAAATCGGTTCCCGCTCTGCCTCGCTCTGGCTTTCACCGACACACCTCTATTTTAATCAAGCTATTAATTTCTCCCCTGTGTCATTTTGTGATACGTAGACACCCCCCTCCACCTTCTCACCACTTATATTTCCCCTTTCCCTCGCTTCTCTCTCCAGATCTTCATGCTTCATACGGTTAAGCTTGCAGAAAGGGCCCCTGTTTCTCAGCTCAGTCCCTCCCTGCCTCCCCCCCTCGCTCTCTCTAGCATTGAAAGGCTGTTTGAAAGGCTGCAGGAGACTCTCACATGAATGGTTCAAACTCGAGGCCTGAAGGAGGGGAGTAAAGAAGGCGCAGGTGCCTAAGAAAGTGACAGTTTGTCTTGTTCCCGAATAAGAGGTGGAAGTTGACATGCAAGAAATCACCTCAGCAAGACATTTAAAGCAGCTTTTTGGAACGACTCTCAGTTCAAGCTTAGGAATAACGAAGACGATTTAGATTAAGTCAAATTTTCCCGTGATGAATTTGTGAAACATCCATGGGACCGCATTCATTGGTCCTGTTGTTCCCTCTGACCTGGTACTGGTGTTCTTTGTTGTGATCTTGCAATAATTCCCGTCACAATCCCAGTACATTACTCTCTCACCGCCGCTGCCACATTCCTTCCCTCATTGTCACCTCTTCTTCCACACTCTCACTCATTCATTCTCTTTTTCCCGCACGTTCCCACAAACCCCTTCCCACTCGGTTCCTCCACACAAGGCTTGTCCGTTCCAATTATGAAACGAGTTTACAGGCTCTGCCACACACACATGTACACACACACACACACACAGCCCCGTGCTCATTAAGCCTTTATCAATTAGGCGTTAGCCCCCTAAAACAAAGAGCCTCTTTACAAGAGCTCCGTGGCCCACGGCCGGGCCGTGTGAGGTACATCCTATCCAGTGTCGCACTAAAACCTGCTTCCCGTCCTCAGAAGGACACATTCAGCAACGTTTTTCCCACTAGAACAGTCCCAGACAACTCTGGATCCTTAGCATCTAGTTAGCATATTCAGCCCAAAGAGCTAAATATCTTGCAGGACCATTACATCAAAGATGGTTCACTAGCTGGCAAAAAGGGGCTCAATATTTATAAAGTTCGATCGGGAAATAATTGGGCACTGACACACGTTTTGTTATTTGAGCTGTTTACCAAAATAAATTCAAGGTACATTTACATTTGAATATGGGCTTAAAGTGCAGTCTCTCAGCTTTAATTTGAGGGTATTCACATCCAAATTGGATAAGGATTTAGAAATTACAGCTCTCTAATATGTACCGCCCTCGTTTTTGAGGAACCAAAAGTAAACTTAAAAGCTGTTTCGGGGACAGTTGTGGGGAATCCTTGGTTATTTAAACATTTAAGCAGGTAAAAGGTCTGGAGTTCATTCCAGAAGGGGCATTTGCATTTGGAAGCTGTTGTTGTAAACCCACAACATGCGTTCTGAAACAGGCCATCCTTAGACTGCAAACACAAAGCATCAGAGACATCAAATATTAGAAGTGGCCAGATCAACAGTTTAGTTCATTCTGAGAAAGACAAAAACACGCTGGTGAGCTCTGCAACACAAAAAGGACTGGACGCCCACAGAAGACAACAGTGGTGGATAATTGTAGGGTCTTTTTCCATGTTAAAGAAAAACCCCTTCACAACATCCAACCAAGTGAGGAACACTCTCCAGGAGGTAAGCATATCATTATCTAATTCTACCTAATTGGGAAGACTTCACACGAGTAAATACAGAGGGTTCACCACAAGGTGCAAACCGTTCATAAGTCTCAAGAATAGAAAGGCCAGATTAGACTTTGCCCAAAATTATCTAAGACAATTTTAATTCCATTGTGGTAGCGTACAGGGCCAAAATTAGGATTACATGTGAAATTATTTCTGTACATATGAATTTACAAAAATATGGGTAAGACTTGTTGAACTGCTAACCGATATTACATAAGTGAGCAAACATAATAAATAATAATAATTTTAGATTATTTGCGAGATTTGATTGTACTCCAACATCGCTGCAGAAACACTTTCATCACTGTTAAAAGATTCCTTCTTTTATTTGACTTGACCTCTTTGAACCTCCTCCCTCTCTGTTTACCAATTCCATCGCATTGAATTGCATCAAAAGGCCCTGCCTCCCACAACAAATCCCAAACAATTCTGTTTGTTCCCACAATGCTCCTCCAACCAGGAAGTCACATTACCACGTGTGAGGGTGTGGTGGGTACATTTGATGATCTCATGGCAGTGTGTTAGTCCTTAGAGTGTGATAAAACCAGAAAATACCTGCTGACAGTGCCTCCCCACATGATGGCGTTTATAAAGTTTGCTTATTCTAGCTTGTCCTCTAGCTTGTAGGTTTCTTCTAAGCGACCTAGGAACATGTGGTTGTTTCAGTTAGCCGCAGTAGTGGTTGTATTAAATGTAGAAATAACGATAATAACAACAAACCTGATTGGCCCAAATGTGTGTCAACAATATTTTAAAACAAGTAGGAAGGTCCTTCATAACACATTTGTATTTGTTTTTTCACTCAAAAATGTTTCAATATGATACAGTACAGTGGTCTGAAAGACTACCAGAAGGGCCCAACATTGGTTAAGTTCACGAGACAGTTATCCAGAAGCTCCCGCACTACCGTAATTCCTTACAAAAGTGCTCAAGCTCGGTCCATTTAGTTGGGCACGATTGATGAACAAAATATTTTCAACTTATTCCACATATTTTCATTTAGATTTGAGCTAGTTCAGTCTACACACATTTTCTAGTTCTGCAGGCAGAGAAGCATCCCCATAGCATGGTGCTGTCACCAACATGCTTATCAGTATGATATGCAGTGTTAGGCTTGTGCCAGTCATCACGCTTAGCATTTAAGGCCATAAAGTACCCTTCCTGCTCAGATACTCAGGTTTTGAGGAGGGTCCAATCTAAGCAGATTTCCTAGTAATGGAATTTGCTGTTGTTTAGAGAAATAAAACCACAGGTAAAGTGTCTGTTTCACTACAAATGGTTGACTGCATAGACTGATTTCCTTTTAAAAAAAATGACCAGTTGCACTCAACAAGCTTTCAGACGAAATCGTCTACCCGGTAACTCTCTTCTCATCTCTTCCATTTTACATAGCCAGAAAGCTCTGCTCTTTAAAGTTTGTTCTAAAAACCAGAATGTTCAGTTTAGGTCAAATCAAATGCTTTCCAGACAAAGCTGCAAAGTTCAAAAGGCACCAAATTGGTGGAACGACCCCCGGAAAATCATTCAAACCTATTATTTCCGTTTCTTTCCTTACACTGCAGTGCTCCTTGTTAGCGGAGGCTTCAGTTCGGTCTACAGGCCCCTGTCTTTGTTGGCTCACCCGTGTCCGGCAACCCGATTTTGATTTTCCCACAGATCTGTCAGTGAGAGTGGAGTATCGTCCCCTCTTTGGCACTGTGACTATGTTGGCATTCGACCAGCCTTGTATGCCCTCCCAACCCTCCCCCTCACACACCCCACCCTCCCCCTCACACCCTTCTTTTCCCAAGAGTCCTGGGAGTGAAATGCGTTTCTGACAAAATCCCACTTCCCATTTGTCCCCACGCACCCCTCCCCCCATCCCACAGTTGGCTTGGACACTAGAAGGTGGTTTTAGGGTGATGTGCATAATATGACTGTCCCAGCGCTTCCTCTTTCTCCTCTGCCCTTCTCTACCTCGTTTCCTCCCTCCTCTGCCATTCTCTACCTCGTTTCCTCCCTCCTCTGCCCTTCTCTACCTCGTTTCCTCCCTCTTCTGCCATTCTCTACCTCCTTTCCTCCCTCCTCTGCCATTCTCTACCTCCTTTCCTCCCTCTGCCCCTTCTCAACATCTTTTCTGTTTCCACTTCTTCATTTTCGGATCTTCCAGCTGTTTTCCAGTTGTGGTTGAGTTGAGTCACTCCTAACCAGCTGTTATTGTTACGGATTCCATCGTTCCACGCCGACACTCAGGAATTGTAACTGAAACATAACCAGGACTCAGAGCCTAATTTGATCGTGTCAAGTTGTAGAGGGGGCAGGTTGATTTGCACTGTTGGCATGTCAGCTGTAAGGCGATGGAGCTGACCCCTGTCTGCCGATAACGATCGGTCATTGTTGCGTAACAAACAAATGCACTGAGATTTTAACTGTAAGAAAGTTTGAAGAAAGCATGGTCTGCCTCAGAGAGCCCACAGTGATCTGGTGTGTAGTTGAAATGTGTCTTCAGAGGCAACGTATTTGTGGCTGTGTGTGTGTTTATGCATAGCATGTAATTATATTATTCTCACCCGAGTAATCATTCATTGTCAGCACGCTTTCTTCTCCTTAGCTCGTGAAATTGACATAAGCTTAACAAAAATTCCTGGCATTTCTTTCTCAAGGCTGGATTTATTTGGGACGTTTAGACTAGGAACCAATGTCATGAGCACCATCCTGTGGTTATCAAGTATGGAGACATGCAGCAAAATAATATATTTATTAAAGTGCCATTCCAAGCAAAGTCAACCGTTTTACTGCAACCTAAGCTAATTGCACACAACACAAGTTATTTTTAAGCAATAAAGCAAAAGGGGATGTGGCTTGTGGCCAACGGCAATTTAATAGGTTCCCCTTTGAACATCAATGGAATTTTCTTGAAAGCCAATGCATGCGGGATTCTCTCAGTAAGATTTTGATTGGCAGACATTTCATACTATAATTATTTGCAATAGCAGAAAGGTATTGGGTTTTTTCTTGTAATTGGGGTGGTTTAAATAACATTTAGCTTGGTTTACTGATTGGACTGACCATATAGTCAGGGTTTAGGAGCTTCAGGGTTTAGGAGCTTCAGGAGCTTCAGGGTTTAGGAGCTTCAGGAGCTTCAGGGTTTAGGAGCTTCAGGGTTTAGGAGCTTCAGGGTTTAGGAGCTTCAGGAGCTTCAGGGTTTAGGAGCTTCAGGAGCTTCAGGGTTTAGGAGCTTCAGGGTTTAGGAGCTTCAGGGTTTAGGAGCTTCAGGGTTTAGGAGCTTCAGTGCTGAGGGCGGGTCCTGTTTCCAAGCCCAGCAGTCTATGCAGCCGTGTGATCTCCTGTTTATACCTGTAAAGGGGCAGGACTCTAAACATCATTATTCAACACACCTTATCTAGCCTAGATGCCTTCCTCTCCCAAAGAGACCAACTAAACACAATGGGTACGGCGTATCTTTCTGAATAACTGTTCCAAACACATGACAACGGTGCTGCCGTTACCTGCCCAAGTGCTTGTCAACAAACTCCTGTAGCTCTAACATCTGCTGCTCAGCAACCGTTGCCCTGGTGATGAGCTGGGCACGCTCTCTCATAAGGCCTTCCTAATTCAGAAGTAACAATGTCATATTAGGACTGACAGTAGCCGTCTAATTTATCAGAGTAATTTATCAGAGTAGGGCTAGTAACCTGCGTAGTGTTGGTGACCTCGCGTAGCTGCTTACGAATGTCAGCCCAGGCCCCCTCAAATATCCAGGCTGATGTTCCAGACCTTCACAGGATTACAGGATAAATCATGGAGTACTTCAATGACATGTTAGCATCGAGGTAATTATGCGCTATCAGAGATAAAACTCACTTCTGAGAGTTGATAGATTGAATATGTTGAGCGACCACAGATGACTGAAAAATAATTAAAAAAAAATATTATATATAATGAATATAATGAAATAATCAAGCCATAATCATTGGCAACTTAAATCAGTCACTAAATGCAGATGCCCGTCCTCTGTGTAACTACCTCATCTTGGCCCTCCAGCTTGGCCCTGTTCTGGCATAAGAGCCGGATCTCTCTGTCCATCTCTCTGTCCATCTCTCTGTCCATGTTCCCCCTCTCTTCACTGGGCTCCAGACTGAAGTGGACCTCTGGAGGGCCAGGCTCTAGACCACACTCTGGATTGGACAGGACCTGCTGCCTCTGCACCCTGACACAACACACATGCTCACACTAACCCTACATTACCCATAATTACCCTAAACCTAATTCCTAAGAGTGAACAAGTCATCTTCACCGGTAAAGAAATGTAAGTTAAGTAGCAAAACAGAGGAAGAGTTTTAGAAAGGAGGAGGGGTTAACCTGTATGCAATTGGAAGAGCTTGGTGAATAAGAAAAGAAGAGGGGTTAGCCTGTATGCAATTAGCAGAGCTTGGTGATTAAGAAAAGAAGAGGGGTTAACCTGTATGCAATTAGCAGAGCTTGGTGACTCCTAACGAGCCTCTGTAGTCTCTTCTTGTAGGTACGGGCGGCGGTGGCAAGCTGCTCCTCTCTGGCCCTGTAGGAGGATCGCACCTCCTGCAGCATGTTGTCCACAAAGCCCCTCAGCTTCACTCTCTCTGGTTGGCCCCTCCCCCCCTTCAGATGATCCACATACCCCTGGAGACGAGAGGCAAAGCATGGGCGATGTGTGTTTGATTACTGCGGCGTGGGGTCGGAGGGTGGTGGTCGTGCGGTTAGGGAAGGATGTGGCTGTCTTTGTAGTAGGAAGAAAGTCTTTATGTCTGTATGTCTAGTCTGCCAACCATGTCATCTGTTTCTGTGGGGTGAAAGTATGTGCAGTGTATGTTAATGCATCTGCATACTCACAGAGAGCATACTGGCATAGAGCACTCACATAGAGCATACTGGCATAGAGCACTCACATAGAGCATACTGGCATAGATCACTCACATAGAGCATACTGGCATAGAGCACTCACATAGAGCATACTGGCATAGAGCACTCACATAGAGCATACTGGCATAGAGCACTCACATAGAGCATACTGGCATAGAGCACTCACATAGAGCATACTGGCATAGAGCACTCACATAGAGCATACTGGCATAGAGCACTCACATAGAGCATACTGGCATAGAGCACTCACATAGAGCATACTGGCATACAGCACTCACATAGAGCATACTGGCATAGAGCACTCACATAGAGCATACTGGCATACAGCACTCACATAGAGCATACTGGCATAGAGCACTCACATAGAGCATACTGGCATAGATCACTCACATAGAGCATACTGGCATAGAGCACTCACATAGAGCATACTGGCATACAGCACTCACATAGAGCATACTGGCATATAGCACTCACATAGAGCATACTGGCATAGAGCACTCACATAGAGCATACTGGCATACAGCACTCACATAGAGCATACTGGCATAGAGCACTCACATAGAGCATACTGGCATAGAGCACTCACATAGAGCATACTGGCATAGAGCACTCACATAGAGCATACTGGCATAGAGCACTCACATAGAGCATACTGGCATAGAGCACTCACATAGAGCATACTGGCATACAGCACTCACATAGAGCATACTGGCATAGAGCACTCACATAGAGCATACTGGCATACAGCACTCACATAGAGCATACTGGCATAGAGCACTCACATAGAGCATACTGGCATAGAGCACTCACATAGAGCATACTGGCATAGAGCACTCACATAGAGCATACTGGCATACAGCACTCACATAGAGCATACTGGCATAGAGCACTCACATAGAGCATACTGGCATAGAGCACTCACATAGAGCATACTGGCATAGAGCATACTGGCATAGAGCATACTGGCATAGAGCATACTGGCATAGAGCTGCCTCACATAGAGCGTACTGGCATAGAGCATACTGACATAGAGCATACTGGCATAGAGCATACTGGCATAGAGCACTCACATAGAGCATACTGGCATAGAGCATACTGGCATAGAGCATACTGGCATAGAGCACTCACAGAGAGCATACTCACAGAGACGTCCTGCAGGTACCGCGACAGTCTGGAACGGTACTCCTCATTCAGTTCCTTTACCCGCATCTGCAGGTTTGAGTTCTCTTCCTCTGCCTCCTTCAGCTGGCTCTGAGAGCACAGAAGCACCTGAAAAGGAAACCCTGTTTACATGCACACACGCACAACTACACACTGAATATGGGTTTCCTCAACAATTGAAAGCGGCAAAATCTAAATGATTAAAGGAAGAGCCAAAGAAGATAGAGATAGAAGTAGGTGATCTCTGGCTCACTGCACTTTTCTCAGCCAGTTTCTGCTGGGTGTCGTGGATCGCTCTCTTGTTCTCCAGTTGCTCCTTGCACAGGGCAACGCTGAAGATCCAATCCATTTCAATCGGGGAAAATGTAAAACATGTCAGAGACCACATGTCAAAGGAGACCACATCATAAGACAAGCCCACATTCTGTCAGGGACTGTGGTGAAACAAAAACCATATCAAAGACAAAACCACAAAGCAGACATGGGTTCGAACGGATGAACAGCCTAGAAGTTAGAACGATTGACGACAGAGGGCTCAGATGATTAATTCCTTCAATCGTGACCGTTTAAAGCAGCATGAGAAGCTTTTGCGGGTGCAGTGTTTGAACGTAAAGATGTGAGACTTGGAGACTAGCGTGCATCAACACTGACATTTTCTCTTCCGATCTGCGCCGCTGTTCATCGTAGCTCTTCATCATCCGCTCCAGAATGTCTTTGATTGCATCCTGGCCTCCAGGCAGCTAATTAAATGGACAGGGTTTAGAATTAAAATGTAAAAGTATCACCAGCACAGGAATGGGTCCAGAGATAAAAAGAACTGCTTGGTCAAACGCAACCAGTGCCTCAGGCTGTTGAAGAGAATGACATAAGCAATGAATAAGTATTTAAATAGCATGGCCTTGTATATCAAAAGGCATTCGAGCCTCCTCTGTTAATACCTTGTGGATAACGCGGTTTCAAGATAACTCTCAGAAGAAGAAAAAACACAGAACAGATGTCTAAAGGGAGTGTTGGTTGTCATTGTCAATTTAACCAAATCTCCATTTCATCCTAATTCTATTGTGAGACTTCTGACTGACCAGCACCCTTACCCTGTCCATCTCCAAACCGGTCCGCTCAGGGACATCCTCTGGAGAGGCTCCGGGTTGCTGCGGTTCCCCCGTCTGCCTGAAACGGGCATCTCGAGCATGGGCCGGGCCAAGAAGTTCCCTGCTTAGCTCGTCATTCTGGCCTAGCTCCCTCTCGTAGGCGGCGGACAGGTCAATGTAGTTCCTCTTCAGGGTAATACACTCCTCTGTGAGGTCACTTCCTGTCTTCTCTGCCAAATGCAGACGTGCAGTGAGGGACTGGACTTCCCAGCGGAGCCTGTCTCGTTCTATTTCCATCTCCGTCAATACTCCTTCCTGGGACAGGATCTGAGGAGGGGTGGGTAAGGAGGGGGATATAGAGAATTATCTGTACGTCAGAATAGGAGTGATTACGTTCTTATAGATCGAATTTATCCAAACCTAGCTTTCCATCATATGGGTAAAATAAGTCCCAAACATATGAAACTAATATTAAATGAAAATAATAATCTAGATTTGTTATAAATATTACCTGGTTTTTCAACTTAAAAGATTCCTTTTCAAATTGCTCCCATAATTTGTTGGTTTGTATCTGTACTTCAACAAGCTCTTTGGATATCTGACGAATTAAAAAATCTATTATACATGTTCCTGTTACACAAAAAAATTCCAAAAAGTATGTTAAAAAAGTGCTTGCTTGTTGGATTTCCTGATTAAGCCGCTGGTTTCATATATTCTACCTTTAGTTTTTCCTCTTCACTTGAGACCAGTTTTAAGGATAAGTCAGTCTTGGAGCCTGTAAACTGGCCTGACTTGCTCTCAAGGTGACCCAGGTTGGTAAAGAGGAGTTCATTATTGGCATGGAGCTCCACCTGTATATGTATTTATTGATTATGGTACTTAGTTAAATACGTGCTTAAATTATACTACTAGTATTTGTAACACATGGATTTGCAAGAACTGTTTCAAAGTCAATTACTCACATTTTCTCCTGCCAAAGAAAGTATTTGGTCCTTTAGTTCATCTAAGGACGAAAGTTGTTCTTGTGTGCCCATATTGGTATTTTTAGTTACAATACAGAGGTATGGGGTATGCAGGTATTCAACCTCACACTTGTATCAACAACAGTGGTTGTTGCCATGGTGCCCACCTGGTTCATGGACAACATTATCCACCGTTTTGGGACATTTGGGATTAATTTAATATTAATTAAATTATCTGACGTAATTCAGTGTGTCTTGTAGCATTCGTTATTTTTTTTATATTATATTTTATTTTACTATTTTAAACGTCAGAGGTCGAGCCTGAACACAACCAGTTCCGGATCAAACAGACACTTAGGCGCCACAACAGCGCCCCCGTGCGGTGGCAGTTGGAACAGCCGTTAGTATTTTCCCTTATTTGCACCTTAACGAGCCTTCAGATTATATAACATAAAAAACACCCGTACGTTTTAACATAAAACTACTAAATAATGACTGAGCGAGTTGCGATTGCAAAGGGGTCTCGTAAAGACAAACGTGCGGACCAGCGTCGAGGGTCAACCGTGCACATTAATATGCGGGATGACTAGGAAACCCAAGCCCTCCCCCCCCGCTGTGATCCGGGGGTCATCCGTTTGGCGAGCACGCGTACGAGCACGACCGGTGTAGAGACCGGGCTGATGGGGGGTCTGCAGGTATTCTGGGGGTTTGTAAAGAGCAGGGGTTTGACCGCTACAGATACGTTGTCATGGTGATGGTTGGAGACAGGAGAGGGCAGACTGTGCAGATGTGTTGGAGAAACAGACAACCACCTGACTCACATTGGAGAACAGACACGTGTTTGTTGTTGGCACGGTTTATGTCATTTAATGCGAGTGATTGAAGTCAATGTCATGGAAAAATTAAACATGTGTCTGCATGTGAATAAATGAGAAAGATATTTGTGTCTGTACTTTTTTAAGCTGTTGGCCTTATAACAGAGCAAACCACTTAAAACACGTGTAAATATTTTTATAGAAAAAGTGTAATATAGCAATACAGATTACAAAGCATATTTCAACATGTTCAATGAACTCACAGGATAATGTACAAATAAGATCAGTAATACACACACAGCACATTCTGATGTGAATTATTTTCTGACCGCACGTATAAAATTGATTTATTCCATAACAGCTGGGAAATTGTCAGGAATATCAAGGATTTAGATTAAAATTGCATGCAACTTTCGGCTCCGAAGAAGGCATTACTTTGCATTTATATATGTTATTCTGCATAAGACCAAAAGCTAACCAGCATCTGCAAAACACATCGATATTGTATAAATGTGTGACATATATATTGCACCCTTCTTTCAAATGAGGCTTAGTGTTAAAATATATATAGTATTTCTAGGGTTACACAATCTAAGGAAATCAAACATTTTATTTGCAATGAATACATGTATAAAACGTGTAATGAATGATGAGTGTTTAATTGACTGGGCTGACAGTACTATACACCCTCTCTGGTGCCACATGTAAGGTGGTCTCTTTATGCTGCAGCTGATTAAATAACCAGAGTCAGACCAGCGGGTCTCTATTCACCATAGACGTCTGGTTTATTTAGGTGCACGGTTGCTCTTAATCACCAGATTGAACCGATCAGCTGCTCATTCGAGATGGTGAATAGCAAAATCAGATCATTTTGCGTTACAAGTCCCCTGGGTTGGACTCTAGGGCTTCGTCCTCCTCGACCTCCTCGTCCTCTCCCCCGCTATCCCGGCGTTCTCCCCTGCTTGGGAGGGGCCCCCTGCCCATGGGTAAACCCACTGCCGACTGCAGGGCTGCCAGGCTGCCCTGGCTAACGTAGTAGCTGATGTTTAGAGAAGGTAGCAACCTCTGCAGCTCCTGCAGCAGACCATATGCCTGATAGAGACGGACAGTTAGAAAGCATCCTGATGTATATACAGAATGTCTATGAATACCTTTATAAACGTATGTAAGCGGTAAGGCACAATATCCCAGGGCACAGCCCTTACTTATGCTATACTAATGCTCTACAAACCACCCAGATGCCTTTATGCAGTTATATGAACATGCTAATATACACAGCAGTGATTCATGTGTGAACCAACTGAAGGACACTCACCACCTGATAGCTGCCCTGCTGACAGTGGTGCTCCACCAGGAAGCCAAATGCGTCTCCTGTCCTGACGGCTGGGTCCAGGTCCGGTTCCTCTATTAGGGCCTCACACAGACGCACTGCCTCACCTGGGTCCTCCTGGTACAACCTTCAGGGACAGATGGAATTACTAGTGTGTCCACACACTGGACTGGTACTGTGTTTATATCACAGAAACACACATGACAAAATGTGTCAAATTGGAGGATATATGCTTAAAAAAAAATCCACATCTCAGTCATTTACACGCAAGAGACCTGCAGCTTTGACTGCTCCTCAAATCGCACTAAAAGACAAAGAGAGACTTAGAGTGCATTGATGTTCTCACCTGCGTGCCTGGACAAACCTCTTGACCAGGGTGATCTTATGCTGCAGGTCAGCCAGACGAGCCTCCTGTTTATCTGGGCTCTGACCCTTAGCCTTCGATAGGCACTTGTAAGCCTCCGTCAGAGCGCCCATTGCTTTCTCATAGTTTTGGTAGTCGTCGATCTCCACCTGAATAGGGTAAATGCATCGACAGACATTGAGACACATTTATGGTTTATGAGACAAAGTAATTATTCAAATATCCACGTTGGTTTATAAATACACAAATGTTTATAAGGTTAGTTCACTTTCTACAGATTAAATCATGGATAAATCTGTGCGTTGTTATAATTAAGTTCAGGGACGTTTCTGGATTACATCTTTGAATTCAGTTGACACTTAACAGAAAAGATTTGCTGGCAAATTATCCATTTTGGATTTTTGAATAACTACCTAAATTGTTCTGCAGCTTTACTGATAGTACAGTTTATAGCCAATGCATTACAGACAACTTGGCTGACATAAGAAAATAATAAACCTTTAGTGGAGACCTTTATAAATGCCAATATGATGATATAAAGCTCCTTACCTGGGCACAAGCTTCATAGAAGCCCGCTAGCAGGTCCAGCGCCCGGCCTTTGGTGTAAAAGCTAATTATGTTCTTCATGATCTCCGGATCTTTCCTCCAGTCAAGAGACTGCAGGTAGTTGGCAGCCATAATGTAGATCTCCTTCTGACGAGACACTCCAGCAAAGAACACAATCTTCTCTGTGTCCCCTGACTTCAGTAGCGCCCGCATAGCCTGTAGAAGAGAAGGAATAAAATGTGTTTCTCTGTAGAATATCTGTATTATGCGAGGTGCTGGGTGAACAAAACCAAAGAAATACCTAAGCCTACAGAATAGTTCCAACTGCATAAACTCACCAATGCAAAAGTAGAAAATAAAACACAGAAAATAGCTCTACTTGGACAACAGCAATCAATACATAATAAATCCAATCTCCGATTATAATAACCTAAGTAGTGCTCAATGTCCATATAAATGCGCTGCCGCACGTCTCTGTTGTCTGACGTGGATTCCGCAGCTCAGTGTGACGGAGGAGAGATTGGTTAGCATGTTGACTTGTGTGTCCTCACCCTCAGCTTGTTGCCTGCCTGCGTGTATTTCTTGGTTGCCAGGTGATAGTTTCCCTGGCGCATGCAGCAGTCGGCGATTCTCTCCAGCAGCTCTTTACGGGCCTCCTCTGAGAGGTCCTTGGACTCCTTGGTTACGGTCATACTCTCTGCCAGTTCCTCTGTGATGGTCAAACTCTGGTCCAGACACAGCTGCAGGGCCTCATGGTACTGAGGTTAAACACACACACATTAGATACAGTATGCGCATGCGTACTTCATGTGAAACACTTGACTTGAACTTAATTACCAATTTTGATTGTGTTCATACATTGTTGAAGTACCTATAAGCCAATGTAAAATTAGTTTAGGCCGTAGATGGTTTTGGGTGACGGGGCACGAGCACTGGATATGTGTACATGCACATCACAGGTCATAGGTCATCCAAGACGTACCTTTTTGGCTGCCAATAGCAGCTCCACTGCCTTCTCATAATGGGCGTGTTTGATGAAGAAGTCCGAGCAGCGGGACAACAGAGCTGGGTCAGATGTTTCATCCAGATCCTCGGCTATGAGGCGCAGGGCTGCGAACTGCTCCGTGGTGAAGGCCAGCTCCAGAGCCTTGGAGAAATGACCGGCCTGGGAGAAGATTAAGGAACAACCGACGTTCCATGTGGGGGGAATAATGTTTAACAATGAACGTATGTGATCCAGCGTGTAGCTATGAGAGTTCATCCGCCCTTACCCGTACCCTAACCCTAACCCGTACCCTAACCCTTACCCTAACAGACTCTGACGCCCTCTTGTGGTGTTACATTTAAACTATTCCGCAGACACTCATCCAGAGCGACTTGGAGGTCAAACATACACTGAAGGGTGGCTAAAGATGGACACAACTCAGTTGTAGTTCACTCTATAAATTAGTCATCAGCAAGTCAGCATCGGAAAGACAATATAAAAAAACTGTTTATAGAGTAAAAAGTATGATTTCTTAAAACGAGCAGAGATTGTGCCTTCCTAGCCTCGAGAGGTAGCCGTTTCCACTATTAGGTTGCCATGACAGCAAAGGGATTAGCCATGGGAGACCCCGGGTATAAGGCTGACCTTGTGATAAAGCATGACAGCCCGGTCCATATGTGAGCCCTTCTCTTCGTAGTAACACGCAGCCTCCATCATGTCCTCAGGGTTACTGAGGAGGGCCAGATTCAGAAGCTGGTCATCCAAGCCGTTCTCCTGAAGCACAACAAGAAACAGGACAGTGATGATGACTGGGCCACAGATAATACAGTCTGTGACTACAACCGCACAATTAATAACGCAAAATAATGCATAATAATCAACAACAAAACAGTGAAATTGAGGTCAATTATATAGAGTATTCATTCACTTGTGCTTCCATCATTGGGGACAGTGGTTCAGCTGTTACCTTGCAGAGGCGTATGGCGTTATTGTAGGCCTGGGCTCGTGTGTAGAAGTGGACCGACTGGCTAATCTCCTCCTGGCCCTCGTACTGCCGGGCTAGGTGGTACGACGCAGCCCGGTTCCCCGTGGTGTTGGCTATCTCAGAGGCCTGTCAAAAATACCGCATTGTCATTGGACATTAAATTTGTAAATTAATAAATTACCATGTTTTTCAACATGCCTTTGGAGTTCCAATTGGCCACTCTTGTGTGTGCTACATCATAAATGTTCCCCTTGTGTGTGCTACATCATAAATGTTCTCCTTGTGTGTGCTACATCATAAGTGTTCCCCTTGTGTGTGCTACATCATAAATGTTCCCCTTGTGTGTGCTACATCATAAATGTTCCCCTTGTGTGTGCTACATCATAAATGTTCCCCTTGTGTGTGCTACATCATAAATGTTCCCCTTGTGTGTGCTACATCATAAATGTTCCCCTTGTGTGTGCTACATCATAAATGTTCTCCTTGTGTGTGCTACATCATAAGTGTTCCCCTTGTGTGTGCTACATCATAAATGTTCCCCTTGTGTGTGCTACATCATAAATGTTCCCCTTGTGTGTGCTACATCATAAATGTTCCCCTTGTGTGTGCTACATCATAAATGTTCCCCTTGTGTGTGCTACATCATAAATGTTCCCCTTGTGTGTGCTACATCATAAACTTCACCTTCTGAATGTTCCCAAGGTAGCAGTGCACCCGGACCAGCGAAAGGAAGTCCTGTGCGTATTCATAGTAACGCAGAGCAGACTCCATGTCTGACTGACTTTCCAGGTACTGGGCCCACCACTTATAGATGTTTCTGGATCAACAGGGAACAATGGGTTTTTAGCACAATACTGTCCAGATACTGGGCCCACCACTTATAGATGTTTCTGGATCAACAGGGAACACTGGGTTTTTAGCACAATACTGTCCAGATACTGGGACCACCACTTATAGATGTTTCTGACCAAACCTACTTGTCCTTCTTCTTGTTGACATAGGACTCCAGTGATTGTGCGTCATCCAGAAGCATTCTGGGTACCTCAAACCGATGTGTGTCAGACCTCTCATAGCTAAACACAAAGAGAAATAACACAGGGAGAAATAAATCCAGAATAATGACATGAATTAAACTATATAAAAAACAAAACAGTCTCTAGGAGGACTATTGTCTCTTACAATAGGAACAGTCTCTTACAATAGGAGGGCTATTCCCTTGTCTCCTACAATAGAAGGGCTATTCCCTTATCTCCTACAATAGGAGGGCTATTCCCTTGTCTCCTACAATAGGAGGGCTATTCCCTTGTCTCCTGCAATAGGAGGACTATTCCCTTGTCTCCTACAATAGGAGGACTATTCCCTTGTCTCCTACAATAGGAGGGCTATTCCCTTGTCTCCTACAATAGGAGGGCTATTCCCTTGTCTCCTACAATAGGAGGGCTATTCCCTTGTCTCCTACAATAGGAGGGCTATTCCCTTGTCTCCTACAATAGGAGGGCTATTCCCTTGTCTACAATAGGAGGGCTATTCCCTTGTCTCCTGCAATAGGAGGACTATTCCCTTGTCTCCTACAATAGGAGGACTATTCCCTTGTCTCCTACAATAGGAGGGCTATTCCCTTGTCTCCTACAATAGGAGGGCTATTCCCTTGTCTCCTACAATAGGAGGGCTATTCCCTTGTCTCCTACAATAGGAGGGCTATTCCCTTGTCTCCTACAATAGGAGGGCTATTCCCTTGTCTCCTACAATAGGAGGGCTATTCCCTTGTCTCCTACAATAGGAGGGCTATTCCCTTGTCTCCTACAATAGGAGGGCTATTCCCTGGTCTCCTACAATAGGAGGGCTATTCCCTGGTCTCCTACAATAGGAGGGCTATTCCCTTGTCTCCTACAATAGGAGGGCTATTCCCTTGTCTCCTACAATAGGAGGGCTATTCCCTTGTCTCCTACAATAGGAGGGCTATTCCCTTGTCTCCTACAATAGGAGGGCTATTCCCTTGTCTCTTACAATAGGAGGGCTATTCCCTTGTCTCTTACAATAGGAGGGCTATTCCCTTGTCTCCTATGGCCTCCAGGTGTTTGGCGTGGCTGTAGTATGTCGTCCTGAGGTGGATCCGATCATGGTTTTCTGCGGTCTCCAGCGCCTGGGGCCACCTGTCTGACGCCTGGTACAACTTGTTAAGGAGGTCGAAGCGGCCGCAGCTCTTGTACAACTTCTCTGCATCGTCCTGCACCCCGGGGGAGGTGGGTTGAATGCGACAACAGCATGGTTAGCGTCATGATGAGAAACATCACCTGACTACAGCGTACCCAAACATACTACAGATAATCCCAGATGTTTCTGGGTGGAGGGTGGCATCCTCACCAGCATGCCCAGTTGCAGGGCCAGCACTGCCACCCTGGCCTCCAGTTCAGGCTCCGCTTCAGCCTCCCGGAGTGCCCGTGCCGCCCTGGCATTGCCCATATTGCCAAGACACACCCGCGCCACATCCAGACGCTGGTTCTTCACACACATCCTCGCCATGTTCTCCCATACCGCCTCACTGCAGGGAGAGGAACACATTGGTTGAGAGTGAGAGCCATGTGTGTGTTTGTGTGTGAGAGTGAGAGCCATGTGTGTGAGAGTGAGAGCCATGTGTGTGTTTGTGTGTGAGAGTGAGAGCCATGTGTGTGAGAGTGAGAGCCATGTGTGTGTTTGTGTGTGAGAGTGAGAGCCATGTGTGTGAGAGTGAGAGCCATGTGTGTGTTTGTGTGTGAGAGTGAGAGCCATGTGTGTGAGAGTGAGAGCCATGTGTGTGAGAGTGAGAGCCATGTGTGTGTTTGTGTGTGAGAGTGAGAGCCATGTGTGTGAGAGTGAGAGCCATGTGTGTGAGAGTGAGAGCCATGTGTGTGTTTGTGTGTGAGAGTGAGAGCCATGTGTGTGAGAGTGAGAGCCATGTGTGTGTTTGTGTGTGAGAGTGAGAGCCATGTGTGTGTTTGTGTGTGAGAGTGAGAGCCATGTGTGTGAGAGTGAGAGCCATGTGTGTGTTTGTTTAAAGACAAGATATGGAAACAAATACTGGATGACAGAATTGGATGAAAAGAAATATCGCAAACCACTAAAAAAAGGCCAGTAAAGGTCGCAGGAGGTCATAAGAACAGGAGGCCATAAGAACAGGAGGCCATAAGAACAGGAGGCCATAAGAACAGGAGGCCATAAGAACAGGAGGCCATAAGAACAGGAGGCCATAAGAACAGGAGGCCATAAGAACAGGAGGCCAAGCAGAGAAGGAATGTTTGTTACAGCTTGAGATGTGTACGCTTTATGTCGTATACAGTGTTCATATCTATAATTAAAGCACTTTGAATTGCCCTGTGTATGAAATGTAATATACAAATAAAACCTGCCTTGCTTAGAGTGCAAGAAAATCCAACTTAACACACACAGACACAGACACACACACACACACACAGACACACACACACAGACACACGTTCTCACATTCTGTCACCTACGTCACCCTCAACCCCCATTTTAGATTCCACTCCCATCTGGGCCTTATTTGTGCCTCTTCCCCACGTCCCCTCCCAACTCCCTGAGCCTTTTCGGCTGATACAGATGTGGGCTGTTTATTAAGGCCGGGCTACAGGAAATTCCCTAAATCTTCAGGGGCCCGGGGACGCGCAAGCTGGGTAAAGGAGTCCATGCTATGTAGCACTGCTCTGGCCAGCGTACACATGTTCCCTTTCCTCACGGAGCCCAGAGAAACAAATCCCAAATCTCCAGGTTAATTCGTCTCTGAATAAACATCCTACACAGATGTTTCATAGCCAGGCAAATTATTGAAACAGCCCTACGGGTTTCGTGACATGGAGAAATAGACAGCAGAGGTAAAACCAACAGAGAGAAAAACAGAGAGAGGGTAAATCAGAAAGGACAGAGGGGTTCTGCCATTTGCCCCCCCTGTCCGTTTTCCTTTCAGGAAACGTATCCTGTTCTGTTGCTGGTCTGACCGTAGGGGCTAGGGTGTTTGTCGTTGTCAGAGAGAGAGAGACAGAGAGAGAGAGAGAGAGAGAGACAGAGAGCAGGACCTGAAGCAGCTACAGTAGAAGGCACCTAGTGCTTAAACACTCATGCATTGTCACACGCAGACAGAGAATGGGAGGGGGATTTCTGGTCAGACAACTTGTAGCCATAGAGTGATATCTTCCACCCTGAACCAACTCCCCCTTCTTGAACCAGGAGCACCTCCTCTTCCCAGTGAGGGTGAGGTATAGATAGATAGACGGAGCGAGAGAGAGGCCGAGAGAGAGTGACTCAGATGAAAACTAGAGCTTCTGCAGCCAGATAACGGAGCCCTTCCCTCAGTGAGCCACTCAGTAACACGATCCAGAGGACCATCTCTGCTCTGCGTTTCCACTCCCTCACCGTCCCTGGAGCCTGAAGAAGAAAAAACCCCAGAGACAGACACACGTCCAGAGGAGAGCCTGAAACCACCGTGGAGGACCAGCAGAGAAGTGACAACGAGTGGCGGTCAGAAGAGCAGAGAAAAGGGGTGAAAGAAAAAGTACAAAACCGAAAGATTTACAGGGAACAACGTGGGGAGGTTGGAGAGCGACTTCAGCTGCAGCCGGTCACCGGAGCCAGGGGAATGGACCTCGGTGCCTGTCGGATTAACCCACGCTGGGCCACCGTGCACTCTGAGGAGGAAGGCTGAACCAACGCTTAGTCACCGTGTGCCTCGGACAAGCCAATGACGATGAACGGAGATGTTCTTTAGCTGAGCCAACGACGCGTTCCCCTCTATTGCTCTTCAGTGGCTCCATAACCTTTAGCCGCTAGCCGACCGGCGGTGGAGGAGGAGGTGAGCCAGGGGGCTCAGAGCTCCCAGGACAGACGGGGCAGCACCGGAGACGAACGGAGGGACGAGAACGAGGCGGGGGAGGGAGCGGAGGTCGAGGTGGCGGGGGGCCAGCGGCGTATGGCCGTGCAGCGGCTGGTGACGGCGGCAGTGGCAGTGGCCCTGCTGTCCCTGGTGCTCAACAACGTGGCGGCCTTCACCCCAAGCTGGGTGCTGCAGGCCCTGGAGGATGGACGAAAGCGCAGCGTGGGACTCTGGAGAATGTGCCCCATTGTGGTGGGGGGAGAGAGGGGCTGGGATGAAACCGTGGTCGGGAGACGAGGTCAGGGACCACAGACGTTGTGTGAAGCCCTGGGCTGGGGCTCGGAGTACGTGGGTTACCAGGAGTCCCGGAGCTCCGTCAAATGTAAGTGTTTGTTTCCTTATAATAGTGCACAGTTAGCCCAAAACCTGTGTCTGTGTTTGTGTTTCACCAGTCTACTTCATTCCTTATAATAGTGCACAGTTAGCCCAAAACCTGTGTCTGTGTGTGTTTCACCAGTCTACTTCATTCCTTATAATAGTGCACAGTTAGCCCAAAACCTGTGTCTGTGTTTGTGTTTCACCAGTCTACTTCATTCCTTATAATAGTGCACAGTTAGCCCAAAACCTGTGTCTGTGTTTGTGTTTCACCAGTCTACTTCATTCCTTATAATAGTGCACAGTTAGCCCAAAACCTGTGTCTGTGTGTGTTTCACCAGTCTACTTCATTCCTTATAATAGTGCACAGTTAGCCCAAAACCTGTGTCTGTGTGTATTTGTGTTTCACCAGTCTACTTCATTCCTTATAATAGTGCACAGTTTGCCCAAAACCTGTGTCTGTGTGTATTTGTGTTTCACCAGTCTACTTCATTCCTTATAATAGTGCACAGTTAGCCCAAAACATGTGTCTGTGTGTGTTTGTGTGTGTTTCACCAGTCTACTTCATTCCTTACTAATAGTGCACAGTTATCCCAACACATGTTTCTGTGTGCGTTTGCGTTTCAGTTAATACTAGATAAAGCAAGATCTGGACCCAAATGTCAGCTGTTAACCGCTGTGGAATGTAATGTTTTAAAAGCAGATTGAGGGAACCTCATGTAACATAATCAAATGGCTGTCTAGGCTGTATTGGACTGTAACAACATACACCAATAACATGTGGAATATAACATGCATGTCAAAAATACACCTCAGATAACATTGTCTGGAAATTAATCTGTTACGCTATACCTGTCTTATAAAGGCTGCAAACAAACATGATCATTCTGGTATGACAAAAATTGATAGAATTCTAGAGAGATAATATTTTGACAAAATTCCAGTATGATCCAAAGTTTGATCAACATTTGACATCATACTAGAAAGACAGCAATAGCAGGTCAATTGAACACAGGTCATCTCTTCAGATTTGGATTTGGCTGTTAATAACTTGCCATACTCTTCAGATTTGGACCGATGGCTGTTAATAACTTGCCATACTCTTCAGATTTGGACCGATGGCTGTTAATAACTTGCCATACTCTTCAGATTTGGACCGATGGCTGTTAATAACTTTTAATAACTTGCCATACTCTTCAGATTTGGACCAATGGCTGTTAATAATTGACCATACTCTCCGCCCCCCAGTGCAGTTTGACATGATGCGGGCGTGTAACCTGATGGCCACCGTGGCTCTAGCGGCTGGTCAGCTGATCTTCCTGCTGGGCTTGATGGAGCTGCCCTTGGTCACCCAGGACTCCCAGTGGTGGGAGGAGGCTATTGCAGCTCTATTCCAGTTGGCCAGTGAGTACCACAGCAACCTAGTTAAAGACCTGGGCATCTACTGTAGTTACCCACTGTTTAGTGAACAATGACTAAGTCAAGAATGTGGCTTCTACGCAGAAAGCTCAGAGATTGGAGTGTGTAGTTTATGGGTGACTGTAAGACGTCTAGGAGATTGTCCGGCATCTTCATTTGTCAGGTACTTGGTGCCATGTCAGATGTAGGAGGTCCTACAAAGATTGAGCAGGACCATAGCTCACCATTGCTTGGTCACATTCATCTAGACGTGGGGTTTCAGAGTACTTCTGGTTTTAATTCCAATTTCGCTGATTACAACCTGGGACACCAGGTGATTAGATTTGTCCACCACACGCACGCGCACACAACACATAAGTGATACAAATAAACTATAAACCACATTATGCACAAACCAAGATACTAAATGACACCATAAGCAGAACAGTGGGTCAATTGAAGTGAACAAGCCAGTGTTATAAGTCTTCAGTTCAACTCTGAAATGGTCTTTTGTTTATCGCTTTAAGGCTTTTTTTTCGCAGAATGCTCCTCAGATCTAAAAATGTCCAGTTGAGAAGCACAAAGGTCCCTCGTTCTCTGTAAAACTCATTGGTCAAACCCCAGGAGCTTTGATTGGCTAGGGGACAAAATGAATAAATACATTTCAAAAACCCTAAACAACTATGTGAGCGGGAGGGGTTCAGGATGAGCTGGGAGACCGGAGACTTGTTATCATTCTGGGACAGAAGGTCAATTACAAAGAAAATCAACTATGAATAGCAATTGCTCAACGCCCCCAATTGTTACCGTCCACGATTCCGACTGGGATTATGTAAAAGTTCACCCAGCGCAGCCAAAAGAGGACTGGCCAACCTCGGAGCATGATTCCTCTCTAGGTTTCTTTCATAAAATACATTTGATTGATTGACTTATCTATACCAGAGGGACGCGTGCCTGCTTGGGAAGGGAACATTCCGGTTCACATGTTTGGGAGTTAGTTGGGAACAGTGTGTTGTTTATGGATGTCAGACCCAGTCAGTACTGTGGCACAACAGACGCAGCATCCAGAAGTCTAAATATAGCCGCCGGTCCGACAGGCTGGTGGCCCAGCCGGAGTTGCAACGAGTCAGGCAGCGACTGTCGGGCGCCAGGATATCCCTGCTCAGGACGAGGAAATGCCTGCGACTACCTGTTATGCAAACCCAGAGGAAGGGGGAGGGGGGGGGGACACCAAAGACAGTGGGACAGGGACTGGGTGTTTGTATGTGCTCACATGTCGGATTGGCCGGGACAAAACAGCACTAAGGGTGGGAACAGCTGCTGTCCAGATAAGCTTGGCATAGCTTTTATGCCGGTGTTTGTGAAATGCCTGTGTTTATGCCTGTGTTTGTGGAATGCCTGTGTTTATGCCTGTGTTTATGCCTGTGTTTGTGGAATGCCTGTGTTTGTGGAATGCCGCTGTTCATGCCTGTGTTCATGCCTGTGTTTGTGCCTGTGTTTGGAATGGCTGTGTTTATGCCTGTGTTTGTGGAATGCCTGTGTTTGTGGAATGCCTGTGTTTATGCCTGCCTGTGTTCATTGCCTGTGTTGGAAATGCCTGTATTTATGCCTGTGTTTGTGGAATGCCTGTGTTTATGACTGTGTTTATGCCTGTGTTTATGCCCGTGTTTGTGGAATGCCTGTGTTTATTCCTGTGTTTATGCCTGTGTTTATGCCTGTGTTTGTGCCTGTGTTTGTGTAATGTCCAGTAACGGGGGGCCACTCAGAGGTCCCTTGTCCACATGAGATAAAACGTTAGCCTCGTCAGCACGCCATCGTCCAGGACTTTCATCTAAACGTCCTAGAGAGGAACCACCCAATTCATTACTGATTCCCCTTACAAAAGACATGCTGTGCCAAACTATTGTTTGTTTGTTAACAATGGGCAGAAAAAAATGATGAATATAATCTTCCGTTATTCTGTTCTCATATCAAGGGTAGTCGTCTGTAGTAATTTAGAAAGAACACGCCATAAACGCAGTCTACAAAGGTCGATATTAGTTAGGAAACTAGCATGACTGATGAATCCGACAAACACACACAAACCCAGCCGCCTTCCCAGAGCTAAAAATACACACTGTTGGAAAAATGGCACCAGTATCTGAAGACGTCACATTAGGTCAGCAAAAGTCAACCAAAAATACATGACTTAGTAAGGCTGTCAAGACAGTAGATGATAATAACAGTTCCCAGGGAATGAAAGTAACATCTGCTACAAGTAGGGCGTGTGCTCAGGGTTGATTCATATGCGATTTATCAGAAGAGAGATGCCTGCTGAATGCTGACGAAAACCACTGCCTCTCCACAGACTCAAACTTGCACCCGCTGGTAAATTCAGTCGACCTCCTCGGCTCAGTAATCCACCCCCCCCCTCTCAAACTCTCTCTCTCTCTCTCTCTCTCTGCTGTGAATGGGAGTTATTTTTACCAGCAGCCAATTTCACGGGAAAAAATGCTCTGTTTTCATTTCCCGATGTGCCAATAGCCTCAGCTATCACATGCAGACGATGTGAAAACAGTATCCATTCAGTGATATCTCAACATTGGTATCAGCGGCAGATCTGAGCCTTGAAGGAGAGTCATACCAGTTTCACCCCCTGGGACCAACATGCGGAGGAATGTTTCTCAGAACGGGGTGGGAGCTGGGCGTCAAAGGTGAATAGTCTGAGATTCCAGTGGGTTTCAGATGAACGTTCACAGTTCACATGATTGCTTTCAAGTCATCGTGGGGTGGGGGGTGGAGTGGGTCTACAAGACGCGAAGCGGGCACCACTGGCATTGTGCCCGAACGGTGTCCTTGGCTATTGTGTCTCCCCTAAACAACGGGTCAAAACCACTTCCAAGAGGAACAATTACGAGGGAAATACGTGCTTCGTCCTGGCGGAAGAGAAAGGCCAGTCGACTGTGGCAAGTCGAGGAATTTGAGCGCGGGGGGGACGTCTTAAGCCTGGGGTGACCTGGACCTGAATGCACCACATACTGAGAACAAGGCATTTAGTGGGACGGTCTACATTCCAATCATTCTTTAATTATTGAAGAGGGCATGACCGCTTATTGTCGTCCAAGGATGATGACCATCAGTTTGAAGGACGAGTACATTTTCAGGACGAATTCTTTCGAAGGACAAGATAAGAATGGCATTTGATTAAATCCTTTCAGAACGGTCTTGGACAGCCTGACGGACAGCGGCCCGACCCGTGTGCTAACCTGAAGCCGAGGGTGTGGAGGACAGTGAAGGAAGGATGGAAGGAGGAAGGAGAGGAAGGAAGCCAAAGATTTAACTGTGCCAAAAAAAACGGTTCACACAGCCCATCAAGTGTGGAGCCAGGAGACAGGGGAGGAGAGGGGCTTTATGGTTTCTTAGAAAATAATTAAAGCAGGTTAAACAAACAGAGACAGCCTGACAGATAAACACTTGCACGCAACTAAAATGCAAACATGCCTTCACAATCAAGACACACAGACACAGACAGACAGACAGACACACATGAAATGCCTTTAAATAAAAAATATACCAAAATTAATAAATGGAGAATAAAGATAAAATGTTAATTGAAAGAATGATTAAGACCTTGAAACTTCGCTTTCGTCGAAGAACCCTACATATGCAGCCGTTACAGCCTTGCAGAGTTTTGGCATTCTTGTCGTCAGTCTGCTGAGGTCATCTGAAGAAACTGCTTGCCATGTTTTTAGAGCCCTTCCCACAAGTTGGATCGGTTTGATGGGCACTTCTTACGTACCATACGGTCAAGCTGCTCCCACAACAGCTTAATAGAGTTGAGATAGAGTGACTGGGCTGCATCCTGAAGTATTAGCACACAGTGTTTTACAAGATCTTTATTTTCTCAGCACTTTCTTGCATGGCATAGCCTTCATTTCCTTGAACAAGAATAGACTGACGAGAAACAGACGAAAAGTATGTAGTTGATTGGGTCCAGAAACTTCTGAACGGTAGTGTATATTAGTCACACTGACAGGCATATACAACAATACACTCCCAACATCCTCTGATAAACAAAGACAAGCTAATGTATTACACCCAAACCCTCACAACATTTAAATAACGCTAGTTCAGTATTGGCACTGGCTTTCTGGCCTCTCACAGGAAACTGATTCATATCCTAACAGACGAACATCCTATTTTCCAAGTATTTCTGTTATCTTTATTTATACCAACTGTTTCTCGGATATTGCCAAATTAAGTGCTATTGTTAAACCTCCGCTTGGCTCCAGGAACCTATAAGGTACGAGAAAATTAATTGCCCTTAAAGATTTAGGTATGGCAATGTACTGTTGGCATTATATTTCCACGTAAATGGAACATGACACCGGCGTGTTGAAATTTACCAATCTATAATCCATCTTGTCAGGTTTTGTGCTGGTGATCGGCCTGGTGACGTTCTACAGGATCGGGCCGTACACACACCTGTCCTACTCGTGCTACGTGGACATCGCCGCCTGTCTCCTGGCAACGTTGGCCGCCGCCATGCTCATCTGGAACATCTTGCATCGGCGCGACGACTGCCTCACGCCGCGCGTCATCGTCATCAGCCGCTCGCTGGCGTCAAACATCCACCCGTGCAACGACAACAACTACGTGGAGTCGCCCTGTTGATCTCCGTGACCGCTGAACGGCGCCCGCATCGCCCATAACGACATTAACGATAACGACCTTCCCACAGGCAAACTGACAGTGTCTCCTCATATTAGCAGCTGTTTCAGCGATACTGGAGATATATTTGTGTAGTTCTTCTGGTGCTGGACTAACAAGCATTACCTGGTGTACAACTCAACATCTTCTAACATCACGACTGTAACTGACAACGATTCATGGGACAAGAATGTGCCCACGGACTGAGTAAATATATTTTCTGAGAGGATAATCCCTACATAAGCTAACTAAACTGTAGTGAATGTATTGCTGTAGTAGAGATGCTGTAGGCCAAATACTCAGAGGTTTCTTTAAATCCTACCTGGAATTTGTACAAGCATTTCCTCAGCATGTGCACCTAAAGACACCCTGCTTAGCAAAAGATCAAGCTGGATCTTGACATGTTTTGTTCTACGTGCACTTATATATTAACATATACTTCCTGAATACTGTTTATATTATTCTTAATATTAAAAACAAATATGGTTATGACAAACGGTTTAGGTTAACTCGCGTTAGCAAAATAATTTAATTATAATTAAGTAATCAATTCCTGTCCAATTTTTCTCAGAAGTGTAATATTTGCCAAAATATATTACCTACAATTACAGACCCCAGGACAGTTATTCACATGTAAGTAATTGACGATTTCAGTCAATCCTCTGATTACATTTTGGTTGGGATGCTTTCCTTTGGACAAAAAGCTGGCTTGTGGTACATGTACTTAAATTAATTTTATACAGTTGTATTAAACTATTGATCATATTGCGATTATATCATAAAGCTTTTTGGACTATTCCCTGAAGGCAAACAGTGAGTGCATGACAATAATAATAAATAATACAGATATAATCACGTGTTGTCTTTGAATTTCCTGAGTTTTTAGATCATTCCGACCATTTACAGGTGATGCAAATAACGTTGATCGTCTGATTACATGTCAAAGACTAAGCACATTATGAGGTAAGCAAACAATCAGTTCTCCTAGTCAATTGTGTTGGATGCAAAATACATATTGGCTAGAGCAAAGACCAGGGCGACGTTGAGAGACTTTAACACAAATAGTTTGGTTCTGCCCAGACAACTGGGTCAGAGCATCTGGGAAATGGCACGTCTACAAGAAACAAGAAACTGTCCAAATTCAGGTGTGCAACGCTGGAAGAAGAATAGCTAAGAAAGCCTATACTCATAAACAGTGATATGCAACGGTTACCGATGACAAAACTATTCAGTCAAAACCTTCAGGAGACTTCCTTGAGTGATTTGTGTAACTCGGAAATGGAAAATACGAAACACTACCCTTTTAAATTGATGGACGAGCACAGTGGAAATGTAGTAAATGCTTGTATTCACATGGAGCGATAACCCTGTCATCTGGAGTCAAGGACAACATGAATGACAGGAAATACTGGGGGTTTGGACTGTGCAAAGACATTTCATATTATACCTGACAAGAGAGAGAGATATGACAATGAGATATGAGTTAAGAAGTTAAATGCCTCATTAGTTTGAAAAATAGGGGTGTACCTAATTAGTTAGTCAATCTAGATCGTTTCTTGCTGATAATCACTGCCGATTCATGTTGTCATTGATAAAAAAATTCCACTAATGGATATATATATATATATATTTCAAACAAGAAACAGCCCACACCCCACAAGAATAATTAGCACACTAAGATGGGAACATCTGGTCTTGGCTATATTTAGAAAACATATATCTATCAATCTATTATAAGATTGGCTAATAGTGATTGGCAGTTCAAAGGTCATTTCCATGCAAATGGCCAGAGGAGTTGTTCAGGTCATGGATCAGACATAGAACAGGAAGTGCATCATCCTGTGGGTTGGGGTAAGCGGGAATCGAACACAACGCATTCCTTTGGCAATCGTTCGTAAAAAAGAAATCTTCTCAAGAGTCACATCCGATGCTATATACGATGCTACATCCTCTGACGTTTGTGCTTTTTGAGATCTTTCTATGTGATTGTGTTCCCAGCACTTCTGAGTTATTTAGAAATGCCCGTGCCTCAAATCCCAGAATTATCCATTAATTATGAGACCATTTAGTAGAAGATGTGTCACCGTAAATGTTTAGAAAAGGACATCCTCTCCCCATAACGTACACACCATTTCTAAGGAAATGTGGGTTCAACTTGTCTTACACAGTATTCATTAAAAAAGAGAAAAGAACAATATAACAAAACCCCAGAAAGACATGGCAGTTACAACTATTTGGTTTGGACTTTTCGTTTAAAGATAAAGCAGTAAACTTAAGTAAAATTCCATCCTGCTTACAAGAACTACTCTGAAGCTACAACCCGTAAATCAACTAGCGTACCAACTAACCAAGCCCGTGACCTGTTGATTCTAGTCAGTTCAATCAGAGCTACCAGCGGAAAAGGTTTGATGTAAAGACCGAAAAATAGAAAACAGCAACAACGGACATTTAAGATGTTGCCCCAAAGAGCAAAGCCTCAGAGAGCCGGTGAAAATAGAGCCGAGGTCATGCAGACAATAGCATCCCTATAGTATATCCTGACGAACTGGGATGTCCCTTATGGACCGGCAATCACAGGCTTGAGGCTCTCATAAGGGCCCTTCAGGAAGTGATGACACACACAGAACGCACATATTCTCCATAACGGATAGAGACGTACACAGAACACACGTATTCTCCGGCACTGATACAGAGACGTACACAGAACGCACATATTCTCCATAACGGATACAGAGACGTACACAGAACGCACATATTCTCCATAACGGATACAGAGACGTACACAGAACGCACATATTCTACTGCACTGATACGCTCTCAAGCAAGATATACGGTACAACTCACTCCGACAGGTTGTTATAACTTTAGGAGCTTCATATAAACTCTCTGGGGATACAGAAATTCTAGTTTGTAGATTTTGGTATTTCAGTGTGATTTCTACTGATGTGGGAAACCCCAATTAGATACAAATACACAGGTTTGTGTCATTTAAAACCCTGTTTGTCAGCAGGATGAACCATTTGTGAACAGGACACAGCCGTAGCTTCCAGTCAGACGATCGTGGAGATGACCGCAGGCCTGGGATCAGTGAACTAAGCTCTTACCTCTTGATGAGCTTGATGGACTTGAAGGCCTCATCCATGTTGCCGATGGTGAGGTTGAAACTGAAGTTCAGCATTGCATCGCGGGTGGCCTTCTCACAGTTCTCCAGACCCTGGAAGTCCCGAAGGGCTCGTCTGGATACCATGTGGGGGGACTGGGAAGACGGGGCAGCAGCCTGGGCCGGAGACGGAGCGGAGACTGGACCCGGGGCCACTTCTGGATCAGCATCTTTCTCACCAGGCTTGGATGTGGGATGAAGACACCCACTATGAGATGACACAGAACACGATGACCCAGAACCTGGACTCTCAATCCATGTGTCCAACCCTGGCAATGGATTTTATTCAACCCGTAGGCATCGTCCAAATCAACTTAAACTCAATTCCTGGTAAACAATTTATTGTGAGGATCAATTATGTCATTTTTAATATAGTTATAGTTAGTATGTTATATTCTAAGTTGAAAACTAGCAAGTGACTCGAGTTCACAGAGGTGCGATCAAAGCATTTGGCTGCTTGATTAGGAAGGGAAACTGACAAGCGTGCGCACACACACACACACACACACACAATTGTAGAGACATTTAGTCCTTAATCGTAGCAGATTAGGCTCAATGAAAGGAAACCGTCTCGGATATGAGATCTCAGGCTAATAGGAAGACAGAGACAAAAACGGCAACAAAGGCAGTGCAAATAGACACATGTCACAATGGCTCTAAACAAAACTTATTAGGTGACACAAATACTGTTATAGTTTCAACATTCAAATCACTAAATGACCTAAATTCTTTGATTAAAAATGTGCTCTTTAACAATTTTAACCGAATTGTATAACCCTTTTGGAATTGTAACTTTTTTATTCTGCCACTAGTTGGTAGGACTTTGGACTAAGATCTGAGGAGAGGTTTAGCTCAGACTAACTGCCGGGACAGTAGATACTCACATCTGGTAGAAAGATACAACCCCTCCGAAACAACAGCTGGTATAAATGAAAGCCAGACAAACACACAGGTGAATCAAATTACACTAACTCACGTACACTCGAACAATACAAGCAGGAGAAGATGAAGATGAAAAGAAAGACGGAATGTTTAGTTAAAGATAACAACCTTATAAAGGAAAGCACCAAGTCTCTACCCATTCAGTCAGTGTTTGGGTCTTTGGCTTTACCTTACGGGTGAAGTAATAGTAAGGAACATCCAAGGCCAGAAGGGACTGCAGACCAGCTGGTACGGGGTATGTGTCCTGCAGAAGGAGACCATGTTCCTGAGTGCAGAAGAACGTCACTACCAGCACATCCACCTGGAGGAGACAGCCAATACAGACCATTATGTTGGGTTACACAGGGGTCTGGGACCTTGGGGAACATGGGTAATCTCTGTGTCTCTCCTAGGATTCCTAGACAGACTAGGAGGAGTCATCTCCTGCATCCCTTTCATCTCATATCGAGTATTGATTGTTCCAGGAGATTAGATTAGGAGTAGTGAGGTATAGCACCCTATCACCACTACAGACAGTGAGGTCAAATGTGATAACATCACTCAAATCTCAGAGGAAAAACTGCATGTTACATTTCTGGTGGTTATTAGACATCTCTTACCCGGTCCCAATAGTCGGCTTGTGGGGAGTCGGACTGGACCAGTACCGTTTCACAGACGAACAAACGAGGCTCACTCTCGTCCCAGAAGTGAGAAATGGGACATCTCTCAATCAGCTCTGTCAATGGCCGCCTGGAGAACAAACACGGCCAGTCAGAAAACCCACTGCCATCCCACTCACAACCAGAACTAACGTTCGAGGGACGTGCAAACCTTTCTGCGTCATCGGACTGCGAGATGCCACTTGAAGGTCTGCCGGTGAAGAAGTCAAAGTAAGAGAGTGTGTCCATCTCCACGTCGTAGAAGTACATCTTGTTGTCCAGCCTCCCGTTCACCTAAACAGGAAGCATCCATCAGGTGATAAAATTACTTAACAGTTGCAGGTGTTGAAACTTTTCATATCACCATAAGAATATATATATATATCTGAACTGAGTGCATCTCATGCTGTCTTTAGACATCTCCATCTCTAAATCCATAGGAATATGAAGCCTAAGGTCCCTGCTCTGAGATCAGCTCCTCTGATGTTTATTTTCCTCCAGAAGAAAACGAGGAGAAGACGTGAGGAGATGACGTGAGGAGAGGACGTGAGGAGAGGAAAGTGAGGAGAGGACGTGAGGAGAGGAAGTGAGGACAGGGAGTGAGGAGAGTACGTGAGGAGAGGGCGTCAGGAGGGGACGTGAGGAGAGGAAGTGAGGAGAGGACATGAGGAGAGGACGTGAGGACAGGAAGTGAGGACAGAAAGTGGGGACAGGAAGTGAGGAGAGGAAGTGAGGACAGGAAGTGAGGACAGGAAGTGAGGACAGGAAGTGAGGACAGAAAGTGGGGACAGGAAGTGAGGAGAGGAAGTGAGGACAGGAAGTGAGGACAGGAAGTGAGGACAGGAAGTGAGGAGAGGACGTGAGGACAGGAAGTGAGGACAGGAAGTGAGGAGAGGACGTGAGGACAGGAAGTGAGGAGAGGAAGTGAGGAGAGGACGTGAGGACAGGAAGTGAGGACTTAATGATCATGACGATGGACAATCTCTCTCTGTTTCAGAGTCTCACCTGAGTGACCAGAATGCTGACTTGGCTGCCGTTGGCGTTACACTTGACAGATCTCAGCACTCCCAGATTAGGGATCAGGTCCATCATGTTCTTAGCACTGCTGTGTGCCTTGGCTTCTCTGTACACCCAGACAGTCAGAGATAGTTACACCCAGACAGTCAGAGATAGTTACACCCAGACAGTCAGAGATAGTTACACCCAGACAGTCAGAGATAGTTACACCCAGACAGTCAGAGATAGTTACACCCAGACAGTCAGAGATAGTTACACCCAGACAGTCAGAGATAGTTACACCCAGACAGTCAGAGATAGTTACACCCAGACAGTCAGAGATAGTTACACCCAGACAGTCAGAGATAGTTACACTGACAGTCTGGACGTTAAAAGTCATTGATTCAATTGAAATCCCATGAGCTGGACATATGGAGCCAAAACAACAAAACTTGAGTCACGGTCAAATACTGCTAGACTGAAACGTATACCTGCGAGTGAGGTCAAAGACCTTGATGTGAGCAGTGTCCGTCCCAACCACCAGGTAGCCCTGGCACACACTGAGAAGCACAGGGTTCCCCTCAGGATCAGAGAAGGTAAGTAACTGCTTGACAGTCCCCTGGGAGGCAGAGAAAGATACCGTCAGAGCAGTGTGGATAATAATTACGTTTATATTCTGTGAAGTAAGTAAAACAACGTTTGCCTCAAGTTCTAGGCGTGATTCTGCCTGGTCGAGGCTGACTTGACCGCTACAATTGAATGTTAAAAGCCAATGACAGGCGGCTCAACAATGCATTGTGGGAGTGTGGAATGGCGTGGGAGTGTGGGACTGACCTGTGGTGTGCGGACCTGCACTCTGTTGGGCTCCACAGTGTAGATGTTGTCATCATGCACAGCTAGGACTTGAGACTCACACTGGAAAGAACCTGAGAGCAAGCAGGTCAAGGGGGAACATGTAGAGCGTAATAATAACACAAATAATATGGTTTTTATGAACTGTCTTTTTGGTGCTTATAACGGTGCTGCACACTGCCGTGCCTGTGTTGAGTGAAGTGTTCAGAATAATTACCTGTGTCGCGCAGTGCGGTCCCTGAGGACTCGTACACGGTGACCTGCTTCCCGTTCCACACTGTGACCGTGTCCTGAACACACAACACACCAACATCAGTCGCCTAATATCTACAGAAAAGCCGAGACAGAGGCCGAGAGGCCGAGACAGAGGCCGAGACAGAGAGGCCGAGACAGAGAGGCCGAGACAGAGAGGCCGAGACAGAGAGGCCGAGACAGAGAGGCCGAGACAGAGAGACCGAGACCTTCCCAAAGCTTGTGATTTAGAAACCCTGGGAGCGGCTGAAAGGGCACATATTAGGGCCGGTTACCTTGGTGACGCAGACGCCCTTGATGTGCACGTTGGAGTGAAGGGCGAGTAGGGCGTCTGTGCTGAACACGGAGAGGCGGAGCTGAGTGGGGGTCAGCTGCACCGCCGCCACCTGCTGACCATAGTGGGCCGACATGACGTGCTCACAGAGGATCAGAACGGTTGACCCACTGTTGGCCGCCAGAAGGTTCTGGCTGGATCCCCACTGGAACTCACAAAAAAACAAACCGTTGTAAAACCCAATAAACGTTTACGGACCGACTACAACGCTCACGTAAAAGTACCGTGAGCCCGTCGGCACTGCGTTCAGCGGGATGTCCGCCAGTCTGTCAATGTACTGTCAATACGTGTTCTTATCTGACTTACACACACGGCGTGACTGACTGTGTACTGTGCTGCCACCTAGTGTCAATACCGTGTAATGTCTGAGAGAATAAGCGGCGGACCTGGAGTTGGCTGACGCTGCCCTGGATCTCCGTGGGCGTCTGGAGTTTCCACTGGGCCTTGGTGTCGGTTCTGGTGTTGGGTTTCCTCACCATCCTCCACAGGGCTATACGTCCCTTACTGGTGCCTGCCGCTAGGATCTCTGGGGTGACCCGGGGGGGAAGCAACATCATGGAACAATAAGACCCAGTCTATGTTCAAGCATTATACTGAAACTAATGTTCCCATCAGAGGAGTGAATGTATGGCTCGGCGCCAGGCTCATTTTGTGTGACCCACTCCTATGGCGGTCAGTGGATTTGACGGTGTGGAAAGGAGACAGTGGGAAAATCGCGACAAATACTCTTTGGCTAGTGTAACAGGAATTGTTTAACCCAAGTCAGCCAGAACGCTCCATTAGGCAGAGTGTAATGCTCTGGTTTACCTTTGGCTGTGCAGTAGGACACACAGTTGAGCAGCTCTCCTTTTTCAAAGCCCAGGCTCTCATCCAGAGATAGAATGTAGTTGTCACCCCTCTCCAAGTCCCAGAGTCTAGAAACAGAATGAACGTGAGCTCCACAGTCAGTGTGAAGATGGTCACGCGTGTTTGTCCGTGTTTTGGTTTAACAGATGGAATTAGAACCAGAGGTCCTCACAGAGATAATAAAACATGAAGGTAAACATTTAGGTAAACGTCCATCTTAGGGGTTAAGTTTAGGGTCAACCAAACAATTACTGTTAGTATTCCAATTCAGGTTACTTTAAGGTTTAGACATTACAGGTGGGTTTCAGGGTTGGGCATGGGTTAAGTTCAGGCATAAATGTTAGGTTATGGAAGTTAAGGTTAGGGAACATATACGTTTATATTTTCTGGTGTGTGTGTGTGTGTCGACACGTCTGACCTGATGACCGGTTCGCCTGTAGCTGTGATGAGGAGGCCCGTATCTGTGGAAACGATATCTGCATTCTGCCCAATCTTTCCACTTAGCTTGACCTACGACAACAACAGTACACACAAAAACACCAAATGTCACCCCCATGAACAAGCATTGCTCTCTCACACACTTGACTTCCACTCTATACCTTCATGAGCTCCTGGGCTCCCCCTTCAGGTCCCAGGGTGTACTGTGACAGCAGAAGGGCGTCCGTGACGACGGCCAAGATGTCTCTATCCTTCATGTAGAAAAGTTTCTGGACGGAGCCGTCCACGCTGAGCACCTGGCTGCTGACGCCACGCTCATTCACACAGTGGACCTTACCTGAGAGGGACGACACAAGCAACCACACACACAGGTAAAGAATCACACACACACACGTAAAGAACCACACACACAAACGTAAAGAACCACAAAGATACACACGTAAAGAACCACACATACACACACACGTAATGAACCACACACACACACACACACACGTAAAGAACCACACACACACACACGTAAAGAACCACACACACACGTAAAGAACCACACACACACGTAAAGAACCACACAGATACACACACACACGTAAAGAACCACACACACGCACACATAAAGAACCACACACACACACGTAAAGAACCAACCACACACACACGTAAAGAACCACACAGATACAGATACACACGCACACACACACACATTTAAACAACCACAACAACTGAGGTGAAATCAAAGGCTGACACGTAGAAAGCGTCCCAAACCATCGTCCGTGCTGATGTAGAACGACAGTCCCTCCTGAGGACCAATCATGAGTGACGCCGTCTTCCCGGCCTTCTTCCAGTTGAACATGTCCAGGGCGTCCTCGTCACCCCTCACCGCGGCCCGTGCCAGCATCGCCACGTCCCTGGAAACAAACACAATCCCAATCAGCGTATCAAATCGTCTGGAGCAGTTTCTAAACTATACCACGCCATCATATTTGGTTGATCCTTAAACAGAGGTGTGTTCTGGGAGTCACTCACTCTCCTGGAGGTGCTGGTCTAAAGATGCAGTAGGTTAAAGGTTTGCTGTAGTTGTGCTTCACTATGGGGGTTCCCTGGAGTCTTCCCCTCGTGTCCACCTTCCATAATGCTAAAACTCCACCCTGCACACACACACACACACACACACACACACACACAAAGAGAGAGACTCACATTGGCACCACTTATTTCCAAAACACCCAAAACCCTAATCTTAACTCTAAACCTAACATGAACTGCGAGAGTGTGTGTGTGTGTGTTTGTGTGTGTGTGGTTGTCTAGACTGCCCCTTTCAACACACTGACCTGATCACCGGTGACCAGCCGGCTGCCAGAGCAGCTCCACTCCAGCAGGGTGATGCAGGAGGTGTGTGTGGCTGGCAGGGCTGTCTGCTCTCCAGAGGGGTGTGCGAGAAGTAGCACCTCACCGGTCTCCCAGCCCAAGGCCAGCAGAGATTTGGTGGGATGCCAGCGCAACACCGTGGGCTGGAAAGAACGATCCACGTGGCAGCTTGCTACATGCTCCCCCTATACCGCAATCACAGGAGACCAGTTCTATCAATGCATTAGTAGCAGTTCTGCAAACGTCTGCATCTGAGCAGTAAAACAGTGGTCGATCCAACGTTAATGTTAGTGCAGGAGTTTGTATCGTATGTATTGCGTTTAAACAGGGCAGTATGTTTCCATTTGCCCTCTGCAGTTGAGGAAAGGATGGGGTGCAACTTGGCTGTGTGCTGAAGGCCCCCACCTGTTGGTGGTAGAGGTCGATGTTGCCCCCGGTGGTTGGGCTGTTGGAGGCCACTGCAAGTACAGGCTGAGAGGGATGCCATACCACCTGCGACGGAGACCCGCTGGATTCAGGGGCCTCGATACAGTGATCAAAGTACACAGCCATGTCTCAGGTGAGTGGACCTGTGAGATGCTCAGTAACATTAGACCGAGAAATAAAATAAAACGAGACACACACATTCATGTCACTAGCTGAGTGAATGTAGTAAATGGTAAATATGGTAAATGCTGCGCTTTTATATAGCGCTTTTATCCAAAGCGCTTTACAGATCCTGCGTCACATTCACCCATTCATTCAGTCATTCACACACTGACGACCGCGTCTACCATGCAAGGCGACTGCAGGCTCGCCAGGAGCAGCTGGGGTTAGGTGTCTTGCTCATGGACACCTCGACAATTTCCCAGGAGGAACCGGGGATCGAACCACCAGTGAATAAACAACCGGGTAAATACAGACACAACTCGTTTAGCTAGAAACAGCTGTAATTGTGTGATATGTCCGTCATTTAGATAATTGGCCAGCGTTATATATCTTTAGAAATAAACTAGCCTAACGTAAGTAATCATAGCCAGCGACTGAAGTTACTACAACATGTAATAAGTATTCTGAATTGTTTCTTAATGTTACCCTAATAATGTATTATGACTTATGTGACTTATTGCACCGTGACAAATAAAAGCTAGCCAGCATGGCTGTTCAGCGATGCTAACTTATTATGATATTAGCATATTCAGCATTGGCTCCCAGTATTATTAGCTACCGTCTGCTAGCATATTAGTATATAGGTATATATATATATAGGTATATTAGCTAACTAACATTAATCCGTTGGGCTGACGTCATTTCCTGGCCCTGTTTCTGTGTCGCACAAATAGCATGCGATAGCATTCAACTACAAGCTCCAACTGACTGAAGAGCTCGACATATTGAATATATTTCTAGCTAAGTTACCTTAAAAACTGTCTTTTATGTGGCCTCGATAAACGGGTAAATCCTCGCAACAACATTAATGTCAGAAAAACGCAATTCCACTGTTGTTGTTGGCCTGCTGGTGCGACTGTGCTGCTCGGAGAAGAAGCGTCTCCTCTAGTTACCCGGACAACCCTGTCGGAAAACTGGGAGGAGTTACGGAAACGACCGAGTGTATTAATTGCGTGTCGAATTGTTTTGATGCAAAATACGTTACTATTAATATCTATTTTAAATGCAAAATACGTTACTATTAATATCTATTTTAAATGCAAAATACGTTACTATTTATATCTATTCTTAAAGCCTACGCAGAGCTGTAGACGTGAAGATACGATGAGAAATGCATATTTAGGGCTGTTTTCATTCTGTACACAGATTCCGTAAGAATATATATTTATATATATTATATTTCTAACAATCCAACATGAAGGGTTTCAGGTCGTATACACGTGTACAAATATCATCTTCAATCACCTTAGGAGCGTAACGCTTTCTACAGTAGTCGTAGTACTGAAAAGGTACTAACCACTTTTTTGGTCTCTCCGTGTGTGAAGGGTGCATGTTGTACATGTATCTAATTATCTAACACTACATCCAGATTCAGCAAAAACAAATGTAAAGAAAACACCTGGAATACAGACATGGTCATGTGCACATAAGAGGAAAAAATACATTGACCATACATTTTATAACACAGTTTATTTTTAACCCGTAAATCAGCAGCAAAGGCAGCGGCTTGTTCCAATTGACTTTAGTCCACATATTCAGTTATTTTAAAATAACAATAGAACGGTAAATAAACTAGGTTGGGAGTTCTCAAACTTTACCAATCATTCTGTCCAAAAGCACAGTTCCTGGCATAATCTGGTCACAGATGTCAGGAGAAATAGAGCAGCTTTAAAATCGTGCTATTTATATGTACTATTTCCTGTTATTCTATGCATGGTGTTCTGTACAGGCCCAGTGCATCTATCTATTCATAATATTAATTACAAGCTAATTTCCTTCATCCCAAAAACATGTGACGTGGCCGGAGGTGCTGACACACACATGTACTGCTGTAGCCTGGGTTACAATTCCGCTCAGTGCTCTTTGAGGCAATATAAATGTCATCTCAATCCTTTACTCATTTCCGGTCGGGTGAATCATGCATTGACTGGACATGCCATTTTGGTCTCTCAACCTGTCTCACACACACCCACACATATTCCCTCCATTGGCTTGGCATTCATTGTATCCTGGATATGATCGGCCAGCAGCAGCACAAGCAGCTCCATCTCAAAGGACATCCTTCATAGCCTGCAATCATCCACATCCTCATGGCACTCGGCCAGACCATTTCTATTGGCCAGCATCATTAGTACTCTTGTCACAACCAGTGTCCTGAAGCTGTCACTACTAATGCACGGTCAGGCACAACCAATGCACGGTCAGGCACAACCAATGCACGGTCAGGCACAACCAATGCACGGTCAGGCACAACCAATGCACGGTCAGGCACAACCAATGCACGGTCAGGCACAACCAATACGCAGTCAGGCACAACCAATGCACGGTCAGGCACAACCAATACACAGGCTGGCTGTTCCCTTCTGTGATCACGACTCTAAGCCCAGTGCATCTGGGTTCAGTTCAGTCTTCAGACTCTTCTCCAGCAGCACCAGGCTCTGCACAGCCAGATTCCTGCAGTCTGCATCAGGATCCCCTTCAGCAACATCTATTAATGACACGCGAGTGGGACCGTTATCATAACCACAGCCATGAAAGCTACAGTACAATCCTAATAATAGAACATACTGCCCTGTCTTGTACTGTATTCTCACCTGCCAGCCATGCTCTGGTCTCAAAGAGCTGCTCACTAAGCTCCAGCAGCAAACTCTGACTGGGCATGCTCAGAAAGACAGAGCAGACGGCGAACAGGATTCCGCGGCGCACCGTCCTGGATTGGATAAACAGAGGTCAGGTGTGAGCCGTCGACCAATCAGAACACAGCCACCCTGAAATGTAACAATTCACGGCGCCTAGTCAGATATGCTCACTGGTCCGTGTGGTAGCGTACGGCCCAGACAAAGTCCAACAGGGCTCGACCCATTTGAGTGGCCCCCTGCGAAAACAAGACACAGCCCATTGGGTTACAAATCGAGCCACCCCCCCACGGACACATGTTGTGACGCCATGGTGATGGAAGTATCTACCGGAGCATTAACCGCCAGGTGCATCAGCAGGCCCAGGGTGTGAACCAGTCTCCCAAGGACCAGATGGTCACCGCCGAGCAGGTCAAAGGTCACCTGAGGCCTGGGAGTCAAATAGGAGTGTTTGTGCATGAGCTCTCAAATACTACTGGTATGACACACAAACACACACACACACACACCTGTCATAGTTTCTGAGCAGAGGGAAGAAGAAGTGTCCAGCTACAGGTGCGAAACGGTTGGGGGTGGGCTTGGTTGGGGGGCGACTGACACCCTGAGGAGACAGTAGAGATTAATAATATGGATTTACTGACATCACACATTCATGTAACACAATTGGCCTATAACTGATGTGATGGACCTGTTCCTCCTGAAATCAAAGAAAATTAAAGGAAATATTCCGAAGATGTTTTTCAAAATTCAACAATATATTTCTAAAGAAAAGATACCAGAAAAAAGCACAATAAACAGATAGCATATTATAAGCACACATTTTGTACATTATTTAATGCCTGGTTTTGCCGCCTACCTTACTGAGCAGTTTTGTCTTGTTCTGAATCCTCCTCTCCACCACTTGTCGCCAGTGTATGGGGTCGTCTCCGGGGTAAAGGGGTGCGTCCATGGTAACCGCTCGAATGACCTTAGATTGAACTCCCGTGTCCGCGATTGGTCGAGAGAGCTCCTGCGCAGACGAGGCAAGGACCTGACATACGAGAGAGACAACCGTTTGTGAACAGAGAACAGAGAACCCTCTTTTTAAAGACATAAGCGGGGGCTCTGGTATGGAGAGCATTCTCTTCACCTCCAGCATATCCAGCCGCTGTCGTAGACTGTAGTTCATGGAGTAGAACTCTGCAGTCAGATACTCAGTCACCTTGAAAATGACAAGAACGACCATGAAGACAGAAATGGTGAAAATGGTGGACCCAATGCACCTCCGCTCCCTCCCGCAAAAGTCTGTCTCCCTCTGGTGGTGTATTGAGGTAAGGCTGGGGTGAGGTCTTACGGGGACCGGGTGAGTGACAGCGAGGGCGACCATGGCTCCCCGTCTGAGGCACAGGAAGTCCTCCGTGCCGTATCTGTCCTCCATGTGCAGCAGCACCTTGCTCAGCTCCACACTCACCTGTGGAGTCACACACACACACACACACGCGTTGTGGACGAGTTCTCCAGACGCACACTAGCTGTCCCATGGACGGCGTTAATAAACGGCGCGTGACCTCTCACCTCTCGTGCTGTGGAGGGGTTTTTTCTGACCAGGCCCTCGACCGCTTGCAGACTGAGCTGCACCCTCACCGGGTCCTCGGAGGTGATGAAGGCTGGGGTGGGGCAGGAGAGATTAGGGATTCGTTATCAAATGAGGTAGGGGAGGCAGGGGAGACAGAGAGCTGAACATCTGTATTCAGGGGTTTTGCACACTGGTTGAACAATTGACGCCGTCAAGGCAAATCGGTCATTGCGTACTCTCATTTATATTGTGTGACCCATGTCCTCAAACCCACTCAATTTCAAACATGGAATTTCTTGGCTAACCGAGGTATTATGATAAGATTCTGAACATACTGTATAAACCACACATTACAGTTTCAGACAAAATGGGAGGTTTAAAAACACTTTATGGTTTTAGCAAATGTATCTGAATCCATGTTGAAGTACTAGTTATGTCTCCCATCCAGAGAGAGGCGCTGTTTCTTACCCTCCAGACAGTCTCGCAGGTAGCGAGGAGGGGCACCCTGGCTCATCTCCTGATCGGCCGACATGTCGTAGGGGGTGAGCTCATCATCACTGGGTCGTTTAAACAAAAGCAGGGTCAGGACATGAAACACTAATAGCGTAGGTCAGTCTGTACAACCCCACTAGTCTATCATAGGTCATTCTGTACAACCCCACTAGTCTATCATAGGTCAGTCTGTACAACCCCACTAGTCTATTGTAGGTCAGTCTGTACAACCCCACTAGTCTATCGTAGGTCAGTCATTACAACCCCACTAGTCTAGCGTAGGTCAGTCTGTACAACCCCACTAGTCTAGCGTAGGTCAGTCTGTACAACCCCACTAGTCTATCGTAGGTCAGTCTGTACAACCCCACTAGTCTATCGTAGGTCAGTCTGTACAACCCCACTAGTCTAGCGTAGGTCAGTCTGTACAACCCCACTAGTCTAGCGTAGGTCAGTCTGTACAACCCCACTAGTCTATTGTAGGTCATACTGTGCAACACTTCAACGCTAATCTCTTTCCTTGAATCCCATTAAAACGTGTACACAATCATTATGGATTTTAAACTCCAAACATAACATATTTGATACAATTGGAAGATTCAAATGACAAGGCAAACGCTGATGTCACGATCCATGTCAGATCCAAAATGCAGCGTTCATCTAGCAGTGACCATGGTGTTGCAGTGAAAGTGGTTACGCTTTTGACACGCCTCCACCTCTCACCTGTCCAGGTCTGAGTCTGGATCGGCCGCTGGCGTCCGGGCTGCTGCAACCTGGGACGGCCTAGTCTGCCCTTTGACCTCTGGGGGAGATTTCGGTGGGCCAGCGACAGGTTCGGTTTCTTCAGGCGGCGAAGTCAACAGCGACAGCAGTTCTTCGGTCTCTTCATCCTGTTCGTACTGAAGAAGACAAAACACACCAGTGAACCACGCCCATTCCACACTCCCAATCAATAACAAAACGGCCATACTAAAAAAAGTGCACCGACAGTTTTAAGTCTTGAATTCATTTCAACACTAAATAGGTATTTCTTCTCACACTGATCAGAGAAGAGTGAAACGGAGACAACGTAAGCAAAAACTTTGAGACATTATTTCTCCCACCATACCTCGAATTTGAGCTTGGCTCCGCCGATGTCCATCCGGGAGCTCAGACACTCGCCAATAACCATGCCCACACGCCTCACGCGCACCACACTGCTATCCAGGTGGCTCTGCATACCTCCCAGCATGCACTGCAGCAGCTCTGACCGAAGGGAAACAGAGCGACTGTGTCCGTTAAGACACCAGACTGAAGGGATTCGACATCTTGACTTGACAGACCTTTTCCTTTATCCCAGTTTTCCTTGAAGTACATTCATGGCTCTTCCTCAGTATGTTATAATGAATGCTTTAGTGACGTGTTACCTGGGCGTAGCTCCTGTAGCTCGGAGTCATTGAGCAGCGCCACACACAGCAGCAGAGCCCGGCTCACGTACAGCTGTTGTTCAATAGGTGTGTGTCTCACAGCACTGGGGTTGGCCCAGGCCTGGCACAGTGCCCGCAGCACCTGAACACACACACACACACTCAACAACATGGTCCAATATACATGCAACTCAACACTAAATTATTTGTTGTGCAAATACCTGTAGAAGTAATGTCCTTCTCTCCCTGTCCTCAGACAGGTAGCCCAGAACAACCCTCAGCACACGAGTCTGGAAGGTCAAAGAGTTCTCTGTAAACAATTGCTGAACCATCTCCAAATGAGGACAGGTTTAACTCATGGTACAGAATGTAAAAACTGCCCAGTTCACCGTCTCACCTCATTTTTGTACTGGAGCAGCAGCAGTTTGTGGGTGATGAAAAAATGGGCCTTTCTGTTTTTCAGCACCAAGTTCCCCATGATCCTGGACAACGTGTCAGGCCTGGGAGAAAAATAAGACAGAAATAATAAATTAAATAGAAACGTACACAGCATTATAAAGAGTGACCCGATCTGCCCACCCTACCTGTTGACAGCCTGGACCAGCCCAGTGAGCACGCTCTCCAGCCAGCGCTCCGGAACGTTCTCCAGAAGCTTCCAGCACACCCTCTGCCACACCATGTCTGAAGATGTGCGGGAGGAGAGGGGAGGGGCCAGAACATTGAAGACTAACTCTGCAGAGACAGAATCATACACACACACACACACACACCAATGTTTAGAAGTGTTGTATGCCAGTGAGCCGCCTCCCCATCCATTTGAATGTTGCCTTGCTTACCACCGTGTCCCTGTACACAGGCCTTTCCCAGTGTGAGGGCCACAAAAGCCAAGGAGCAGTCTTTTCCATCTGCAAACAGCAAATTGTTGGAATCATTTTGACTTCATAAACAAGCTCTCAAGCTGAGTGCACGCCACCGCATTCAATAATGACCATCAACATTGCGTCAAGTTGACATAGTGACATATGGACGGACACAAACCTCTCAAAGCCTGACAGGTTCTCTCGAGCGCGGCGAGCATCTCTCTGGCCAGTAAGGGATAGTACTGCCGGGGGAGAAAGACAGGCTTGTTGTGGTGGTGCAGCTTGTTGGCGGTTAGATCAGGCAGAGACACCAGACGGCCCAGGAGAGTCTCTCTGAGTTGGGGAGAGTCAGACGGGGCCGTCTCCTGACAGCGAGACCACAGTAGGACAGTAAGACGACCGCTCTGAAGGAACCGCTCCAGGATGCTGACCAAGCGGTCGAGACCTGCACTGGGACTTCTGGACACACACAGTAAAACTCAAGTGAGGAAGTATATAATTACCACCCACATCTCCACTAAAATAGACTAATTTCTTCATTGTTTCTATCAGTCAGACACTGTAATGTGAAACTTTTACAGTTTATTTATTGTTAAGTATTTTTTTTAGCTTGAATATCATGAACACATTATTTGTAATTACAAAAAGCGTTTTATGTGGCCCTGTATGAACGTGTTTCTCACCTCACTGAGCCGATAGCATCTATCAGCACTAACAGAGCCTGGTCCGGAGGACCTCTGAGGAACAAGCCATCCCACAATTCCGTGCGCTGAGCAGCAGTCAAACGCGGAATCCAATCAGCATGGATGTTATTAATGAGGACCTGTAAGGTCCGAGTGTAGTGTGCTCGGATGAACTCGGCGTCTTGAGCATCATCGTCCAGGTAACTGGCCAATCTGTGAAGAGCTTTAGTAACCTCATCCTGGTCTTTGGAAATAGTGAGAGTTCGCACACATTGGCCCACTGAGAACCGAACTTCCGTGTTCTGGGACTGCATCGGTCAAAAGCACCTGTCGGGAAATACATTATGGATATTAACATCTACATGGTGCATGTGTGTGTGAGTAATGTGTATTGTTGGACCCACTATCTGTTAACATTAACATAGGCGATACTATTGTACTATTAAGTCATGTGTGTATATTATTACTAATAATAACTAATACTATTATTATGATGATAAGTGTGAAACACTCACCAAAATGACGTGTTGATACTGGAATTAGGGAAATACCACAGTCCGGGTGTGAGTTGCTTGTTCTTAATATAGTTATTAGAGTTCACATTGTACTGAATCTTAACATGAGCACAACCATAAAATACGTCCGTGCTGAGCAGGTGTCCGTAACCAGAAACGTTCCGTCGAGGTCTTTTGAGTAGCGTTCAAGAAACCACCAGTTTGTGACAGTTAATGCTTTATTTGTGTTTATTACGATGAGTGACTGAATAAAAGACAAAGTAAACATACCAGTTACTGTTAGCACATTAAAATGCAATATTTAATTAAGAAAAACGTGACACATTGCTGAATTAAAATGTACATGACCTGTCAAACATTGTGGCCAAACCGGCCATGTCGTACAACTGTGGCAGGAATGAACCTTCATTACTGAATATTTCTACCTCAGAAAGCTCTAACGACCCCAGTATATCTTTCATCTCTTCGTTCCAAAGTAAATCCATGCTCCTGTCAGTTTCCAGGAACCGTTGGGCTGTTAATCGCACTCTGCCCAAGCATATCCCATTCACAGGGACCACAGGTATACCTGCCACCGTCATGGCTACCATCAAAGGGCACACAGATCCTATCAGCTCCAATACCATCTTATCATAGGTGGGGGCCTGTGGTACCCTTACAGCTGACGCTGACTTCTGAGCCCACTGACATCTATAACACCAGAGACCATTGAATGTGTTGATGTGCGGTTGTCGCTTATCGTAAGAGGCATCTGTATGGCCAGTAAATCTGAAATGGTGACATTCCCTCGAGGCAGAGGCTTGTTTCGGACTCACAAAGCACATCTCCCTGGTCTGCTGGTGGGGATGATGGGTTGAAGCCGACCGGATCCAGTAATGAGAACAGCCAGGGACCTGCATTGGGAGATTTTGAGGGGTACCATAACCATTGGTCAGCCCAGGTGTTGATGGATGGGAAATGGGTGTCCCTGGATTCAACACAAGATATTTATGTACAAACTGTTGTATTGGACAAAAGTGTTTTATTACAAAATGTAGACATGTAGTGTAATATTAAGAATGAGTCGGTAAATGTATTATTTTTTAAAGGATCTTATGAAGGATCTTACCATTAACTTTTTCCATTGCAGTTGGAAAATAATAACTTGCACCAAACTTGTGAGATATTAGATTGGTCTCTAAAGTCCATAATATATCAAATATCACAAATGCTGTTGGTCAAGACACTTCAAAAGAATACAGCATTACTTCACCATGGAAACAATATACCTACCATGGTTACAAGATAGCACGATGCATTCTTAATCATGTATGCAGTTAATTGTAAATCAGAATATGTTGAGAAATATTACACAACACAAAAAAAATATAATTGTATAATTTATTTTCTAGTCTTACTTCACCATTTCTTTTATATTTTAAGAATGATTCCCAATAACAATGAGGATTACATCTTTCAGGGTATTTTCAAAGAAAAATATACAGCAGTTAACAATACTGTTATCATCATAATTTACACATTATCCTCTGAATAAACTCAACGAGTACAAATAAACTTCAGTTGGAACATTTCTGTTTCTACAATGTTCTTTTTTCCCCTCATGTTGAAATTGCAAGCCATGCACCACTCCAGAAGTGATGTTTGTTCCATGACCAAAACTTTCTTTTGACATTGGAAGCTAGTATGAGAGCAAAAGTTCATTTATATGCACAATGTTCATAAGTATAATTTAACAAACTGACAGTCACATATGGTCAGTGCTTTCCCAGTTCGTCTTCAGGCTAATAAGAGGCAAACGTATGAAAGACAGGCACAGTGTTGAGACTAGACGGCCAATTCTTCAAGAGCTGAGCAAAGTAATCACAATTAGTTCTGGTAATTTTGTTGTTCGAATTCCAGCAAAGACAGCAAGCAAATAGTCAATGGGGTCAGAAGTAAAGCCTCATTCTTTGGTCAGTTTGAAAACACAGGATAAAAACGAAATTGAAACCGGTTTAAAGTGCACAAGAGAATCTCCTTGATCAGTTTTACCCCGCAAAATGGAATGTCTGGACTCTGGTCCTAGTCTAGTCAGTCTGCTGGCCAACATGCAACTTCTCCCAACTAGCTGATTGAATTTCATTCTAAAACCCAAAAATAATTTTAGATCAAATCGTTTTCCTGTCTAATGTACCACCTGCTCCTGTGTAAAAGAGCCTGATGTATTGCGTTCTGTACAATCCCTCCATGTTGCTCTGGATAAAAGCATCAGCAGTCTCAAATGCACATGTACTGGGGTAGAAAATGATGGGCTAACGCCTTGCACTCCGAATATTTTCTGGGCACATACAAATTACACTCAAAAGGAAGAATGACTTCATCACGGAGTTACAATTGACTCGAGTCGTTTCACCCTCAGTGGGTGAGCCAAATGAGACCTTCACCTATTCCCAAGGATCAATTAAATCCAGCGAGTTTCCCAATCCCTTGTGACTCCAGACAAATGTCTTTACTTTTACCTCAGCATTACTAGTATTAGAGAAAAAGAACAGAACCAAGTCAATGTGATAGTACGAAGTGAAGTGGAGAATAAATATCTGTATGCAAATGAGATGCAGAGGAGTGCTGCCGTGAACTACATGCTTGGTTGGCATACACAAGCTGCTCCCACTGGGGGAGGATAAGATTTCTCAACAGAAGAACAAAACACTTGTTAGCCCATGACTACAAATATACCTAGAATCTAGGTTAGAAAAAAAAATATTTACATCCAAGGCAATTTTCCATGGAGTGCTCGAGAAAGAAAGTGTGGTGACATGTTGAGGTGGTAGAAGGCCATGTGTTAGAATAGCTGTGTTGGTTGGTCTATTATGGCATGCTGTCCATCCCATTGACAGAGATAAAACACACAGTTACCGAAACTCACGTTCTAATCCATCACTATATTCAGCATCTCAGACGGCGCTGGTAAAAAGGCAGCGCTGACATGGCCCGGTAATCCGCTTTTGTAAAATTACTCATGCTCATGTCCAGAGACATGTTGGAAAGTTCCAGAGAATCACACTGGGACTTTGTCCGCCGAGGCTCGCCCAGGAAAGTAGAGTTCGATTCAGAGTTCAGAGACGTCCAGTTGTGATGTCAGTCCATTCTCGTATTCCACGGTTCTTCATAACGTTATTGCTAAGTCTTAGTGTTAAACATGTACTGCTTCGTCAAATAAAAATCAGTTTTCTATCATGGTAGAAGGTACACAAGTCTGTATTTAAATCAATTCTTAATATGTTTTTATACAAGCTTTATCTTCACATTAGGACAGCTACCCGTCACAATTTAGTTTTACATAGTAACAATACATGTCTTAATCAAAAAATAGAGTGCAAAAGTGCAACCGATTCTATCCCTTCGTTAAGTATATTTATCTTAATTCACATAACCAGTAAAAAAATAATTGGTAACAAGCAGACCAGACCTTCTCACTTAATGCTGGCTTTTCACTTTCACTCAGCAGGAGCCCAATTCAAATCAGGTGGGTCCATCACACGCCAAAGAACTACACCTCCCAGTACCCGCAGCTCAATAGAAAAATGCTTCATTTGATCTGATAACCTCAGACCATTCAATTAATTCTTGTCAGTATAAACATTTGGGTCAGTTTGAAACAATCCCACGGGCCGAGTTAGCATTAGTGTTGTGATGGAAGCGTTCTCTGATTGGAGTATTTCACCCCACCTGACCTCATTAGACTCTGTGTCATCGTAAAAACAAATGAATGCAGCAACAAGACAGATCACCAGTTTTGCCAGTGGAGACACTAAGGTGGTGAATATATAATCTGTGTTCTGACATCTGCAGTTTAAACAACACAATATCCTTCAAAAACATACTGTGAGCAACAGAAACATAAAGCACTGCACACACACACACACTTCGATCTCCCTCAGGGAATTTCTCATCTACAGGAGGAAATGTCCCTCACCTGGGTGACCTTAAGTTCAACAGCAAAACACACAACAGTTAACGTAGTAGCGTGACAGAAGCACTTAGAGCAGCCAGGATCGACTTCATCCGAACCTTGTCTCCTGGTGAGCACATTATACGTTTAATAAAAAACAAAACGTATTAACACACGCACACACGGGTTGATATGTAGTTTAAAGAACATACGTTTAGGAACCATTAAGCAATAGGAGTCATTTCATTGCCAGATAATGGATTTTAGGGAACCAATTGAACCAGCTCCTCCCTGGAGTGTTCCTTAAAACACAGAAACAAGCTCAGTCACACAGGTGAAACTCTGGTCCCTGCACCCAAATGCAGGGTCGTCATCAGCACCAAAACCTACCATATGAAAAAGGGAAGACCCACAGGAAGCAAAACTCAAATCATAAATACGTCAAACCAGGTAGCTTATTTTCTTACCAACTATATATATATTAGAAATATGTGACAAATTAATGTCTACATGTTTAATCCTCTTTCAGGGTCACTGGAGTGCTTTTCTACCACTAGTTTACTAGGTATTATTTTGTGGTGAACAGAATCAGTAGGCATCAGGGCCGCCCCGTTCCAAGTTGACCCTACTTGACCTCCAGCATTGAGGGGTTTGACTCCATTATGGCCACGATGATGCGGTCGATGTAGTCCTGTAGCCGATAGTTGACGTCCTCCTGCTTGCGGATGGCCTCCATTAACTGAAAGCAATCAAGGCAAATGTTTACCACCATGCTGATTTAAAGTGTTTCAGTAATCCTGGGATTCTGGCACATGAGTTCAATTAATCCCACATGTTATCATCAGGGTTAGTAAAAAACAAAGTGAAAGTAAAGCTATGGCTTGAATCACAATGTATTAAGTGCAAAGTGGATTTAAGCTCTGCATATCTATCTGTGATGACTCACTTCTCCTCGGGACACAGAGTTGATCTCCGCAGCCAGCGACTCGGAGAAGGAGGCCGTCACCAGGTTCTTGGCTCCCTGGATGCTCAGGTTGATGATCTGTCCGTTCAGCTCGTCGTTCTGCTCCTTCAGCGTCCGGTTGTCCTGCTTCAGGCGCCGGATCTCCTGCTCTAGTTCCGCCTCCCGGGTGCGACTCTGGTACTCCTGCAGACCGGCACTGGGAGAGCGCCCCCTCTTGGCCTCAGCCTCCAGCTTATACAGCTGCAGGTGCTCCAGCTGCTTCCGCAGGTCCTCGATCAGCTGGGGAGAGGAACAGAGGAGAGCCGTTACATATGAACACCATGACATGGATCCGGAGTCTAACAGGAGGTCAAACACCACGGGCCTCGTGACCACTGACCTCCTGTGTGTGCTCCTTCTCCTTCTGGTTCTGGTGACGCTCGTGGGCCAGCTTGTCCGACGTCTTTCGGCGCGTCTCCAGCTCCTCGTTTAGCCTCTCAGTCACGTCCTCCACCTCATCCTCCAGCTTTCGCTTCTCCTGGTGGGCAAACCAGAGAGAAATATGATGAGGGAGACAGAATAGAGTGGAAAGAACGCAAACTCTAAAGCAACTCACAGTGGATATTACAGTTTAGTTTCTTGCTAAAAACTTAGTTCAATTAGCAAAAAGGATCACCAATATTTTAGCCAGCAATTGGTATATCATTACGTGTCAAACCACATACCTCCTCTAGTCTCTCGATGTTAGCCCGGTAGCAGGGCACACAGGATCTCAGCTCACTGTTCTCCTCATCCAGCTGCTGCAGCCTAGGGTCAACGACACAGGACGGGTCAACGACACAGGACGGGTCAACGACACAGGCAGCCACAGGACAAAACAGTCATGGCAGCATTCACACAGGCGCACCAATTACTCCATTAATTGGCACATTTAACATATTTCCACAAGCAGCTGATAACAGAGGGGATCAGAGTGGATAAAAGGTAAACGGGGGAAAAGACAGGAGGCATGTGTGTGAACACGACTCACCTAAACCAGGCCAGCAGGTGGCAGTAAAGTGCTTGTATACATATAATATATCGTGATGTTGATACTAAGACAACCCACCCCTAAGGTCAAAACTGAACTGGCACACTTAGCTCCTCAATGTTGACTATTCGTCAGATGGATTTTTACATTTACATCATTTAACCGACACCTTGTATCCAGGGCTTATGAGTGCATATAAATCCAACATAGAAACCCGAAGAAATCGAACCCATAAGCACCATGCTCTGAAAACCGAGCCACACCCCCACACATCAAAGAAAGTCACAAAAAGCTCCACCCTCCCACCACTAGCATGTAGGTTCTCCAACTCCATATTAAAGCTCCTCCCCACTCAGTAGCTCCACCCTCCCACCACTAGCCTGTAGGTTCTCCAGCTCCTTATTAAAGCTCCTCCCCACTCAGTAGCTCCACCCTCCCACCACTAGCTACCTAGCCTGTAGGTTCTCCAGCTCCATATTAAAGCTCCTCCCCACTCAGTAGCTCCACCCTCCCACCACTAGCTACCTAGCCTGTAGGTTCTCCAGCTCCATATTAAAGCTCCTCCCCACTCAGTAGCTCCACCCTCCCACCACTAGCTACCTAGCCTGTAGGTTCTCCAGCTCCATATTAAAGCTCCTCCCCACTCAGTAGCTCCAACCTCCCACCACTAGCTACCTAGCCTGTAGGTTCTCCAGCTCCATATTAAAGCTCCTCCCCTCTCAGTAGCTCCACCCTCCCACCACTAGCATGTAGGTTCTCCAGCTCCATATTAAAGCTCCTCCCCTCTCAGTAGCTCCACCCTCCCACCACTAGCATGTAGGTTCTCCAGCTCCATATTAAAGCTCCTCCCCACTCAGTAGCTCCACCCTCCCACCACTAGCTACCTAGCCTGTAGGTTCTCCAGTTCCAGGCCCTTCTCACGCTCCAGTTTAGTCAGGGCGTCTTTATGGCGACGGGTCTCCTGGTGGAGGTGGTCGTCGGCGCGGACCTCTTGTTCTTTGAGCTGCTCCTCCAGGGCGTTGGCCCGGTGCACCAGCTGCAGGTTCTCCTGGCGGAGGCGCGCATGCTGCTCCCCGCTGACCTCTGAGTCCTTCTCCAGTTCCGCCACGCGTCTCTCCAGCAGCAGAACCTGGCAGAGGGTTATCAGTATCAGTACATCATGGCACAGTCTTCCCGTGGGTTCTGGTGGCCTGGCTTGCACCAGTTAAAACGCCACACCACGCTCACGGACAAGTCAATCATCACAACTGATCATCAGTACATTGACCTCTGACCTTGTCAGTGATGTCGGTATCGGCTAGGTCCAGTATGTCCCGCGACAGCTCACCCATGCTGTCCAGTGTCATGGAGCTGTTCTGGCGGAGGTGTCTGAAACGCAGTGGAAACAATTAACTGGTTGTCATCGAGCAAAAGCATTGAAACCCAGACGTAAGGCATCAGCGTGCGGGAAAACTCACCCTGCGTTTAAATAAAAAAAATAATAATATTTGACTAAATTCACCCACCGTGCCGCTTTCTTGCTGGATGGCCTCTTGCTGGAGCTGGTGAAAGAATAGCAGAACAGGAAACCAGTCAGGAAGTGAGAAAGGAAAGAGGCACTGAACAAGTTGGTATACACCCCCCCCCACACACACACACACACACACACACACACACTGGATATGGAGTCTGTCATGCAGGATGGATACAGTCCTGATATATAGCATGTTGTGCTCAGAGCACTGGCACTAAACCAGGCCTGTGTTCATGGACTGGTTCTGTCCATTTGCTATTCAGTGGTGCCTAATGAACACAACACGTGTAGAGTAGATCCAAGTTTGCTTTTCCATCATTACTTCATTTTTGAACAGGCAGACAATAATTCAGTCCATTTAGGAGGTCACCATGGAACGAGACTGCAATGGAAGAAGCAATACACTGCTGACATAACTCACCTTTAATGGTAATCAGGTTTTGCTTTACTTTGACACAAAAATTGTCACTGCACAGATGGAATCTTTTCACTGTGTAAAACCCGTAACACATGCACTGATTTGCTTTTAAACTCCGGCAAACCTTTAGTTGGCCACCTGGCACTAACTGCCAGAGTAAAAGCACGACGGATCACCAAACTCACCTTTAACCTTATTGAAACACTATGGAGTGAGAATTTCTCTCCTGAACAAGCAGAGCATTGCCAATTCATATCGGCGTCCACACAGTGCGACTGGCACACACACCGCGACACACACACACCGCGACACACACACACCGCGACACACACACACACCGAACATGCACTGGATGATGAGGACAAGCGAACGGGGGCGTGCGCAACAACCGTTGGAAAAACATGATCGTTCTCTGTGCCTGTGTGTCTATTCAGTAGTAACATAGAGGACTCCTCTAGGTTTAACGGGAGACAGCACGCAGACAGAAAACGAGAGCTGTGTGTGTGTAACACAGTAAACACAGCAACACAGCAACACACACACACGCAGTTTACTCTAATGGTCACCGGGAGCGTTACCTATTCATCTCTAGGAAATTGAGGCGAGTGGAGAGGTCCTCCAGACGAGAGATTTGTTTGTGACATTGGTTACAGAAAAAGTCCAGCGCCTCCTCCCTGAGGAAACTCTGAAAGCTCGAGGGTAGAGTGGAGGGTGCGCTGAGGAGAGGAAGAGGGGAAAGGAGGAGGAAGTGACAGAGGAAAAGGGGATGTGATGAACAGGTGGAGGAGGGCAGGGTTGTCGTGGTGACTGAAAAAAGGAAGACCTCGTAAGACTTCCTTTGGCTTTACTAGAAGTCCTGTACCTTCGGACCCACTTTGCACACTTTCCAGCAAATAAACAACAGCTACAACAGCCTTCGCTCGCATCCTTACTTCCTGGCAGATGATTCTGCCTGCCGTGCAATAAGCTGCCGTTGGTTCCTGTGGGTTTAGACAAGACTGCCGTGTTCAACTCCATGTGGTCAGAAGCACCTGGATATTACTTCCCCCAGTCATTTCCTGCAGGTTGGCAAGGAGTTACAGCAGCGGTGGGGGGTGTGTGTGTGTGTGTGTGTGTGTGTGTAGTTATGATGCTCTGTATGTTTGTAGACAGACTGGCAGAGACACGGTGTGTGTTTCCAAACTAGGAGTGTGGTCGGCTTCCTGTGTGTACAGAGCTTCTTGTTTACACCAATCAGTGTGGACGGATGAGGTCAGAGGAAACGCCCCCTTTTAGCCCTGACCAGTGGTAGTTCTCCTAGCACCATTTCCCTTCTTTCTAGTTGCAAGTCATTTGCCATGACTGCACGTCTCAATGGTTTAGTATTACTGGAAACTGAAAGAGGATCTGTAAAATCAATCCAGTAAGACCAGCTTATTTCCATATTGTGACTGGGTGAGAAAAGCTGGGCAGTAAAGACTAAGAGCTTGGCAAAGTATGCCCAGAACAGGAATTATGAATTATCTGGCTTAGTGTCTCGAGTGAAAAAAAAGTGTTGGGAAAAAGGCAGTGGAGTAGAGAGAAGGGGTTTGGGTTTGTGCTCAGGAGTGTTCAGGCTGAATTGTACTGTGTGAAAAGATGGAAAGGAGTGTTTAAGTGTGGTCAGGTTGAGACTAACTGTTAACGCAGTCCATGCTGGTTGGCTCAACCCCCAGCTGTGCTAGAGAGACCAAGGCACATGACTTCCTGTTTCGGCTGGATTCCATTCCAGAAACATACCCCATCTCCTTGTTAACTTGCCCAGGCACACTCAAGGGAACAGGACGCATGTAAGCTTTAGCACAACCCCTTCCTCCGATAAACCTGCTGGAAAATGAGTTTCCACCACATTGGTCTCACCTGCCTATTCCATTGGGGTGCTTCAGAGAATGCTGAAACGGGCAGAGGCAAGATTGCATGTCTTTCGGAATGGAATCCAGCCGGTGATCTTAGTTTTACAGAGTAAGCAGAAAATAGACCTTTGCCTGGTGCTTCCTTACTACATTCACAAGGCTGAGGCCCTAACAGGAAGGACGTCTCCGGCAAGTTATCAACGCATGACCCCCAGTCTTCTCAAACACGCAGCCAGGACAAAATGTCCTGGTCCGTCTAACAGGACAACACCTTCTCTGTTCCCCGAGACGAGGATAAAGCTCTACCGCTAGGCTGTGTGTTTAGCTTTAGCAATACCTACTGCAGAGTGTCAGCTGGATGCCATTTCGTTGTTGAGGGGGCGGTATCTACCTGGGTGAGAGCAGCATAGAGGAGCAGCTCCGCTGGTCGGGGGTATGGAGATGGGACGAGTCTACCTCCCCCTCTGTCCCCTCAGTGGCGTCCAGAAGGAGTTCCGAGGAGCTGCTCTCCCCGAAGTCCTCAAAATGCTCCTCTTCTCCCCCGATCACCGTCACCAGGGAGTTGCTGTGCAGCTCGGAGCTCAGGGAAAACCTGCAGTAGACGGGGAACATATCGATAAAACGTGACCGGGATATCTGCTCATACATACGCCCACATGCACTGGTTAAACTTATGCTCAGAGATCAGGTACTACTTCACCCAAATAGTCCAGTCTGATTTCAGACATTCTGGCGCTTAACAAGAAACCAATCTAAATCCGACAGACAGAGTTTTGGGCTTCCCAGATTAACACTGCCCGGCTAAATGCCCGGCTAAATGCCCCACAATCTGGACATGCCCCCTAAGTTGTCTTAAAGAATAATCTGCTTATTCATTAAAACCCACACTCATTTGTCAAGATAAGGCACATTTAATGGGTCTAGGCCACAGGCAATGTGGTCCTAATGAGTTTCCAGACGTGTTGCGCTGTAGCCTGGAGCTTTCACTGTATTCTATGTAAGGTAGGCCTGACAGGTGACCTTAATTGAGACGGGGAAAAGCGTCTAATAGAGTTTAAAATAAGCAGGCTAACTTTTATACAAAGTACCAGAGAGCTAAAACAGACATGTTTCACTGGTCTGCAACAACTAAGCTGGTAAGTTAAGAGTTGAGCAGACAAAGTTTAGTTCCCTGCTTTCTGAGACAGTGTCTTTATAGATCTCCTTGGTACCCCAGTACATGGGTGACTGGAGTCTAGCTACAATACATACAGGACACTAAATACAGCATTTTCAGGTTTGCAGTCATCTTCCATTTCCTGCGTTAGACCTCTAAGCCACTAGATTCTACTATCAAATGTAATTCCTGCCAACTCGGGCAAAGCAGCACAAAGTCTCAATCCCACTGACCAATCTACTTCAGTTCAGTTTCTCTTAACAGTGAAACAACCCAATAAGGTCCAACAACCTAAAGCATCCCAGTGAAAAATGTCCACTTCACCTACATTTGATTTGGACCTGGGACCCACATTCTGACTGACTGACTCACCCACTACTAAGGCCCACATGAAGGTTCTGGAGGTCCCGCACATGGAGGGCGGGTGAGGAGAGAGATCGCATCCTCAAATGCCTTCCGTTGGCCCTGTGTCTCAACCTGGGGTCTACTGGAGACGGACAACCTCCAGCCAACCAGAGTGGAATCCTGAACGCTCACTGGTGACTCCAACCCAAAGACCAATAACCCAAGTTCTTCAGAGACAATAGTCATGGATCCAGTCCAGACAAAAGGGACAGCCGATCGGTGAAGACATAAGGGGGCGGTCCTTTCCTCAGCGATAGCGTTTAATGAGTTGCCACCAACATGGTTGACTGCGGCACGTGCACAAAAATGACCAGTTTGTTGCGTTTCAGCGCTTCTGGCTCTTCCACGTAGAGTTGAGGGAAGACAGGGAGGCCCGGCTGGGAGTGGCTGAGGTTTAATCAGATTTAAGAGTGAGCTGGACCAATGGGCAAACGCTGTAGATGACCCGGCCGGGTGGGGGTGCCGCAGGAAAGGCAGGGGTTGATAATCCTGTTAAATTCCTAATCCCAGGCTAAAACCAGACAAGTAGCAATGTCTAGCAGTGCACAACTGAAGACGGGGCATGTAGCTGCTGTGTAGCAGTGCACAACTGAAGACGGGGCATGCACAACTGGAGACGGGGCATGTAGCTGCTGTGTAGCAGTGCACAACTGAAGACGGGGCATGTAGCTGCTGTCTAGCAATGCACAACTGGAGACCGGACCAAAGAATGAGGCGCAGCTCGGCCTTGTTGTTAAATGTTACAGATTGCATCAAGTCCTCTTGTTGAGGGAGTGTCATGGCAAATAACGCATCCCCGCAGAAAGTAAATGAATAGTTCAAGACCCTGGGGACATCCTTGGATTATTTCTGCCAACCTGGTAATAGTAGGACTGCTGAAACAAGAGAAAGTGGATGTGTCATAGTCTGCAGGCTGGCCGACCAGGACTCAACCCCAATCAACATGACGGGAAAATGTGTCAGGGAGCTGGGAAGAGTCCACTAAGGGGGAAAAAGAGAATGGGGAAAAAGCCAAATCCACACTTCCTGGCATTCAAGGCTCAGCTGTGGATGGGAAGTCCAAACAGAGCCCTGTCAACTAGACCCCCACCTAATCCATCATGGAGCCGATGACAGATCACACAGTCAGCAGTTCGTCAGACCTGCACTTCCTCCACCCTTGTGAATTAACACTACATTTAGTGCGGGGCGATAAAGCCTTAAAAATAACATTTCGCTGTAGATTTTGAATGGTAACGGTATATTTCACATGAGCTTTATAAAATATTCCGGAGTGTGAATACTAAGTCTACAATGAGGGAGACGTCAACCTGAACCGTGAAGGTGAGGGCAAGGCAAACATCTAGACCTCAAGTACAATGGTGAGGAGTCTACATATACTAGCAAATACCCAATGGGCAAATACGGATGTATTAGGTCTTAAAAACCCAATGGCAAACATCTCTATTTGCGACCATCTAGTCATTAGTAAATAAATAAAACCACCTCTCTAAATTACTAAGATATTCCAGCATTCAGTCATACCCATGTGCTGTAATTAATTGTGAACTCGTTATGCTTAACATAGACCTGTAATTTATCACCCATATGTTAGACAGGTTCCATTACAAATCTAAGCGTCCACAACACATTTGGCCCACAGCAGCAAGCGACCAATACGATGAAGCAAAGAAACCAGCTGGCCAGGGATTTGTTCAGTTTCAGGAGTAACACACAGCTAAAAACAGAATAGATTATTGTTCCACGCTGAACCATGAAATTAGGAGTGGCTCAAACTCGTAACATAACAGATCGTGTTAATACCAGCTGTAAGTTCACTTAATGCGCATAGTGATCGAATGCAAGCAGATCTGCTCGACCAGCACTTTCCAATCTCATCAATGCAAACGGACCTCCCAGAACCCTACAGCTGGCCAAGTAGTTAATGCTCTGCCTATTAATGTCTGGCCATATTCAAACCCCATCGCAGTATGCCACATACTGACTGTATGAACACAATCTGATATTAAGGTCTGTTATTCAAACCCCATCGCAGTATGCCACATACTGACTGTATGAACACAATCTGATATTAAGTGCGGAGTCCGTATTGACCACTGCTACTATAAAATATATATATATACACACACACACACACACAGGGAGGATCGTAATGAGTCAGCATTATTGCTTTATTGATGGTTTTTAATAACTGTCATCACGATCCACATCAATTTATTCACATTGCTATCATGGCTTCACTTTATCCCATAGGATATACTGTCAATTGCTTTTTTAAGTAAACACTCATGTAGCAAGAAGACATTTTAGCAGTGTTTGAAATGTGTGCATCACACTTGGGTGGATGTAGGCTGCACATATAAAGCTCCCCTACCGACTAGTTACACGACTATTCTGAGCAGATTGGTCAGGATTGGATTTTGGCCAGTAGTGCATGTGTGTATGGGGGGTGAGGTCAAAGTCGGAGGTCAATGTCAGGACTGACTTAATGGCCCGAGTTCCGGCAGAAACACCAGCTAAATGGCTGCGGAGTCTTTGGCTCTCTGCAGAACAGTTCAAAGTACCAACCTGTTGCCGCCGTCCTCTGGGTCGTGCAGCGTGGCCTCGATGCCGCTGTCCGTCTCCACGTCCTCGTGCATCTCACGCTGGACCAGAGCTCCACTGTCTTCATCAGTGAACATCTCACACTCGCTGTAGGTGCTCTCAGAGCCCAGGTAGGCACTGTCCGTGACCTCGTTCTGTTAGATTGGGTTAGTAATCAAAACGGCAAATGAGTGTATTGATTGGAGATATTAACTAAAAATATCCCTATGAGGACAGCAGCAGTAACTGGTGTGTGGGTGTTAAAACACTTGGTTCAGATAGGCAGTAGGTTTTATACCCTAGTATTTATCCAAGCTGTAAATCACGAGTGCATCCAGAGCAGATATTCAAATGGCAAACGCCAATGATTAACGAGCTGTCAGGTAATGTTTATCGTGAATCCAGACCAAGCAGAAATCTTCATCATCATCCATGCATCAGAGGCCGTTTTGTAGCGCTTGAGAAGTCTTGAAGGTTATAGCGCCACTACGTAGTGGCACAGCCCAGACCTCATCTGACACTTCATGCAGCAAGTCAGTTCAATACAAAAACTCTGACAGTTAATCAGCAAATGCTGAGCAGCCGATTAACTATTCAGGAGACCATAATCGCCTGTTGTCGAATACGCCTGCAATCAAACACGCAACAGTCCCAGTCTGTCAGCTCATTGCTCATAGAGCAGAAATTGCCTAATCGTCTAATAACATTCACACATACAATCAATGGACGTTCATAACAGATTAAAACAGAGGCAGATCCTGTCCAGGTGAGCGTCGGCGAGTCCAAAACAGGTGAGAATCTAAGAGGCGCCTCCCCTACCTGTCTGTGTGGAGCTCCCAGATGAACCAGGCCCCGAGGGTTGTCAACCATGCCCAAAACCATGCTGTTTGCCCGGGGCTCACAGGCAGGAAGACTGGCTTGTCATGAGACCCATGACAATCCCCCTTCTAGCGCTTCCTCCCTCCAGAAGGCGAGAGTGAAAAACAGTATCCGACACCTAGCTCAGCTCCAGTGGGTTCTCAATAGGGGTGGAGTCAGCAGGCCGAAAGAGTCCAAAGGGCAGGAAAAGGCAAAGGTACACCCCCTCACTAAATCAAGAGGGTCTAAAAACCCCTCGTATGAACGCCAGGGCACAACAACAAGTGTACACCACGCTGGCGTCTCTGGTTCACGGGCCAATGTGACAGGGTGAATCATTAAACCTCAGCCTGCTCTACCCGTATTTACAGGATACAGACGTATTCTGTATGAGCCATAAAACGGACTGTTTACCTGAAGGGGGCTGAACCAGCGTGACGTAAGCACCACAGATGGAGCACTTTGTCTGGGGTGGAGACAGAGGAGAGGGCGCTGGATTGGCTGTGGTAATGCACCACTTATAAAAAATAAAGGTTAGGCCACAATGGCTGTGTATTGACAGGGAGAGCCAAACAATGACAGAGGGACAGTTTCGTTTCCGACGTAAACAAGCCGCCGGAGAGAGAGCGAGAAGATTAATGAGGAGGTGTTTGGTTTTCTTAGGGAAAGCAGGCCCTCCACCCAGCTACCTCACCTTGGGTGTGTTGAGAGCAAACAGGGCTAGAACAGCCAGACCATTGAGATGAGTCTTTACTGCCAGGGTCCTGGAGGAAATAAGTTCAGGAGCACAGGTGTGGCCTTCCCCCAACTCCCTCGAATACAGCTAGCGTTATTATTCAAGGCAGGAAATAAATGAGAAACAGCAGTTCATGTTTAGTTCAACTATATGAAGGGACCCTGTTTTTAAACCAAGCATTTCTGCAACTTACTTGACTGGCTTGAATTTGTAGGTGTGTTACTACTTCACGCTGTTATTTGAGAGAGAGTGAGATTAACGCTAGTCATTAAGACCTACGGGTTTGAGACAGCAGACCGCACAAATAAGCCCCACCAACAGAGGGCGCTGAAGCTTATGTGCGGACAGATTTAATGGAGCATTCAACGCATACCACAGTGATCAAATCAAACTGACCGAGTAACAGAAGAAAGGCATTTCTTGTAGGCCGCAGGAACTAATTTTAAATATACACAACTCCACACACGAGAGGGGCAGGAATTTTAGATCCGCTCACCACAGCAGAAAGGGCATAACAGCACACATGTGCAAACCAGAGACTCCAACCGTTCGACGTTGGGCCGAAGAAAAATAGGATGGGAGAACTCAGGCAGATGTTGCGGGACGCCTGCCAAACCATGGTGTTCGGAGCGGGCAATTCTCATGCTGTTGTAATGATGGCTTCACTGGCCACTCTGAATTACGGTGGGAGGTTTGAGTGCACAGAAAGTTCAGCAAGAGCTCTGCATTCAAGTGGCGGCTAAAGGCACAGCACAACCGCACCACTTCAGGTCATGATAAATTACAACATGCAGTCTCAGCATTATACTTATGAGCAGGGGTATTCAACAGGGGGTCCGGGGCACACGAGGAGTACACAGAAAGATATCAGTGTTTTATAATGTAATGATTTTTACCCTCTGTGTTTAAATGTTGGCTCAACCTTTAAAAATGGTAATTTTAGAAAAAACATTGTAAAGAAATGCGAATACAATATTAAATGACCCATTTCTATTATAACTAATAAAACAGTGCAGACACAGGACGTTCTCACAAATCAACTGAATAAGAGTGTCGACTAAATGACACATGCATAAATTAGTGTGAAGCAGTCAGTCAGATTGCTTTTTGCCCCGATATAGTCTGTGTGTGTGGTCTACTTGCTGGTAATAATTAATGTAACCCACCTCGCCATACTCCTCTGGGCAGCCCACAGCGCCATCTCCTGGGCTGAAGTGCATGTCATAAATATGGGGCTCTGGACCTACGAACAAACAGATTGAGGTCAACACACATCCCAACCGGACAGAACCAAGAGTTAAAAACAGCATTTATCCATTGGACATATTATAACCCAATCCCCTGAGGTGCCTTATTGCGGATAAAAATGGGTTCGCAGCATAATAACAGCATTGGGAAGTGTCTTAGTGCTTAAGTATAGGAGGGGGTAGTAAATGTCTGCATAAATGTCTCGTCAGGTGTTATACAAGAGACCGTGCTTCTTTCAGTGTTCTGGTCCTTGCTGATCCATTTCAAATGATGCTTCGAGGGACAGTTAAAACTATGTAACGTGTAACTAAGTGTGTGTTAGCGAAATCAAACAATAAAAAGGGCACATAACGCCTAAAACATTCCAGTGGTGCAGCTAAGAACCGTGAAACTCGAAACCAGCCAATCGCAAGGGGACAATAGGGTGTCTGTGCAAACTCCCAGCAGCCAATAGGAGCGGCTCGTGTATAGAGTAAACAGCCCTCTCAATAGCAACCTGCTGCAGTGAGAACAGAAAACAAAGCCGTGGTCTGGACAGCGGTTGCCTGGACAAGGGGCTGGGCTTACATAACTGAGAATATTTATTGGGAAGTCAAATCTAAAGTAATGTTGTGCTTAGAGGAGGTTCTCCTGGGATGTGGTGCTTAGAGGAGGTTCTCCTGAGATGTGGTGCTTAGAGGAGGTTCTCCTGGGATGTGGTGCTTAGAGGAGGTTCTCCTGGGATGTGGTGCTTAGAGGAGGTTCTCCTGAGATGTGGTGCTTGGAGGAGGTTCTCCTGGGATGTGGTGCTTAGAGGAGGTTCTCCTGGGATGTGGTGCTTAGAGGAGGTTCTCCTGGGATGTGGTGCTTAGAGGAGGTTCTCCTGAGATGTGGTGCTTGGAGGAGGTTCTCCTGAGACGTTTGCATTCCCATTCATATTGGGGCGGTGGAGGGCTTGAATTACTCAGCATTGACTGAAAAGTTCCCAGTGTGCTGAGAGACATTCCTCAGAGAAGTTGACAGGCTTAACTCAAAGTGGTCTTCCTGCCCTAGAATGGCTTAGCTACTCCAGACATTCCATGGTCACCGTGGGGGGTTAAGGCATTTCCAAAAACAACCGGCAGGTCTTTATTAAAGGTACGCCTTGCCAGTAAGAGATTACTGAAACCAAGGTGAAGGTGCATTGATGTCAACATTGAAACTGAACTGGGAGAACAGTTAGAGGTTGAAAAACAGGTTCCATGGCTCCAGGGAAATGAGGGTGACCAGTCACGTGGCACTGAGCCTGGGTTTGCCAAAAGCCCCATGCTGCCTATTCATTTATTTATTCTAGATATTTAGCAGAATCTGTTACGCGGAAGGAGACAGACAGGAATTCTAACAACGAAGTGTGAGGCCGGGGAAGCGACAGTATCCGTGCTCGAGTCTTCACAAAGGTCTGAAAAACGAGTGCACTGCAGCACCATCTATTCAAAAGTCTCCCTATTAAAATGCCAAAGTGTTGAACACAGAATATGTTTAGGTCAGGCTGTATTGTGGACACGTTACCATGACACTATAGCATTCACACTTTACAGTACTTCGGTCCAAAAGGCCGGTGCTGGTGAAACGAGACCCAATATAACAGACAATCAGAATGAAGGGATGAGAGCGGTGAGGAAGAAGCTGAATAATTCAGAGGAATACGACTTAGCGCAGTCTCAGTGCACCAGTTTCCTCTAGTCTCCCCAACTATCCATCGCTCTCTGAAACCCGGCCCAGCACAAGTTTACGTTGCCCGTGTCTCATTGCCTTCCAGCACATTAGTTATTAACCGCCAGGGTAACTGGAGCGGTTGTAACACAGAAAGAATGTCAAGGAAATCACGCAACACGGGGCAAAAGCAAACAGCGGCGCTGGAATCATGGGTGCCTGGCGCTGTGTTGTCATCAGAAACATCCTTGGCAGGTCAATAGACCCGGCCTGACGTCCGCACTGTCTGGTTAAGTGTCAGCCCAGTGGAGAGGAACCGGCATGGAATAATTATGTTAATGCTGATGCTTGAGGGGCCTCAGGGGAGGATTCATAAAACAGAGCATTACAGTAGCTTATGACAGGGTTGTGTTTAAATTCCACTGGTTCAGTTAGTAGCACCACGTTCCATCAGTGGGCTGTTATTTGTCATGCATTTACCAGAGCTAGGGAACACTATTGAGGGCATGGCTGTCTCCTAAGGCCATACAGTCGGTTTATTTCTGGAATGTGTGTCCAAATGGTTGCAGAGATTTTCATTCCGGCCATTTAAATGTTCAGAAACATGACGCAGACGAGAACTACATTATCAGGTGGATGAAATCAGAGAAGCATGTGCGGGAAGAATTCAGCAGAAGAAGACAATAAAAGAAGTTAGTGGGGATGAAATGCAACTAGATTACCAAAATAAACGCAAAGAGAGAAGAAATACATACAGAAATACACGTAGAAGCCCCAAGATATTTAGTGTGACACATAAGCCAGTGAAAAAACAGGCTTCCAGCCAGTCCGATGTATAAACAAACACTCATACAGACTTTAGATTGTAAGACAAACCTCGTCTAGCTTGAATTATTTCAGAAAGCAGAGAAATCAAAACACAAGACCCCATGATCATCACAGATAGAAAATAAATGCAGTCTAACTGAAACCCTTTAATTTGGGGCCAAATATGCACATGAGTGCTTAAACAAATAGCAGCTCCCCGAAAAAAATCTGATTGGTCAATGGAGGCCATGGTCTAAAAACTATATAACTCTGCATATTGTTAGAAGCAGCATACTTGGTGAGAAACTGCATTTAGATCAATTTAATGGATCAATGGATGCACTCAATAAATAAACTTGTTGGCCGAAACAGGTCGGTCAGTCGGCAGAATTCTAGTTTACAAAGATGTTTCTGTAAATTTAAAGTTCATTGACAGTTACGGCCATTACAGCTTAAGGTCCAGACCCACCTCCATTGCTGATGGCAGAGATTCCTCGATGGAAGTCCTCGAAGCTGATCACTCCAAGCCCACTGGGATCCAGGAACTTGGTCAGATCCTTCACCTGGAACACAAAGACGGTCATGATTCACAATAATCATTAATCTTATTTTATTATATCATCAAATTAGCCGTTTTATCAGAGGGATTTATGCATGAAGCAGATGCCATTCTGTGAGAATAGCCAGGTAATTAATTAATTGGGTAAACTAAACGAATAGGGCAAAGCATTAGAATCAAATGGTTGTCACTTCAGAACTCAGCAAACTGATCACTGAGCAGCACATTAGTCTACAATGGTAAAACATCCTTGAAAATCGCTATAAATCACAGTTCTTCGTGGTTATTTCCAAAAGTATGTTTGTTTCTATGACAAGAGAAACCAAAAAGTGCTTTGACAAAACTAATGTTTCTGCACACTGTAAAAGATTGTGGGTTGAGCTCAAAATATTCCTAGTCTTCACAATAACATTAGTTTGAACCAAAAAACATTTCTATACAATAATCACCCAAGGCATGTTTTTGGTTACAGATATAGACACAGCTTTATTGATTTGTTAACTCTAAATTGAATGCGCTTAGCATTTAACAGGGCACTATCCTATTTTTCTAGATTTTACCATTTTAGTTCCTTGGACCTCTTTCTGCCGCGGAGTGCTCAGCATTGTTGCTAGGTGCTCAACTTTGCTACCAGGTGTGGTTGTTATTTGGCCACTAATTGGCACATCCTATTATCATAAATTGGAAGGGTGTGCTGAGTGATACCATCTTGTTCCAACATGGGGGAAAGGGTTTTTGCCAGATTAAAATGTAACAATTGACCGGATTTAAGATAACCACAGTTAATTAAAGTCAGCTGGGGTAAAGAGGAGAAATTTCACAAAACCACAAGTGCTTCAACACCCATGAACTTGAATTGCCCAGCCATGGATATGTGTATTCTGGTAGCCTATCTGCCTTTGATTTTTACACCTGGCCTTTCCTAACTAATCTAATTACACATAAAGAAGAATAGATGCCTTATGTAGCCAAAAGGCAGTTTCAGCACAGTTACTAGGGAGAAACAGCGGTGGAATCAAATGTATTTTATTAAGCCCTTTTTCCAACCACAGTTGTCACAAAGTGCTTTTACAAACACCCAGCCAATGTAACCTATGAGATTATAGATCTATATCTACATCCCCTGAGTCCGATGAATTTTGGATAACCTTTATTTTCCTCAGTAGTAAAGCAGTGCCAATGAAATAGATGCAATATTGAATTTGGTCCATTTCTACACAACCTGAAACTGAAAAAGAGAATATGTGAACTGGTGGTTGTGTCATATGATAATCATTAATATTATACAATTTCAAAAACGATGTAAGAACATAAACAACCAACCAGTTTGGAGTAGTTAGTATATATCCAACCTCTTGAAAAAAGTTGGCTACTAAACCTGGCAACATTCATCTATTATTCAATGCTGGTGATCGCCAAAGCAAAACATGCACACATAAAAATGCATTTGATTATACCTCTTACTCTGGAAAATCTAGAAAATGTAGATCTAGTTCTTAAAACCCTTCAATAATCCACTGAGTTGCTTATCTTTGTACAAGCAGGCTAGCCTAGGGTTAAATTACAAGTTGCTCGTTCTAATACCCGGAGCTGGTGAAAAAACTGTGTTGATCTGTCCCTGAGCAAGTCAGTTAAACCTAATTGCTCTGGTATTGATTAGATACATACCTGGTAAAATAAAAGTAAAAAGTTTGAGGAATCCAAGCGAAAAATGCCTTAGCAGTGTGTGTGGTTTACAATGTAGTGTGAAGAGCAGGGAGTGTTGTAACGACATCAAACTGTATTCAAAATCAAATATAAATGTATTGTCACATGCTTGTTACTACTAGGGAAACACTTACACATCCTTATTCCGGAAACGCAACTGCGATTTGACAGACAAAATATTTTGAACCAGGTAGGTAAGACAAATATTTATTTATGAGTTCCCGTGCTGGTGGAAAATGGGACATGACAATAACATGAGGCGTCACTTCACTATTGAGATGGTATTGTCAAGTCCCGGGAAATGCTCAGCTCTGGCTACAAATGGAGCATTACCCTGAAAATGTTTCTACAAATTAGAGAGAGAAATACGATATGTTGCAATTACTCATGTCCCATACTAATTACTCGGTCATTCCACGCATGTATCATTTACAGTTCTGGGCATACCAAAGTAGAGACCTTGGGAAAACCATTAACTTTAACATGAGAGTAAAAGAAGACAATAGATGACCCAGCAGTGCTGGGCACAAAGCCAAAGTTCAACTGGGTTTAACATGGCCATTCAGCAGATTCTTTAACTTTGTGAATAGGCTTTGCAATACTTTTGTATTAGATAAACACACCCAAAAAGTCTTGCTATGAGATGGAGCAGCAAAAAGTTTTAGAAAACGACGGTTGTCTGAGACTTGACTTCAAGGTGATAGAATACCTTGGTTTCCGCTACTCAACTAAACCTAACTGACATTTTAAAAGCAAGAGACGTCTTTGCCTTGTGTTGGTTTGAAACAGAAATGTTACATTTCACATTTCTTTAGCCAGCTCTGCCCCGGTTCCCCTTCCTGTGCTATGCCATTTTTCCATCAATCAGATCGGTCACGAGGTGGGTGGGATTGAAAAGAAGTCATTTAATGCAGTTGCTTTATTTTTCTAAGTGGGTAAATTGTATGGACGTTGACATTGGTTCTCACAAGCGACAGTGGCTGCCCTCCTAGAGTGGAACAGACATGACAGCGGGGTTACCGCAGAACGGAGGAAACACCTCCCCTCACACCTCCAGTCAGGGTAGAACACACCCGCAAGTGTAGCAGGAAAATTCACTACAATCAGTGATGTGCTTTTGTAGACCTGTGTTGACGGGACTGACAGCGGAAAAAAAGACAAGGGAGCCAGAACCGTCAAGGGCGGTCTGGGGGAAAATCACCAGTCATAATAGCAGCCGTAACCCCAATGACCAAGTCCTTCATTTGCATGGCATTGTGGGGGTGGATGGTGGTTGTTCTGTGTTGCCTCGTTGTGTCTAATTGGTGCTGGGACACGCCTGGCTGCCTCCACACAAACCACAGTTCTGCAGAACCCAGGGGAGTGGGAGCCGGCGGTGAGAAGGGGGGTTTCACAATAGCTCCTCTTCAACACATTATTCCTGTGTTAGGACCTACAGTAGTGAACTATTGACACGTGTTACCTGTGAGTTGAAGATGGAGATAACTGGAGACTTTAATTAACAATACAACAGACATCGATGAAGACACGCACACACACACACAAAGAGGGGTATCGGACAGGCTAATAGCCAACCCATTGAGAATTATTTGGGGCAGTAGATAAAGCAGGAGGGGTGAAGGATTTAAGAAGAATTGCCTGCCCTCACAATGCAGACAGCTTTGTGTGGTGACATTGGTAAAACAAAAACACTGGGCTGTGAGTTAGAAAGACCTGTCCAATGTGTTCCCCTCTCCTGATACTGCCATTTCCTTTACTGCTGATGTGATCTTTACTTTAAATGGGCAGTTTTTTTAGCTGGATTGATGAGAGACACATTGAGGAGTTGTGACAGAAATATAAGCAGCAGGATGTCTTGTTGCTGCGTGACGGCAAGGGCGAGGAGATTTCCTGTACATTACATGTCAGTTAGACCATTATCACACCCGTAGGGGAAATCAAAACAGAGGACTGAAACGCTGACGTGCCTGTGTACACCCAGAGTGCCCTCAGTCTCATCTAGTTCCTCTCTCCACCCTCAGTCAGGCTCTTTCATCTCCCCTTTATTTTCGTTTATCCAGCCTTAGTGTGGTCTGGTATTCCTTGGATAGTGTTACAGTTAAAAACCACCCCATAATGTTCTTTCCTAATCCTCCACACTGTACCCTGGTTGTCACGCCCCAAGATAATACCTTCTCTTCCTGGAACGTTGCCGGGATGAAATTTGCATTCAACTCTGAGCTGCACTTAATGGTTCAAGACATCCATGCAAATATCCGGTATCTGACTCCCCACTTAACATTCATGCAAGTTACTGCCCCATCCATCCATAATGATCCATGCAGGGAATGTCCAGTACTGGTCCAGCAGAGTGTAAAGTTAGCAGGCTACTCCCTGGGACATTTCCTTTGTAACACACAGAACAGGCCTACTGTCCTTTATCCAAAAGCACAAGGCATGTTCATTTTGGTGTTACATTACCTGGTCCTCCTCATATGAAGTCAACATACAAATCATAAATATGTAGCTGAAAGCTACACAACAGCACCTTCCTCACTTGGCACCGCGATACAGAGCAAGCAGGCATTATTTACTTAGGCAAGTGTGACATTTGGTTAATGCCTTGTAGGCTATGATACAGCATTCAGACTAGGCATATAGGTGTCACTGTTTATTGACAAAGGCCTATAGAACATAACATTAAACATTTGCCTTAGCAGGCTACCTAAACAAACAGCACTAGGCTACACCGTACAGCCCAGTAGAACAGCTAGCTTGTGTGAGTATACGTGAAGAACTTGACGTTGGTCTAGTCTTCAAAAGCCAGTGGGACATGCATTGAATGTACATTATGCGATATGCCTGGTTTACGCTCATATATTATTGTGCCGGGTGAGTAGAGGACTAGGGTGTCTACTGTCTAGCATATCCATGTGTTTTGTTCTGTTTACACTAAAAACACAACATGAGCCTTTGGACCACACCTCAGGTCTAAGAACCCCTAATGTGGTGTAGCTGGCCCTCCCAGAGGGCCTCCTGGTTGTGTTTAAGACCATGATAACATTACCAGACAGAATACCAGTCCTCCAATAGCCATGAAACTCCATGTTTGTGATTTACTTTTACATGGGTGACAAGCTGGCACTTAAATTACAAAGTACACAAATTCCAAGGGTCCGCTTTGTCTTGGCAGCACAACTTACACCCAGTGGCCAAAAGACATCTTTAAGGCCACACAGACGCTCCCTTGTTGGGCATCAAACTGATGCTTGTGATGTGCCGTGCAGAGACTGACTGTGATGTGCCCGCTTCAGATTGTTACCCTGCATCTAACACATCAACTTTGAGTACAAACTGTTCACATGCTGCCTACTATATCCCACTAACGGACACCAACAACATTTCTGACAAACGAATGTTCACTTATTTGTTAAAAGCCGGCCGATCAAATAGAATATTTATGCATCTGAAAATAATGTTTTGTCACCTGACAAACAAAAAGTCAGTGTTTGAGACTATAACTTGTGAATAATAATCTTATATTCTCTCCAATTCTGGAAAGATACTTTTCTGTTACCACGGTGCAGATAAGTATGAAAAAAGATTATGTTCATGTGCTAAACACCCGTTACAATCGTATACTATTTACAGTACCGGTCAAAAGTTTGGATAAGCTTACATTCACTTGCAAACAACATGCAAATTTGGATTCAAGAGAAAGGGTGCTTACTGGCAGTAGCCAACTACATACGTTACAAAGGTGTTATTACACTAATAAACACTTGACTGGCGGAAAAGCAGGAATGTCAGCCAACAGAGCAAACAGACGCAGAAGTGTTTACATTATTGTTCAGGTAGTACACTGAGCATTTTCTATACAGACTATACAGATTATACAGACTACACAGATTATACAGACTGCACAGGCTATACAGACTATACCATCCAGAATACCTAGTCCGTCCTAGACCATTAATGCAGTACTAGAGGGCGAAACGTACACCCACGTCACCCAAAGTACAATTATTATCACAAAAGGATGCAAATATTAACCGAAAAAGACACCATAACACTCCCAGCTGCTGTTGAAAGGATGATTTTTGTGTCTTTCTCAAATTGACAACACTTTGCAGTGCATAATTGACGTCAGAAACCTTTGGTGAGAGGGTCATAGGTGGGGATAGGGTGGAGCAGCCCTTTTGCATTAAGTAATCCGGTACAATCGGCTGAAGTATGTTGCCTACAGGCAGAATTAAACTTGCTTTGTGGCTTCCTTTGATATATAATCAGGCTGGAGGTACTCAGCTAGTCATGTCATACTGAAATTCAGACCAAATGTTTTCTTTCAGACAATCAATGATGATGCCAAATCACAGCATTTGATCACTGACCAAACAGAGATGAGGGTAAATATTAATTCAATGTTTGAATAACATGTGGCTGTGTTGGCCAAATCCACTGGCCATTGAGCATGTTTTGGGTTTTAAAAGTTGTGCTATGAGGGGAAAAAAAGCGCATGATCTAAGACCGATAGATAGATTTTCCGATAACTCAATTCAAACCCAAGATATACAGAGCATAAAAGAACCCTTTCTGATCATGTTTCAATAGTGTTTTTACAACCTGTTTGTAACCAATTGAAGCCTTAAAAAGCCAAGATTTTTTCAGAATCCTAAATTCTATTGCCCAAGTTCTTGGTTCAAACACATTTCAAAATAACAAAAACCTCCAGGGAGTTCTCCTCAAAAAGAAGTCAAGCATTTGAACAGTCAGACGCCTATTCCATGTATCTGAGGCGAATGCTTAGAATATAGACACCTCTTACTTGAGTTGAAACTTGAGCATTAGGGATTAGCAAACAGAAGACAAAAAAGCATTAGCTTGGTTCCCACGTTGTTGTTACAGAAAAGTCTACAGCATGAAAGCCTTTCGCCCATAAATACTGACCTCAAAGACAATGATTTCCATAAATCGTATTCACCGGGCTTTTACAGAAAGCACTTCAAAGTAAATTGGAAATTCAATAGCAAAGTATTTACACAGATTGAGTGTGTTACGATATCTAGATTAGCACGCATTCACAACCCCCTTCAGATAAACAATTCGCCATGACCTTAGACTCTGTCATGCACTTGGCACAAACAAATAAAAACACACCGATACAGTGCACGTCGTACCTGGTCAGCTCCATAGGCAGCAGCAAACTCCATAAACTCCTCAATGCGTACAAATCCATCCCCATCCTGGTCCAGGGCGTCAAACACGGCCTTAAGAGGGGACTCCTCTTCCTCTCTCTGATCGCCTATGGAGACTGCCGGTATGGAGTCTGAGCCGACCATCTTAGAGAGTGACAGTGTATCCACCATTTGTTCACTAGTCCATCCAGACCCAGGAGATGAATCATTCAACTCCAGAACCGTGCAGTCAAAACGACCTGGTTCTGGACATACTGTGGGTCTGGCTAACATGTCCAAGTTTACCAGCCCTTCCCCATTTCTCTGTTTAGTTTTTAAAGCATGGACACTCTCCCCCTCAGGTAATAACAAGTCCCACGTCTCCTGATCGGGCACCGAGTTTAAGGTCGAGCACTGCTCCAAAACCACTTCTTCTTCTCCCTCATGTTTGGAAACAGTGGGCAGGTGACCCAGGGCTGAAACATATCCGTCGGAAAGGACTTTTTGCGATGGGGGTCCAATCAAAGGAGAGGAGTTCAGAAAAAGAGACGAGTCCCCATCTCCTCTGTGCTCTGTTAGAGTCAGGATTGCATTAGTCGACGTGTATTCCTGCTTCGAATCCTCTTCAGGTGAAACTGATGTGGCACCTGTGCAGGTAGCTGAGTGGAGGTGTGTAGGACAGAGGCTAAGGCTGCTGTCCCGGTCCGGTACCTCCAGATCTAGCAAAGGCACAGATCCCACCAGTCTTTCTGTTGATTCGCTAAAGCAGTTAGCAGGGATCGTGTAGTGTGAGAGGCTGCTCTCAGGTGAACCTTCTGAGGTAATGTTACCAACTGTGGGCAGATCAGTCACAGATTCCAGGAATAAACCTTTGTCCTCAGTTTCAGGTGACACAGTCTCCCCGCCCTGTAAAGAAGGGTGGCCCCTGTCCTCGTCCAGCAGCACGAGCAAAAGCTCCTCACTGACACCCTGTGGGTTTACTTCACCTGAAGGAGCACCGTCGGAGGAGGAAGTGCGGCAGTCATTCTGTGAGTTTCCGTCACCTGAAGGAGCATGGCCAGGGGAGGAATGGGAGTGTTCACATGAATCTGGATCTACCAACAGAGAAGTCTCAGTGTTGGCATATGGAGTCCTTCCTGAAACCTTCACAGGGGAAGGAGGTTCACTGAACGTTATGAGCTTCTTGTGACAGGAAACAGAGCCTGTGTCACTCACAGTTGGATGTTGCTGGGGACTTGGTAACTCACAAGCTGAGTTGTCCCTGAGCAAATTAGTCGCAGTTTTTGACAACAGCCCAGGCAGAAGGGAGTCAGAGGCATTACAATCCACATATGTGTCTTTGAATGGAGATAACATGTCCGATGAAACAGCTTCGGAATTATTAGATTGACTTCCCTCCCATGGCAAGATCTGGTCTCCACGAGAGAAACTGGAGGTCCTGAAAAGGATGTCCAAGTTTAAGGCATTCTCCTGAAAAAGCTCTTCCAGGCTTAGCGATACATCCTGGTCAACCTTCTGGAAATTCAATCCTGTCTGACCACTTCCGCTCTGAGGCAGTGTACTTCCTTTGTCTGAATCCATGAGTCTAAATCCATGGGAGTGTGAGCATTCTTGATCCCACTCTGAATGGCCGAGAGGGCCAGACATCAGAGTTGGTTCCATCTAAGTGGATAGATCCTGAGCAAATCTGTGAACGCTTAGAATTACCATTTCTTCCGCAATTTCAATATTGTTGTTTTTGGTAGTCATTATCTTTCATGAGATCCATTGGCAAATATGATATCATTATTTTTAAATAAAACACCTGGCTTCACTGTCTAAATCAAAAAGTATCTTAAATTATGACATCTTAGCACTGTGCCAACCCTTCAAACCAATAAAAACTGTATTTAAAACCGGTGCACATTGAAAGTGTGTTTGGATTACTGGACCTAACTGTTGATTATGCACTACCTTCACATTTACTCTGTCCAATATACAGGCAAATATTATACATACGTGCGTATAGGGCTATTTGTCCAATCTGACCAAGGAGACAAACGGGGTGTTATCTAAAACACAAATTAATTATCTCCATCTTTGTGACGAGCTGGACCCGATTTAGTGCAGCAACGTCCTGATAAATGCCTGTCAACTCTTCTTCAGTATCAAAACAAGCAAAATACGGGAGTCATGCTATATATTCGATACAGTACATAGAATACCACCAACGTTAAAGTACTTTACAATAGCTAGTTAACGAGTGTTGACCCTCGGTGGACTACAATTTGGTTTCATAACGTAACAATTGTAACTAATCAGCTACGACTACTGAAGGAGAGATGCGATTAACAGCTGGATGTAATAAACACACCCAGCATAAGAGTAAATACATAATGTTAAATAATAAGAATAATGACTACCTTGATACTGTAATCGCTTAACTCCATTTAGGTCATCCTTAGTTACCTTGCTTGCTGATTATTTATGTAACTAGCTGAGACTACCTAATAATAACCAAGCTAACTAGCTGTATACAGTTAGCCAGACGTTAATAGTTACCGTGACTAAGCTAGCTAGCTAAAACAAGCCAATGAGTCGTCCCTTTATTACTTGTAATCTAGGATTTGCTATTAACAACTGTCTGGTTTCCTCTTCCCGGTGAAGACGGTTATACGTCGACAATTCCCGTTTCCATCCGTTGTATTTCACCAGACGTTTCCCGAGAATACACCTGTGACAGGGTCCAGGAACAAATCCCCTCAGCTTTCTTAAAAAATGTGTTTCAGCTGTTCGATCCTGGCCAGCCGAAATGTATTCGGAAAAAACGGACGCTTATCAAAAGCAGCATCTAAAATATGTTCGGGGAAATGTTAACTAAAAAACCCAACTACGTTGCTAATGTTGAACTAACGATATTGTGGTGTTAAATCGTGATGTTAATCGTGATTACATGATGGACAGAGGACATTTACATCATCAGCATCAGCAGGCATATGGCTCGAGCCTCTACCACCATCAGCCGCATTCAGCGATGACGTTCCACGCATGCGCATTAAACCAACCGACCAACCAATGACGTTCCGCGCATGCGCATTAAACCAACCGCAGTCTCCAAAATAGGATGACGGTGTGTTGCTGGGGTCGGCTCGGAAAGGTCTAACCGCTGTTTTTTTACTCCTAATTTTACATTCATGACCATGTGGATTTTCTGAAATGGTTCAAATGCAGTCACTCATTCATTGGCTTGGCAACATGGCTTTCTAATAATAATATTACATTTAATCTAGGGCATTTTCTTGGAGTTTCTGTGTTGCGTAATACTGTAACGTGAGCTAATTTTCGGGAAGTTCTAAATACTACACGCGTGGGGTTCACCGTAGACTGTTTTTAATTTAAAATATATATATATTTGCTCAGCGATTGTATTAGTAATGTTTATTGATAGTTGTATATTTTAATAAACTTTCATATATTTTGTGTTTTAGTATATCCTTGTTATAACGTATATTGATTGGTGAAGTTTTCAGACATTGCAACCTTCAAGGAACCAAGTTCGAATACATTGTACTTTGGCGCCCCCCAAAGGCAGATTTTATTTAATGCATGTTCATTTAACGCTACCATGGATAATACATTTAAAAAGAAAAATACTAAAAAAATAAACTTGTGTTATTTCTCAGTATACAATAGGTGCAATTCATTCTCTCACTGCAAAAGCTAATATGGACATAATGTTGTGCATACCTACAAACAAAGTGAGCTAAAAAAACATATACCACAAAGTGTTGAAATTCAAAACGGAGGCACCATAATTAAATGATATAAAATTATTATTTATTATCAAACTTTACGGTGTAGACCAACGACTCTTCATCTAAAGTAGTTACTAAACACGATTAATGTATATGTAGTGTGAATAAACTCAAGTTCCCAAGACTTCCATCCTGTTTATAACAGCAGCTGTGGTTTTAAAAAATATTTTTTGTTCAATAATTATCTGTTAATATTTTAGTATTTACCTATTAATGTCCAATTATTGTAAACATAGGTTTCCAGTTGCAATTATTGTAAATGGCCAATACGCTGCTTTAGATTTTGCAGATTATTTAAATTAAGCCACTTCCATCTTCACCATCTACTACTTGTCTCTTTTCAGTTCATCCGACCAATAGCCTGAAAAAAAGAAACAATCTGTTTTAAATATAGAATTTGCATTTCAGGCAACAGTAAATGTTTCTGAATGTCTCCTAGGCAAAAGATCTCAGATAAAAAACAGAACCTTAGCTAGACAAACAACAATTACATTTGTTATGTGAAATTCAGGGCCAATCACTTTAACTAATTGGCCACTGCTCCCAAAATGTCATTTCTGAAGTAAAGACCAACATGCTCTATTTGCTAGACAGTATACCACGACACACATCACAATTACTTCCTCTCCTAGACCGACAGCTCCACCTCCTCTCCTGTCCTACACACCTGGGAGGGGGGGAGGAGCCGTGTCAGAGTTTAGCAGATTGAGAGGAAGCAATACCCATCAGCATGGACACATCATTAGCCGAGGTGAGCCAGCTCCCTCCGTCCACCACCATTATGTGTCCCGTCATGTAAGAGGAGGCTCGGCTGGCCAGGAAAAGCACGCTGTGGGCCATCTCCGTTTTGTTGCCAGCCCGCTGGAGTGGGACGGATGAAAAGGCGCCCGCACTATGTGCTCTGTCTCCACCTGAGGACAAAAGAAGAAGGTAGTGAAAACCACAACTAGGGTCCAAAAGACATGAGACGGAGGACAGCATTTAGTTTAATTTTCCTCAGGTTCTGCTACTGACATCACTAGTATAGAAACAACACATTATTTACTACCCTTTATCAAATGAATACTAAAACGTGCTTAGTTTTAGTTAGTCTTGGATAAGGAGAGAAGAGTCTCAAGATGACTCAGTATTTTGAATGAATTTAACGCACACCCAGCTCAATCATGTTTCTACATAGCCATGTCAAAATCCTTACCTAGTCTACGAAAGCCCTCTGTGCCAGAAATAGGGCCTGGTGCCAGGGCATTTACTCGAACCCCACTTGGTCCCCACTCTACTGCCAGGTGCTTGGTCATGGCATCTGGACCGCAAAGAAAAAGGATTGGATAAATAAAGACAGGAAATAACCCCTGGGCTTCCTATGTTACATCTGACATATAGTGTTGAATCAGTGAATGAAGAATATAACCACCATCTACCAAACACAAAAAAATAAATTGGGAAATATTATTTAGTAACGTTTCATATTACAACCGATATATATTAACGAACATACATATAACATCCTAATGCATATTACCGTTGGCTGCCTTGGCAGAACCAGCATGTACCTGAAGAGCCTGACCCCTGTAGCCAAGGGTGGCAGAGATGTTCACAATGACACCCCCGTGGTCCTTAACACAAACATGATACATTCTATACTGAGGTGTGCAACAATGACAAATAGGAACGTCCAAACGTCATGCAAAAAGGGTGATAAGGTTGGATTGACGGATACTCATGGCGCTGTACCTTGAACCACTTATCATAGACCAGCTTGCTGGTGTTGAACGTTCCCATGGTGTCTATCTCCAGCACGGTCTTGAAAGCGTTAAAGGAGAGAGAGCTGGCGGGGCAAAGGAAGTTCCCAGCAGCATCTAGAAGATGAGAACAGTGGTTTTAACACGGCTATGGTGTATATAACCTTTAGATTTCAACTGTAGGTGCGCGTGCGTGTTTGTGCATGTGTGTGTGCGTGCACTTGGCTGTGTTTGCACATGCGTGTGTTGTACATACTATTAATAAGAATATCAATCCTTCCCAGCTCTCTCAGCGTCTCGTCCAGTGCAGCAGAGATGGTCTGTGGCTGTCGCACGTCAACAGTCAGAGGCAGACAGTGGCGGCCGGTTGCTGCAGTCAGCTTCTTAGCAGCCTGGAACATATTTCTGCATGACTAATCAACTTAAATGTCCCGTTTGTTCAGTGTTAAGTCAGTATAATACACGCCGTTTGATTTACTTGTCAACACAATACATGGTAGTGACCTCTGTGAGCCTTTCCAGGTTTCTGCTGGCAATCACTGTGTCACAGCCGTGCCTGGAGAACACAACAGAGACATCAATCGTAATCAGATCAAAATCTGGTTTATTCGCCATGTCTGTTCACACACACAAAGAACGTCTTCTGACCTCTAGGGTGAGAGGTCAGAGGTGCACGAGGTTCTGTAGGTAAATTTAAAAAAACTTGCTACGGTAAATAAACATTTCTGATGGTGATTACCTATAGGTGGAACACAGTAACCCAAAGTGAATAGTGCATGCAGAATGCAATAGGGACGTTATAGAGGAGTGGTAGCAGGTGTAAAGTTTAAGGTAAATGGTAAGGTTGAGATTGAGATTATGTGCTGTACCAACAGGTCAAAGGTGACAGCCTCCATTCAAGGTCTTTGGATATGGAAACGTAGACAAACACAGGCTGTAATACACCAGGTACCTCATGAGCACTTCAGCTACACGCAGACCAATTCCAGATCCTCCTCCAGTTATGAATGCCACTTGGTCTCTGTGTGAAGACGTTGTGAAAACAATACTCAATAATCGCATGGCTTTACTGATGAATGTGTTGTATATCAATCCCAATGTCGACCAAGTCGCATAGCTTTTTCGAAGTGACAATGCTAAAGTTAATTTAGTTTGCAGAACTGCTTACTTAAGTAAATCTGGAGAGTAAATGTGAGTGTATGAAGTCATGCAGTCGTCTGTGTCCACATCTTCGGGCACACCACCCACCCACTTTGACTCAGCCATACTGTTCCAAATAAACAAGGTTGGAACAAAAGAGAAAATATAACATGTTTGAAAGCACGCATTTACTATCCAGCAAGATTCATTAAACAATGTGAAGTTGACGAAGTCGTAGTTACTTACTGACAGTACACGTAGTTATTCCTGTTGGCTCTGCTATTTCCAATCACATTTCCTCGCTGGCCAATAACAGAATCTGTACCTTGAACCTACTGAAACGACAACAAAATGCATTCTGGGAAATGTAGTTCAATTGGCGCATGTTCAAGAGCACAAAACCCCTATAACACCATATTTTACACAACTTTTTGCAAAATGCATAGATACGTCTATCCAGACATGTCTATGGTGTTTAAGTTGATACATTGTGGATTAACATATATATTGTGTGGATTAAAATACATATTTTAATGTGATTATATAAAATGATAAATCTGCCAATTAGGCATTTGGCATACTTATATGTATACCCAGATATATATATATATATATATATGTAGTTACTGGTATTCCGTCACGCTTTTCATTGACATCCTTTTTCCAAATTTGATGGCTATGAACAATAGATCCCTTACTTAATTTCATATGACCCGTGGTATTTTATGACGGCACTTGGGGATGTCTCTGCTGGTAACCTGACTACAGATTTGGCTGGTGAATGCTATTAGTTTCCTGGATCGATGCTATTCAGAGTGCATTAGGATGGGGCATGGCATTCTCTCCATATGTAATTAGGGATAATGTGGACAGGAAGAGCCCAGTGAAATGGACCCCTCAGATACTCCACAGCGATTCCATCCAGAAGCACTTAAGCTGTGTGTAACCTACCTGATCCATTAATGTCTCCAGATACAGGACAGGGCCCATTATATTTGGATATGATGAAACACTAACCTAGTCAGTAGGGAAGTTAAAGTGTTGTTATAGTGCAATAACGTATCCGAATAAAACAAATAGCAAAAGCAGAACTAATGTTTGCAGGCAGTAACTCTCCCTATTTTGTAATACTGCTTAGTACTGTTAGACTGTATATCGAACTGTATATATTTTAGTTACTTCTTCTCTACTTACTTTCATGCCAGCAATTACACAATTTTGCTACACGTGCGTATAATTCAAATAATTTTAAATATAAACGTTTTTGTGATGGTCAAGTTTTCTTGAAGTTTAACAGTTCACCACCAGGTGGTGGTAGTTTGACAGAGCAATTCCAATATAATCCTTTATTTTTTTCACTTTTTAATACAAACGTTTGAAATCGTGTGAAACACACTACAACCCCCTATATCCAATAATGACAAGTTATCATTTTCACTGATGTTTTAAAAAGTGCGGATTACTGTAAAACATTCAGATAAAAATATTTTCTGGTTAAATAGTCAAATACGTATTTCAAAATAACCGTGTCAGACATGACACCTTAGGTGTGAAGAAATCTATTTTTGTAATTGAATTACAGACAGTGAAGTGGATCACGGCTAACAATAATATCACAGGTCTCTAATCTGTACTCTACAGAAACGTATCATTATAAATATGTGATGTATTCGTTGTGATCAAAACTTGAACATGTACACACAAAATAAAGGCAAAACCTTGTTGCATTTGTGGGTTTTATTATACACATAGCCATTACTCAAATAAGCCCCCAAGCAATAAAACCTTTACTTTTTCCATAACCTGGGGTGGTGGTAATTGGTTGAATCCTACAGATGCCAGAAGTGGACAGGCCACCCCAAAGAGCCTGGTTCCTCCCTAGGTTTCTTGAAGGTGTCATAAAAATTCCTTGATGCAAGTCCTAAAGTCCGGATCATGTTTGCAACCATTAACAAAGAACAAATACACTAACAGTGACTCCAAATCCATATTTTACATAAAAATATCAATCAAACTTTGAAAACCTACTCCATCTGTAACCATCTGGTACCTGACTTTTGTACCATAGCCTCAATGACTTCTCCAACCGTATTGACGTGAAATTAAGCAATATTCTGTAGCGTATGCCAATGTTGCGTGAGCCATTATCAAAATCTCCAGCAAAGTTGGCCTTCATTTAGTACAGTCTGTTGTTGAGAGAGAATGCTGTCTATACATTGTAAACCACCCCCTGTAATCGTGTTGAGGACCAGGATTGCAGCCATTCGAACCCATGAAATGTCTGGCTTAGGTGGAGCTCCACAGACAGCACACCTTCAAATGGCATGTGGGACGTTAAAATGTAACATCCAATAAGAAATGGTGCAACGATCAAATCCAGCAGACCATTCCAAATGTTTCCGCTTAAATAAAATGTCTCAAGACCTCCAACAGAGTTGTGACGTCAGGTTTTTTGCGTATATGTCTACGCCAAACAATGTTTTCTGATATTTCCGTATATATATCAGAGCTCATATGACTGGTGATGGAGTCTGCTCCAGCCCCACCAGCCTGGCACTGGCCTCCCACAGCCTCTGAGATGCTTCCTGGTCGAGGGCCTGGGGTGCCGGCTCCTTCTCAGTCATCACGTCATAGTAGCGTCCCGTTACCCCCTCCAGCTCCTCGGCCACGGCCAGATAGACGCTAGGCTGAGCCCCCAGCTCTGGTCCCTTCACCAGGAGGGTGAAGAACGGACCTGCAGGGAGAAGCATAGACAGTTTGGGTCAATGAACGGCTAACCATTATGGCAGGTACCTATGAACTTTGAACCCTAGTTCTTGGAAATCAAATAAAGGTTTGGTGACAAATACTAAGTAAATGGATCTCTAAGCCTAATCGCCATGAAAAGGCTGCAGACTCACTGAGCACCGAGGTCGAGAACTGGGATTGGTGGAGTCCAGTGTGTCTTCCCAGATCCGTGGCAACGACCCCAGGGTGTATACAATTCACAGTGACCCCAGTACCTGTTCCAACCACACACGACAACAGTTAAACGTTTATTTGTATTTCATGAAAACTACTAACCCAACAACCCAAAATAATTCTACCTAACCAAACAGATCACAATCCCAGCATCCACACACACACACACAACTACCAGAATTACCTTCAAGTCGTTGAGCCAGTTCTCGTGTGAATAGAACGATGGCGAGCTTGCTTTGGCAGTAGGCCTGTTTGGTGTCATACTTCCTACTGTCCCAGTTAAGGTCGTCGAAGTCGACCTTCCCCACGATGTGGGCGAGAGAGGTCAGGTTGATCACTCTGCTGGGAGCTGAATCTTTCAGCTTCTCTAGCAGCAGGTTAGTCAGCAAGAAGTGACCTGAAGACAGGAACATTTAGAAATGGCAATGAGCATATCTTTCTGAAGTCGTTTTCAGCGCAGGTATGCAAAAACTACATTTGATCAAAAACATTTATAGTTTTTAATACACGGGCCAAATATAGCAACCAAAAGTATACATTAATGAAACAGTAAGACAAAAAAGATTTGTGCTTTTTATTTTTAAACAAATGACACAACATAACAAACGAATGTGGGAGAAACAAGCCAGCGTTGACGTCATGGCACTACACAATTTAATACCTTCTCAGATACTGTTCAGGGATGCAAGAAATCCCCATTACAGTCTGGTAATAACAGCCAAATCAGGGTGGTAGGATACATGCTGCTAGAACAGTCAGTGTTGATGAAAATCTATTTCCCATTTCCTCTGCAACTCTCTGAGATGCTTTAAATAACAGTCTATACACGTTATGACTTGATGGGTGACATCCAGCTTACCTAAGTGGTTCACACCAAACTGCGTGTCAAACCCATCCTCTGTCTTCCCTGCCGGGCATCTCATCACCCCAGCATTGTTTATCAGCACATCCACATGCTTTTCCTCTGCCACGACATAAAATAAACAAACAGGCACAAAGAAACACACACACGATAGTCAGGGAATTATTTGTAGCTCATGAATGTATAAAACACTTTATTTGTTGTTACTGTTTCCAACATGTTGAAATGGCTGTTACTAACCTTGGTTGACTCTCTCTGCAAACTGGCGGATGGATTTGATAGAGCCTAGGTCTATGTGACGCGCGTAAACATTAGGGTTTAGGGTCTGCCCCCGGATCTCCTTTGCAGCCACTTCACATTTCTCTATATCCCTGCATCCCATAATGATTCGACCGCCTGATTGGATTATAAAGGACAGGAAACAGGAAAGTGTAGATAAAATAACTCAGGAAGTCGCTCAGACGCCTGCTTGAACTACTTGAAACAACAAACCAGCAAAACACAAAAAGTGACGACAAACACTAAATGTGTTTCTTAAAGAAAATGTAAACAACTGTGATTACCTCAGAGGCTCGCAGTGAATATGATTACTTTGTCAACATGAAGTCAATCTATAAGTCCTAATCATTTGAAACAAATGCTCTGTACCTCTTTTGGCCAGTTCTTTGGCTGTCTCCTTCCCAATGCCTGTGTTGGCTCCTGTTATGACAACTGTCTTTCCAGGTATTTTTGCCTTGCTTGGACAAGGTCCTCCAGTTATATGATTCCTATGAAAAGTGATCTATCATCAGAGTCATTCAGGGGCATACAATGTATACAATAAAACTAAGTTGGATACGACCAGACATAACCATTAACTGTAACACTGACAGTTTATGACATACAAGTCTTTATTGGATTTACGCAGCGTTGTCAACTATCCGCATAATGCTAAAAAAACAGAAACTGTTTCCAGAAAGTGGTTACTAGTTGTAACATGCTAGCTAGCAGTCCTAGATTTATACAGTAGTTAATAAGAAACATTTGTTATCTGAATCTTACGTACTTCAACAACACCGCGCACCCAAACACTGTTCCAAAGAAAGACACGGGGAGAATGTATTTGCTCATGATTTTGGAAGATATACACACAAAAATAACCCAGGACTGCTCATGAAACAGCTTGACACCACCACACTTTCAAAATTGCGTTAAGCACAAGGTTAAAGACGCACGGTTAAACACGTCATCTAGTCATAATATGTCTGACCAATCACCGCGAAGACAGCACCCAATTGCATCGCGGGAGTTGTAGTGTAGTCTTCGTCAGCGATGGCTAGCTAAAGCAATTTTTGAACCAATGCAGCAAATTGATTAAATTAGATCATCAGGATGTTTGGTGCTTCAAAAAAATATGCATTTGAAGTAGGCTACCAACCTTACAACATATTTTATTTATATATATATATATATATTAAGATTTTTTCACAGGTTGTTTAAACTATCATCAATTAAGTTTATAACATGATACCGGTGTGGTTCATCTACCCATCTATGGGTCAAAAGATTGCAATTGCAATAGGATTTCAAAAGAGAGCACAATGTTAAAATTATTTATTTTCACAAAATTACTTACCTGAAACTTTCTTTGTTCTGGGCAAGAAAGGCTATTTGAAAAACAGAGAGAAAATGAGGCCACTTCTGTAACTGGAAGGATGAGGTGACACAAAAATAAAACTAGGACAGGAGCTGTTAAAGTCAGAAGTCTGAAAAAGAAACAAGGGATAGAGGGGGCAGAGAGAGAGAGACACACACAGGTAAGGAAGGAGCGAAACAGAAGAGAGAGTGATGGAGCATAGAAGAGAGAGAAAGTGGAAGGTGGTAGAAAGAAAAAGAAAAAAGTGGTGTTGGTCTACTTGTTCACGCCCAAAATAAGTCCCCCCTGGGTTCATCTGACCCACAGCGTTCCCGTTTCCTAGCCCACAGTATTTGACCTCTGACGTGATTTATGACAGTCGACAGTGTTTATTTCAGCCCGCTAGTTCCCAGAGTGTGAGAAATGCTGGAACTTTCGAAAGGTGACGACATCAAACCAATGATTGCAACAAACTGTTTTTTCAGTCCAGTAGAAACTGCAACAACAACGAAGTTTGAAAGTGGGCATGTTATATTTTCTGTCTAGAGGATGTACTGCCGCAGATTGAGTACAGAGGAATCTGGCACTTACCTAAGTAAATTATGTTGATGTAGGGAAACAGTGTACCTCATCTTTTTTTACAATAACTGGTAAGGAGTTCATGGTCAGGGAAACCACTAAGGGGTCAATGGAAATTCTGAAGGAGCTTCATAGTTCTACGGACAGAAAGGAAGAAGCAGTCAATATGTTTGGTAGACTTTTAACCAGGTGCTACATAAATCATCATGAAAGAGGCATGGAGAAAGCCATTGTTTATAACCCATCACATTAAATCGGGTTTGGATTTTGCCATAAGACAGGTAAAATACACAACAAAGATGTGGAACAGGTGTTGGAATAGACCTAAACTGGACATTTTGACCTAAATGCAAATTGTAATGTACTTGGATAAGCCAACACAGGTAGCTATTGTTGACGTGATGGAATCGAGGCAGTGAAATATGTATCCAACTAACACTTTCAATTATTGTTATTTTGTCCCTTCACATTATAACAACTTTTCAAATCACGAACACAATTAAACTGTAAACATTTGAGATTGTAACAACACAAAAGATGGAAGAGAAGATCAGAAAGTAGTGAGGAATAAAGTTGTTATGGAGACAGATGCTCTTTATTCTACCTCCGTCCTATGGCTTGATCCTGCCCGGGTAACAGTATTTGTGCCAGCTTATTTCCCACCCTGCGGGCCTATTCGCTCTTTATTCCGGAGAAGTGGGTCTTCTCCGGGAAACAAATGCCTAGCCTGCGGGAGATATGGCAAAGCCAAGGTACCAAGCGTTCATCTTCTAGGCATGCTTGCTCACTGATGATGCTCTTTAAAACGTAGTGGAGGAATCTATGCTAACATTTTTTTCAGGTTGATAACTCCAATTCCATCAGTCTTGCAGGTCGATCAATATTATCGGATGTTATTAAACATGGCCAGGGAATAACCGTGCAACAGCACATGTATTGAAGGTCTTGGCCCAAATGCAGCCTAATGCTACTTATTTGCAACAGTCCATGTGAAGAAGTACTCCTGGCCATAATCTACTGAATGGTGAAGATGTCGTGGGTGTAGTACCCCTACCCGCACATGCGCAGAAGCTGCAAGAACTTTCCCTCAGGGGTCGCTAAGGTCAGGAACATCTCTGATATGAACCTATGTGGCGCTAGGACCCAGTGCACGGGAGAGAGCGCTCCTGCCACACGGTGGAGACGACGAGACGGGAGGAAAACAATGAAAGAGCTGACTGGTACTGGTACTGGTGCTGGTAGGACTAACGGAGAGACTGGGACCAGTTGGGAAAGGGAGAGTGAAAAGCAAACCAACACTACAATGCCAAAAGGACAATACCAGCCGAATGCAAAGAAGAAGAGGAACGGAGACACTTTAAATTGATGCAGTCCAGTCATTTTCCTGCTTGAAATGTGCTCTTATAATGAATGGATTTAGTGGTGCTGAATTTGGTAATGCCGAGGAATAGGGAGAGATAAGGGGTGTGTGCGCTTCACAGAGAGGAACCTGGACTCCTGCCCTCCATCTGCATGCCTTGGAACAACCCCACCGGTGGCACGGAAGAACCCAGTAGAACCCAGAAGAACCCAGACCAGGAGAGCGCCTTTACGCACGGAACTAAACGGAGAATCGCCAGCACAGACCAGGAAACATGGCACAAAGACCGCTCTGAATTCAATCCACTGGGTTGATATTGCATTTTCTTTTTTTGACAGAAGAACATTGCAAAATTGTAGTTTAATTAGAAGCAAAAATGCACGACTGCCTTTCAAATAGAGCAGTTTAATATATAGACTATATATAGACTATATATTACATTATATGTGTGTAATTTAATTTAAATCACAGTGAATCAAAACCCCGTCCGTGTATTGCAACCGGACCCCGCTGAACCCACCGGCCTGTAGAGGAGTGCCAATGGACCATGGCGGGGAGAGACAGGTCGCCTGCAGGTGAGTTACAACCTGTCATCAAGTTATCACATATAAGTCGTGCCAGAGTTAAGCTCTCCATTAATTAACAGGGGTTGAGCATGTGAAATATGACAGGTTGGGTGCAGTTTAGGGAGCATGACTTGCAAAACCTGGTTCCTATTTGATTACATTGGTGACAACAATTTGCATGTATGCACTCACTATTGCAAATTAAAGCTTCTGCTAAATTAATTTATTCACATGTGTATGCTATAATTCAATGAAATGCCTGATGTTTGTCTGAAATATTTTCTTTATTTAACGGGAAAATGACTCACTGAGATAAAAACAAAAAAAATCTATTTTACAGGAGTTCCCTTAATAATTTCCGTGTAGTACTTCAAGATTTTCAATAAACTTTTTTTTCCAATTGGATTGTTGACTATAAATCCAACTTTGTATATTTATTTCCGGAAGAGTGTAAATTAAGAGCCCAGAAAAATCCTAAGAAATATCTTAAAACAAAATAAGAGCAGCGTTATTTGTAGATGGTTTTGGCCTACCCTATTACACCAGAATAATGTATCTGCAAACCTAAATAATAAACTATATTCATGCAAGTAGGCAGGTGAATTGCTACTTCATCATTCTCTAGACAGCTGAATGGCCAGCTCTCTACATGGGGGTGACATCAGACTCATAAGCATTAGAAACTGTTTAAGTCTGTTAAAGGTGGGATGTTTACGTATACCTTTCCCCTCTAATAATATGTTTTGGCCTTAATAACTAATATGGTTATTAGGACAGACGTTAAAAACATATTATGTTGTATAAGTTAACAAAGTATGAAGAAAAGTGAGTTTTTAAAGAAAAATTATCATAAAGCTTTCAGTCTTAACCCAGATCACATCTTCAAGCCAGCCAAATGGCCAAGGCTGTAACGCCAGGCCAGGGTTTTTACGGAGCAATTCTAAATAAAACACTGTAGCAAATGCAATAACGTTCGATGACAACATAAATCCACAGCAAAATTTCTTTTGTCTATACATTTTGTAATGTAGCTTTACCCATTTGTTTTTCTTTATGAGAAGATTTTATTAGCCTGCACACAGACAGGCCTTTATTTTAGACAGGCAATTCGACACATTATGGTTTTCTTAAATGGGTGTTTCTCTCTAGGTTAACACGTTGACATATATCGCCTGTACAGTTTAGAGCGTCTGGATATCATTTTTTCCAGGCAACTGCATTTGTTATTCAACCCTGTTATGCACAAATAGTGCCTCTACAGGATCGAAAATAAAACAATAAAACCAACATGCCTTCAGGGGAGTAATGAAGTCTAAATGAAACATGACGATAGTGATGCAATGGACATTTTGTTTAATTTACATTTTAAATATGTCTAAACATTACTCAACCTTACACTGTGACTGTGTTATTCTGATTTGTACACCCAATATATTAGTTTTCTATATTCGCCCTACTCTAATACGGTTCATTCACATACTGAATTATTTATGACATGGAGAGTAATGTACATAATGAAACCTGCTATAATGACAACAGTTGCATTTCACTGGGAAGGTCCCACGGCCAAACCTGGGTTCAAAAACGACGTCAAATATTGCAAATTACTTTCATACACATTTTGAATGAAGTATTCAGAGATGTTACGTGCGCAATATGAAGGGATTAACCCTGGGGTTTTTTAAGCAGGAAGGTTGGCCCTTTCTACTTCCATCTTCATGGCTGGCATCTAGGTCGAACTGGACCATGAATCTGCTCTGCTAGGCCGAACCCAGACCTGTATATCAATGGCTAACTGCATGTGACTTGAACATCTGACTAAACAGCTTTCGTGATGAATGCACAGGTGGCTTATCCAGCCAGCCAGCCAGCCAGCCAGCCACAGGGCTTTAGTGTCAAACCCAGGAGCTCACATCTACATTAATACGGGGCAACACCCCGATGTGGACGCGGAATTATGCAGGTCCCTTATTAACCCAGGTGGTTCCAAGTGGTGTTTCAGTCGTGGATTATACGATGCTACACTATTCCATGGTGTCAAAACGTCATCAGGATCAGGATCGGAACCAGAATCGGGTTTATTTCGCCAAGTCTGTTTACACACACATGGGATTTGTTCTGACCTCTAACTGCGACATAAAGAACACACACGAAACGTATATATGTATGTATTTATTTGATGCCAAGGTTGTCCTGCCAAGGTTGGCCTGCGTGGACGAGGCCAGCTTGAACAACAGAGAGCTGGTGAGATTGTAGTCAACATAATGACCCACTTCTGCGGCTGGAAGGGATGCCCTCAGCTGCATGGCTGGATAAGCATGGCGTCAGCAACTGCCTCTGGCTGCATTTGCAGTGGCCATGTTCCATTCCAAGTCGACGAGGGCAGAGGGAAAGGCGAGGAAGCGATGGATGGGATTTGACTGGATTGGTATTTGTCCTCTCCGGGTCTGAGTCTGTGACTGTCCAGATTAACGTCGCCACAGGGCAGGCTGAAGGAGCCCCCAATAAAAGACATCTTCCTTGTAATGCTTCAAGGTCTGGTTCTTTGGTTGCTGTGGTCACCTCAAGGGAACGACCGTCTGGCCAGGCTACCGTTTCAACCCTCTTCACTTTGGGGCAGAAGGAGAGGCACTCTCCGTGCACGTCATCTCCTTTAGTAGTTGTCAGTATGGCCGTGGTTTTCCCATCCGTTTCACATCAAAGGGATGAATCCTCCTCAGCCGCCCGGGGAAAGAATGCTGCTGCGTTTCAATTGGATGTCATGTCCCCAATCCTATGATCATAGTGAGGACGTAAACGCCGTAATATACATGCGAGCTGAGCAGAATCTGTCTATCTAATCTCCATCTTCCCATTGGCTGGTTAAGTGCCGCAGCAGCAGCGTTTGACTGCTGAGTGCCGGTCTGTCTCGTCGTTGGCTGATTACACGTGAGTTCATTTCCCGTGGAATGGTTTGCCCGCTGTTCCGTGATGAGCGGCACTCTGTGGCCTGCCCTGCCTTGCGGGTCGGTCCGTTGCGGTCTGGCGGTGGCACGGCGTCTAGTCAAGTGTCTCTCCGACTTTTAGCTCGTCTCAAATGAGCATTAGTACATTGCCAGCTGACTGCTCTCTGGGTACCCTGGGATTGGGTTAGCTCTCTGTAACGCCGGCCCATGTGATCCTGTCTGTCTCAGCATGCTGGCGATGCCTTATTGTGCCCGACAGTCACTGGCCGCTCTGGGCCGCAGCAGGTGGCAAAACGGGCTCTGGAGATGGAGGCGCAGGGAGGATAGGGGCACCTGGATGTCTCACGGGCTCAGCAGGAGGCGGGGAGGAAGGAGCCGGAGCGGCAGAGTGAAGGTGATTTGTCAAAATGAGTGGCTGTGGCCCCGCTGCTGGTTCGTCCAATCACTGGCTGACGGGAAGTCGCCTGGGTTACAAGACTGTGCGGAGGACTTAGGAGCAGCTGCTCTGGCTGTCTTTCCTGGTCGCTCGACTGTGGATGGTGCTGTTACGTTGGATGAATCTGTTATTTACTACAAAGTGGTGGACAGCTGAGCTATATGACAAACAGGATGCGCAGATAGAACAGGGTGTTTACTGTGATTATGAGGAGATTCAACACAATGTAGCCAGCTAATTAAGGACAGGAAAACAATTACACATAATAACACAATACACATGGGATTCAGCCCAAGTAGCACTGTGCAAAAGAATTAAATGCACATTTGTGTATTTATAACCATGGAACAGTAGCTTCATCTGAATGCGCGTGTGTGTGTGTGTGTGTGTGTGTGTGTGTGTGTGTGTGTGTGTGTGTGTGTGTGTGTGTGTGGGGGGTTATCTATGTGGCTGTGTTGCTCTGTGTCTGTGTCTGTACATTGAGTGTGGGTGTGTAAGTGTGAGAAAGTCTGTGGGTTAATCAGTACAAATAAGCTGGAGTCTGTGTTTTATGTGTCTGAATGAATACTCAAAATGACCCAACTGTGCATATCAGAGTGTATGGCCAGTTAGTTTCACAATCTGATGGCTGTGGGTAGACATTTATCTCCCAGTTAGTTTCACAATCTGATGGCTGTGGGTGGACATTTATCTCCCAGTTAGTTTCAAAATGGACATTTACCAGTTAGTTTCCAACTGTGCATATGGCTGTGGGTGGACATTTATCTCCCAGTTAGTTTCACAATCTGATGGCTGTGGGTAGACATTTATCTCCCAGTTAGTTTCACAATCTGATGGCTGTGGGTGGACATTTATCTCCCAGTTAGTTTCACAATCTGATGGCTGTGGGTGGACATTTATCTCCCAGTTAGTTTCACAATCTGATGGCTGTGGGTGGACATTTATCTCCCAGTTAGTTTCACAATCTGATGGCTGTGGGTGGACATTTATCTCCCAGTTAGTTTCACAATCTGATGGCTGTGGGTAGACATTTATCTCCCAGTTAGTTTCACAATCTGATGGCTGTGGGTGGACATTTATCTCCCAGTTAGTTTCACAATCTGATGGCTGTGGGTGGACATTTATCTCCCAGTTAGTTTCACAATCTGATGGCTGTGGGTAGACATTTATCTCCCAGTTAGTTTCACAATCTGATGGCTGTGGGTAGACATTTATCTCCCAGTTAGTTTCACAATCTGATGGCTGTGGGTGGACATTTATCTCCCAGTTAGTTTCACATCTGATGGCTGTGGGTGGACATTTATGGTTTCACAATCTGCTGGGTGGACATTTATCTCCCAGTTAGTTTCACAAGTCTGATGGCTGTGGGTGGACATTTATCTCCCAGTTAGTTTCACAATCTGATGGCTGTGGGTGGACATTTATCTCCCAGTCCCAGTTAGTTTCACAATCTGATGGCTGTGGGTGGACATTTATCTCCCAGTCTTGTTTCACAATCTGATGGCTGTGGGTGGACATTTATCTCCCAGTTAGTTTCACAATCTGATGGCTGTGGGTAGACATTTATCTCCCAGTTAGTTTCACAATCTGATGGCTGTGGGTGGACATTTATCTCCCAGTTAGTTTCACAATCTGATGGCTGTGGGTGGACATTTATCTCCCAGTCTTGTTTCACAATCTGATGGCTGTGGGTGGACATTTATCTCCCAGTTAGTTTCACAATCTGATGGCTGTGGGTGGACATTTATCTCCCAGTTAGTTTCACAATCTGATGGCTGTGGGTAGACATTTATCTCCCAGTTAGTTTCACAATCTGATGGCTGTGGGTAGACATTTATCTCCCAGTCTTGTTTCACAATCTGATGGCTGTGGGTAGACATTTATCTCCCAGTCTTGTTTCACAATCTGATGGCTGTGGGTGGACATTTATCTCCCAGTCTTGTTTCACAATCTGATGGCTGTGGGTAGACATTTATCTCCCAGTCTTGTTTCACAATCTGATGGCTGTGGGTAGACATTTATCTCCCAGTCTTGTTTCACAATCTGATGGCTGTGGGTGGACATTTATCTCCCAGTCTTGTTTCACAATCTGATGGCTGTGGGTGGACATTTATCTCCCAGTTAGTTTCACAATCTGATGGCTGTGGGTAGACATTTATCTCCCAGTTAGTTTCACAATCTGATGGCTGTGGGTGGACATTTATCTCCCAGTTAGTTTCACAGTCTGATGGCTGTGGGTGGACATTTATCTCCCAGTTAGTTTCACAATCTGATGGCTGTGGGTGGACATTTATCTCCCAGTTAGTTTCACAATCTGATGGCTGTGGGTGGACATTTATCTCCCAGTTAGTTTCACAATCTGATGGCAGTGGGTGGACATTTATCTCCCAGTCTTGTTTCACAATCTGATGGCTGTGGGTGGACATTTATCTCCCAGTCTTGTTTCACAATCTGATGGCTGTGGGTAGACATTTATCTCCCAGTCTTGTTTCACAATCTGATGGCTGTGGGTAGACATTTATCTCCCAGTCTTGTTTCACAATCTGATGGCTGTGGGTGGACATTTATCTCCCAGTCTTGTTTCACAATCTGATGGCTGTGGGTGGACATTTATCTCCCAGTTAGTTTCACAATCTGATGGCTGTGGGTAGACATTTATCTCCCAGTTAGTTTCACAATCTGATGGCTGTGGGTGGACATTTATCTCCCAGCTAGTTTCACAGTCTGATGGCTGTGGGTGGACATTTATCTCCCAGTTAGTTTCACAATCTGATGGCTGTGGGTGGACATTTATCTCCCAGTCTTGTTTCACAATCTGATGGCTGTGGGTGGACATTTATCTCCCAGTTAGTTTCACAATCTGATGGCTGTGGGTGGACATTTATCTCCCAGTTAGTTTCACAATCTGATGGCTGTGGGTGGACATTTATCTCCCAGTTAGTTTCACAATCTGATGGCTGTGGGTGGACATTTATCTCCCAGTTAGTTTCACAATCTGATGGCTGTGGGTGGACATTTATCTCCCAGTTAGTTTCACAGTCTGATGGCTGTGGGTGGACATTTATCTCCCAGTCTTGTTTCACAATCTGATGGCTGTGGGTGGACATTTATCTCCCAGTTAGTTTCACAATCTGATGGCTGTGGGTGGACATTTATCTCCCAGTTAGTTTCACAATCTGATGGCTGTGGGTAGACATTTATCTCCCAGTCTTGTTTCACAATCTGATGGCTGTGGGTGGACATTTATCTCCCAGTCTTGTTGTGACCTTACGATGTTTCCCTGATCGATTGGGACCAGTGTGATCTTCTCATGGCAGGGTGTCAGATATCCACGGTGCCTTTTGTGGCCTTTCTGTGGCACCGTGTGGAGTACATTTCTGGGAGGTGGGACACGGAGCCTCTCTATGATGGGTTGGGCTGACCTCACCACCCTCTGAAGAGCCATACGATGGCAGTGCCTGTACCATGAGGAGATTTACAGAGTCAGAATTTTACATACATTTAAGCTGTTTCCTCAGAGTGGATTGTAAAGAACTGCCATGTCATTTAAATACTCCATATGGTTTATCACCCCTCTAATACATTAGTCCACGTTGATGATTGGCTAATTCCCATGACTTCACATTGACATAACAGATATCTAATGATGACAGAAATGTAGAATCTGTAGAAATCTAGCCCAACTATACGTTATACATCAGGGATTCTGCCTCAGCCACGGCAATTTCCCTGATTACGTGCATCAGAAATAAGATAACCGTGTTGCAGCATTCATTAACAAAAGAGACCGTTACAATGGAAATGTAATGGTAAATTACCACCAATATCACACACAGAATGTGTCGTAATGATGATTTCCTGTTTCTCATGAAGCGACACGAATAGGTATTTTAAGAAAAAAGAATACGACAGAAAAGAACGTTGGGAGAAGACGGAGGAGTCATTTTAGAAGACCAACCAATTTTCCCAGGATGCAACGATAAGACGTGCGAGGGAACGTCAGGGCGTACGTAAGACGGAGACGAAAGGAGACGCAAAAGTTCAGAATAGTTTATCTCTCTTCTCACATGCCCAGTTGGTTTAGTAAAGGTCGTCCAGCTATTCTAGTAGACATTTTGTGTCTGGGGCATGTGAAAGTCCAGGCCAAATGTGTGTGTTTTAACCACCAAAGGCTATGTTTCTCCTGTTATAGGGCATTCAAGGGGATGTCTTGTCTGTTAGAGTTAGCCAAGTAAACAGCCTCTACATTGACTGCTGTTAGTTTTTTCCCCTTCATCTTGTCATACATTGACATAGAAAAAAAACATATTTGATGCTTGCGGTGATCTTCAGAGCCTCTAGAGCGATAAAAGAAATGACAGAGACTGGAAAACATCTCTCACTGAAATCCGCTCACCCATGTGATGGAGGCAGCGTTTATTAACATACAAAATACCTTTCAGACGGGCTGTGACGATACAAAGAGCGAATTGTTTGTGTTTATTGATCACTCGCATGCGCAAACTCTCGTCATTTATTTCAATGGTAAATAGTGACTGAATAATAAATCAAGTCACAACAGGATCTATACATCCAGACACTCTCTCTCTCTCTCTAGAGGGGAGCATAGGGACGAATGCAGACACAGAGTCAGGTGGAGACCTGGTGGAGACACTGGACCTCCCTCTGGTGAGAGACCTGATGGAGACACTGGACCTCCCTCTGGTGAGAGACCTGATGGAGACACTGGACCTCCCTCTGGTGAGAGACCTGATGGAGACACTGGACCTCCCTCTGGTGAGAGACCTGATGGAGACACTGGACCTCCCTCTGGTGAGAGACCTGATGGAGACACTGGACCTCCCTCTGGTGAGAGACCTGATGGAGACACTGGACCTCCCTCTGGGGAGAGACCTGATGGAGACACTGGACCTCCCTCTGGTGAGAGACCTGATGGAGACACTGGACCTCCCTCTGGGGAGAGACCTGATGGAGACACTGGACCTCCCTCTGGTGAGAGACCTGATGGAGACACTGGACCTCCCTCTGGTGAGAGACCTGATGGAGACACTGGACCTCCCTCTGGGGAGAGACCTGATGGAGACACTGGACCTCCCTCTGGTGAGAGACCTGATGGAGACACTGGACCTCCCTCTGGGGAGAGACCTGATGGAGACACTGGACCTCCCTCTGGTGAGAGACCTGATGGAGACACTGGACCTCCCTCTGGGGAGATCCAGCGTCTCCCTCTGGTGAGAGACCTGATGGAGACACTGGACCTCCCTCTGGGGAGAGACCTGATGGAGACACTGGACCTCCCTCTGGTGAGAGACCTGATGGAGACACTGGACCTCCCTCTGGTGAGAGACCTGATGGAGACACTGGACCTCCCTCTGGTGAGAGACCTGATGGAGACACTGGACCTCCCTCTGGGGAGAGACCTGGAGGAGACACTGGACCTCCCTCTGGGGAGAGACCTGATGGAGACACTGGACCTCCCTCTGGGGAGAGACCTGGTGGAAACACTGGACCTCCCTCTGGTGAGAGACCTGATGGAGACACTGGACCTCCCTCTGTCAGCACCACAGCTGCTCTCTGTGAGAGATGGGAACACAATGCCCCTTTGATAGAGTACCCCTGCCGGAACACACACACACACAGGAACACACACACACACAGGAACAGACACACACACACAACCACGGGAGGTACACACGCAGACGCGCACACAAACACATATATATGCACAAACTGAGCACTCACTTATACACAAGCGATACATTCACCAATCAGTACACGAGTATCGTCCAAACCGCGGACACACGCACACACACCTGTTGGCACACACACCTGTCGGCACACACACCTGTCGGCACACACGGAGCTTTTTCCCTGGCACCCAGTTAGAACACTACACCGTAGCTGATGTCATCTCTTTTCCCCTCGTCCTATTTGAGGTCTCTTAATCACGTTCTGCAACGGAAACGAGGTGGCCGCGATTGGGTGTTCTGTCTTAGCAGAGGCTGAGTAATGCGATTAGGCTGCATGTTCCCCTGTGGAGGCGTACACTACTGCAGGGCTAGAGGTAGCCAGCTAGAGGCAGACAGCTAGAGGCAGACAGCTAGAGGTAGCCAGCTAGAGGCAGACAGCAGCCAGCTAGAGGCAGACAGCTAGAGGCAGACAGCTAGAGGCAGACAGCAGCCAGCTAGAGGCAGCCAGCTAGAGGCAGACAGCTAGAGGCAGACAGCTAGAGGTAGCCAGCTAGAGGTAGCCAGCTAGAGGCAGACAGCTAGAGGTAGCCAGCTAGAGGCAGACAGCTAGAGGTAGACAGCTAGAGTCAGACAGCTAGAGGTAGCCAGCTAGAGGCAGACAGCTAGAGGTAGCCTGCTAGAGGCAGACAGCTAGAGGTAGCCAGCTAGAGGCAGACAGCTAGAGGCAGACAGCTAGAGGTAGCCAGCTAGAGGCAGACAGCTAGAGGTAGCCAGCTAGAGGCAGACAGCTAGAGGTAGACAGCTAGAGTCAGACAGCTAGAGGTAGCCAGCTAGAGGCAGACAGCTAGAGGTAGCCAGCTAGAGGCAGACAGCTAGAGGTAGCCAGCTAGAGGCAGACAGCTAGAGGTAGACAGCTAGAGGCAGACAGCTAGAGGTAGCCAGCTAGAGGCAGACAGTTAGAGGTAGACAGCTAGAGGTAGCCAGCTAGAGGCAGACAGCTAGAGGCAGACAGCCGGAGTTGAAGGAGTGCCAGTAAACACACACTCCCTCATCTGTTTGGTTTATTAGTATGGATGGGACTGGAGCCACATCAGGGGGTCCATCTAGTCTGTCTAACCCAAAGGTTATTGGGTAAATCCAACCCAACCCCTTCAAAAAAGCTATTTTCTGATATGGTGAAATTGAGTAGGTAGATAGAGCCGTTTAGGGTTGTAATCGTGACTAAATATAGCTGCCTGTCCGTTGTTACGGAAGAAAATTAGCAAGACGTGGGGTTATAATTTGGGCTCGTTTTAGTTCCAGCCTTTGAAGATCTTGGGAAAGGAAGGCGACTCCAAAAGCATCCTATTTCTGTTTTCTCCCTTTGTTTCATCCTACAATATTTATGACTTTCTCCACGACAGAGTGCTGGGCAATCATAATTGGACGAGAGGAGAGACAAAGAACAGAAGCTGAGGGAGAGGCAGAGTTGGAAGAGCCTTCATTGAGCTAGCCAGTGTGTGTGTGTGTGTGTGTGTGTGTGTGTGTCTGCGTGTCTGTGTGTGTGTCTGTGTGTGTGTGTGTGTGTGTGTGTGTCTGTGTTGTGATGCTCAGGCACAATAGATGACATCTGTGTGAGTTCCATCAATAACACTGTTTCTGTACAACACCAGTAGACACAGCAAGTAAACCAGTCACAGGCAACGATAATGGCAGACTGAATAGTTTGTTTGTTTGCTTCCCGATGAGCTCATCGACAAACCCTCACAAACACCGTCGGTCGGTCAGGACTTCTGAAACATCTTTCAGGCTTCCGAGTCAACAACCGGTGTTCTGAGGGCTACCTCAGCGGTACCGACGGCAAACACACGTTTAATGGGCACAGCTGATACCCTGTCGACTGTATGGGTCGTTAGTCCGGGCGTGAGTTCCTGGAGGTTCCGCAACGCCCATTTAACTGGCCAGATGGACTCTTTGTCAAATATGTTTACAGGGCCCACATTCTAATCTACTTCTGCTCCTCTGTCACTGTAATGATTGAAGTGTACATTATAGTGTGCAAACACACACACACACACACACACACACACACTGAGGCGTGCAGGAAAACACACGCACAGACATTCATGGTTAAGTCCTCACATATGTGTTAGCTCATCAATACGCCAGCTGGATTTTATATAGCTGTTGCTGTTTGCCGTAGACAGCCCATGTTTAGTGTCTGGAGGATAGACCATCGCCATGGACACCTGACGTTCAGTTGATACAGTGTAAACCATCACCATGGTCACCTGACGTTCAGTAGATACAGTGTAAACCATCGCCATGGACACCTGACGTTCAGTTGATACAGTGTAAACCATCGCCATGGTCACCTGACGTTCAGTTGATACAGTGTAAACCATCGCCATGGACACCTGACGTTCAGTTGATACAGTGTAAACCATCGCCATGGTCACCTGACGTTCAGTTGATACAGTGTAAACCATCACCATGGTCACCTGACGTTCAGTAGATACAGTGTAAACCATCGCCATGGACACCTGACGTTCAGTTGATACAGTGTAAACCATCGCCATGGTCACCTGACGTTCAGTTGATACAGTGTAAACCATCACCATGGTCACCTGACGTTCAGTAGATACAGTGTAAACCATCGCCATGGACACCTGACGTTCAGTTGATACAGTGTAAACCATCACCATGGTCACCTGACGTTCAGTAGATACAGTGTAAACCATCGCCATGGACACCTGACGTTCAGTAGATACAGTGTAAACCATCACCATGGTCACCTGACGTTCAGTTGATACAGTGTAAACCATCACCATGGTCACCTGACGTTCAGTAGATACAGTGTAAACCATCGCCATGGACACCTGACGTTCAGTTGATACAGTGTAAACCATCACCATGGTCACCTGACGTTCAGTAGATACAGTGTAAACCATCGCCATGGACACCTGACGTTCAGTAGATACAGTGTAAACCATCGCCATGGACACCTGACGTTCAGTAGATACAGTGTAAACCATCGCCATGGACACCAGCAGTGCATGCGGCATAACTCACAGCTCTGAGACTCTTTCATATATGTCATATTATTATATATTCTATATTATATACTCGGTTCTCTCTTCACAGTCTGCCCCACGGCGTCAAGGCCAGTCTGTCTCTGTCACCGTCGGGACCGGCTCACGTGGGCAGCGGGGGCGCCGGGGGGGGCTCTCCCACCTCCAAGACGGGTTACTGTGGCGGAGGAGGTGCGCCGGTGGAGGACATGCAGGCCCTGACCATCACCTCCCTATCAGCTGCCGACGTGGCGAAACACTACGAGCACATCCGCGAGCTGGGCAAGGGCACGTACGGCAAGGTGGACCTGGTGGCACACCGGACACAGGGTGAGTCAGCGGACTGGCATGGGTGTGGTGTAATGATATCGCTCTGTGGGGTTGGTCTCACCGTAACAGGATCAGAGAACAGGAAGTGCAGTACAGTCAAAGATAAACAACGGTATGGACGGGAAAATGGCGCTCCAGTGACCAGGCATTCTGAGGTGACGACGGGGTTAAACGGGCGGAAGCTTTTCCAGGGTTCTCGAGGAGGTTATGGGTCGTCATGGTGATTAGGGTTCTAGAGCTGAGTGAGCTCTTCGTGAAGCACAGGTTCCACAGCTGTATGATAAGTCGGCAGCTGAGGGTGCGTTCCGGAGCATAGAGGCAGCTGGTGCATTGTGGGAGTAGGAGGATCAGATAAACGTGCACACACTAGTTCAACTATATAATTAGCAGTTACTTTCGTATTGCCTTGCCTGAAATACCGTGCAATCCATAAGTATTTGATAAGTACAAGTGTTGTGACACACATTTTGCTGTTTGGAAAATGTACTCCGGATTCTTTAAATTTAAAATGCAGACTGTCAGCTTTGATTGGAGGGTATTTGTATCCATGAGCCTTTTAAAGAATGACCGGCCTTTTTGTACACAGTCTTCCAACGTTAGGGGAACAACCTTAACCTTAATTTACCATCCCAACATGTGCCAGAAGTGACCTCATATACTGTAAGTCCGGGAATGTTGTCAGGGCAGACGGAGAGATCACGTGACCTAAAATAATAATAATAGTGTGTTTGTTTTACTGGATTTTTTTTGTTGAGGGAATGAAAGTAGCTACGTTACTGCTCTTGGTTTTTCTCCATCGTCTTATGAGCAATCAAGTGAAGCCGTTGCTATGGATACATATTCAAAGGGTGCATGAAACAGACAGGGACCAAGTCTGAAACTAGCAGGTTGTTTCTGATTTTGGGTGTCGCGTCGGTCAGTTGAATGGTCCCACTGGACGACATGGGGTAATAAATGTGTTCATTCTTTCTGTCCACGTTTGTGTCCACGTATATCAGGCACCAAAATGGCTCTGAAGTTCGTGACCAAGAGTAAGACGAAGCTGAAGAGCTTTCTGAGGGAGTACAGCCTGACAGGAACACTGAGCTGCAGTCCGTTTGTCATCAAAGTCCTGGACGTGCTCTTCGAGACCGAGGACAGCTATGTGTTCGGACAGGAGTACGCCCCGGCAGGAGACCTTTTCGACATCATTCCTCCCCAGGTACTGTACTGGGTCCTGCTTCTCCTTACCTGTAGCAAATCAAGCGCAGTGGCTCAAGGCTCTGTGGTCGTATGGTTTCAACTAAGCCCTGCTGGGATTGGATCCGTGTCCAAGTACCCAGAATGCAGCAGCATACTCTTGGACTGTAAACTGTAGATTCCTCATGTTATTGCTTTGCACTGAGGTAGTGGGAAGCTGCAGTACATTTCCTCTAGGTGGTATAAACTGGAATGCTTAACTTAACTTTACTATCTGTAAACCTCTGGTTTCGTGTTTCGCACTTTATCGTGTTCCCCGCTGCTGTGCACTCTTTCTCCTGATTCCCTTTCTCTTCCTGTCTTCGTCTTCGTCGTGTAGCTGGGTCTCCCGGAGGAGATGGTGAAACGCTGCATGCAACAGCTGGGACTGGCTTTGGACTTCATGCACAGCAAGAACCTGGTGCACCGCGACGTCAAGCCAGAGAACGTGCTGCTCTTTGACCGCGAGTGTCGCCGGGTCAAACTGGCGGACTTCGGGATGACGCGGCGCGTCGGCTGCCGGGTGAAACGCGTGAGCGGCACCATCCCCTACACGGCGCCGGAGGTTTGCCGCGCCAGTCGGGCCGAGGGCTTCCTGGTGACCACCAGTCTAGACGTGTGGGCGTTCGGCGTGCTTGTCTTCTGCATGCTGACCGGCAACTTCCCGTGGGAGGCGGCTCTGCCCACCGACGCCTTCTACGAGGAGTTCCGGCGCTGGCAGCGAGCCGGGTGCCCCACGGCGGCGTACCCGTCCCAGTGGCGCCGTTTCACCGACGACGCCCTGCGCATGTTCCAGAGGTTGCTCTACCCCGACCCGGAGAAGCGCTGCGGCGTGAAGGACGTCTTCTGCTTCGTCAAGTACGAGCTGGTCAGCGAGCTCCGGCGCCGCGCCTCCTGCAGGGCAAGGAGGAGCGAGCGGTCCAGTTCGTCCGGTGTTTGCCCCGCCGGATGTACCTCCACCTCCTCGTCGTCCATCTCGTCACGCCCCCACAGACACCCGGAACCCTCGACCCCGCCCGGAACGACGACACTCCTTCGCCCCGCACCCCTGAAGAGGAGCGTTCTGTCCGAGCCGCACTCCCCTCGGGAGGAGTGTCCCGGCCAGCACCACTCTTCTCCTGGCCGGGAGAAGACCAAGAGCCAGATGGTGATGGCTACTGCCATAGAGATCTGTGTCTGAGAATGACAGGAGGAGCAGCAGGCGGTTGGGGTTCTTGCGTTGGCCATTTTGACCCGGGCGAAAGGAGGAAGTATCAAAACTCTGCCCAGTAAAGACCAGTTTTAGTTTCCTGACTGTGCCACTGAAATTGGTGTAACGCAACTCCATTTTGATTTACAAACTAAGACTGTTTTTCAGACAGGATGAAGGGACTTTCAAGAGTCCACTGGCTGACACTGGTTCTCACAGTAACACTCCAATTGATCCTGACAATATAAACATTTCTAGTCATTTCTAAACGAGTTTTGATTAAACACTCAATACTCCCTCGTTTCACATCTCCAGACTCCCTCGTTACCCTTTTTTTCTTTCTTCCTCTGCCTCTCTATCTCTCTATCTCTTTATCTCTCTTTCTATAAATACATTTATCCTGAGGAGGCCAAAACCATAGCTGGTCAAAAGCGAGTGTAGCTGTGGGCCAGTGATCCAATGGGTGAAATGAATCCGTCTAACGGACACAATGCTGAACAAATGGACGTTCTCTGGACGTTTTCTGGACGTTTTCAGTGTGAAAATGTTTATGGACATATTAAAAGAAGAACATGTTTATTTTAGAAGAAGATACTATGGGATATGGTGCCTCTTCAATGTAGCAGTTACTATGACAACGGGACATTGCTCATCTAGACCGTCTGGTCTAAGACAGAACCCTGCTGTCAGACATCTCAGGACATCTCAGCGGGGCGCATCCTGTCTCACTTCTGGGTAGGATTAGTGATTTCCTGTAGTAGACCCCTGTTTAGAGAAAAATTGGTTCCATTCAAATTCATACGCTTGGAAAGTCTTTAAAAATACAGGGACTGCTCATTTTATACATTCTCTTTTCTGTGTGTGGGCGGGCGTGTGTGTACGTGTGCGTGTGCGTGTGTGTGTGTGTGTGCGTTGGGCGTGTGCGTGTGTGCGCGTGCATGTTGGGCGTACATTGGCGTGTACAGTATGTCCGTGTTTGAACAACTAAAGCACAACGTCAAAGTAAACGGGGCGAGACCTCAAACAGGAATGGACTTTATATTGTAAATATTGAAGAAGTGACACCGTACACAGCTTTATTGTCAGGGCCATTTAAACATGTAGCTCCACGCGTTTTCTTATTCCTGGGTGGGGTTCTGGGGTTTCCTGTCATTGTTAGAGCAATGCATCGTATGTGTGACAGAATAAATTGACATGGTATGTACAGTGTGTGGATACGTTGCTGGGGAAAGTCACAGATATGCACATATGGGGACAATCTCACGTGCTGGACAGTAACAGCCTTTACAGTGTGGTTAGGTCACTACCTGAGCACATTCTGAACCCTGTGACCCCGTCGTGACCTTCAGCCTACGCTGAACATCAGTTACCCCCCCGTTCAACCTGTTGGCGCAGCTCAGGTCGATAAAAATAACCGATCGCCTGCTTTTCAGCGCCAGGTGCACACTGGCGGCGACGCAGACGAAGCAATTCCTTTGCTTCGGGCTTTACAAACCCTCAGCCACTCAATGTCCCACTCTCTCTTCGTCCTTAATCTTCCTTCTCTTCCTTTTCTCTTTCACGCCGCCCGCCCCTGCCCCCCTCACCCTGGCCCCCTCCCCCCGTATGTCATCAGTACGCACCTGAGCCCCAGAGCAGCGCCGCGTTGTCTGATTGGATGACCCCTCTGCCCCTGTTAGCATGGAGCTGCTGATTGGTTCAGACCGCCACATGGCAGAAGAGTCTCCAGCCGGCCGGTGAAATCAAACTAATTACTCAAGGATCTGAAAAGCACAGCGCGCGCCACTCCTTTATCGAGCGATCGTCTCATTTTATCAGTCAAGCCGCCGTCACGGAGTTGGGCCGTGAGAGCGCGTGCTCATCCTTTCCTTGTCATGACAACCCGTCATGCCTGTCGCTATAGTGATAGCCTGTGTTCTTCCGTTTTGTCAGCTCCTGTCCACTCCGGAAACGTCAAACGTAATTGACTTTGTCTGGTCTTTCTCGTCGTCTTCTCTCTGAGTGTTATTAACAACCACCACCGTCCCTCCAGCCGAGAGTTCATTGCTGTCGCCTTGGTGTCGTCCATCGCACATTATTGGCGTAGATAACTGTAAGTCTCCCTATCAATCCGGTCCAAGTTGGTGTCGTTCATCGCGTCCTGATGGGCTTTTGACAGTTAAAGTGAGCCCGTGAAACATTTATAATCACGTCATCGTTATTTCTCAAGTCCAAACATGGACGTAGCAGTCGCAGATTGACCCGACGGCTAAATGTAGTCTTCTGAAATGGGTAATTCACTGACATCTCTGGGTCACTTTGATCTCTCTGGGATTATAGAAAAAGCTCTTCCATTGATTCAGTCTCCCACAGGTTGTAGAGGGACGTGTAACAGCTCGGTCTCAGTCTTCACTCTCCCCATCTGTGCAATAATGTAGATAAGTACAGGGTTAGTTCAGAGA
>CM055764.1:1210191-1215191 GCA_029465975.1 Dallia pectoralis | reverse complement strand
GACCTACCAGAGTTCAGGCACTTGGCGTTGCGTGTTCAATAGCTCCCCTAGTGGTAGCATTAGCAATTCTTGGCGTTGCGTGTTCAATAGCTCCCCTAGTGGTAGCATCTGCAGTTCTTGGCGTTGCGTGTTCAATAGCTCCCCTAGTGGTAGCATCTGCAGTTCTTGGCGTTGCGTGTTCAATAGCTCCCCTAGTGGTAGCATCTGCAGTTCTTGCTGATGCTTGAAAATCCCTTTTAGCTTTGTATTGTTTTTGATTCTCACTACCTGCTTAATCAAAGAACAAGATTGTTGCGCCATGGAGATATCCTCCAAACATAGTGTGTATATTGTTTTCTGAGAAACAAAAGATGGCACATTGTTAGCGGCTAATCCTACTGCATTCTATCTTCCTTCCTGTCATTAATATTATTTCCGGATGTTATTCCTTGCCTGGTGTAACTCACGGCTCCATTTCCCCGGTGTCTAATGAAGATGCCTCGCCGCTGATATGAACCAATGCAAGCTCCCAGCTCCTCTCAGCATGGCCACTGTCCTGTAAATGTGTCACCAGAGATAGTACAAAAGACAGACATCCAACTTAGAGACATGCCCTCATTATTTTTAGGCGTGAGCAGACACTCTTGTAGGGGTCATATCTCTGAATCATATTATTCCTTTCTGTATTGACTCCGGTGAGACTTCAGCAAACACAGACATAACGTATACAGACAAGTGCAAATTAAAGGAGAAACCTGTGTAATGAGGAGTTTATGTACTGCAACTCTACAATAATATCCCCATCTGTGTAGTTTATGACTGACTGTTTTTGCAGATCACATTCTGCGTTGACATTCTCAGTCACCTGGGAAAGATTTCTGTTTTCTGTTTTTGCGCACACATTGCAGAGACGCACGACAATCACAGTCATCGAATGCATGCTTTCGAACACAATTTCTGACACTATTTACTGATGTTGTCCCATAAATCTAAATTCAGGTTAACGTCAGTCAAATCCTTTCAACTGAGCCGGACAACATTTTGACAGGTCAATGAGCACGATGGGATGTTAATAGTTTAAATGTGTCATGCATTACACCTAATGAGATGGCATCTGCATTTGATATTTTCCTCCACACTTTATTTAGCTATTTTCTTTTGTCACACGTCTGTATTTGTCCATATCGGTGTGATGCTTGATTGTTGCATCTGGTCAATTGTAACAAACAGTTAAAAGAAATCCATTGCAATTCTATTTTGAAAACACAGTTTTTTAGCAAGCTCTGTTATTGGATTCCACACAATGAAAGATTGCCAATACTGAGTCCAAAATATCGTAACGGACTGCAGTTACTGCAAGTTTAATGCAGTTTCAAATCTGCAATTGTTTTTTGAACCTTAGGCAGTAAAGCTCAAGTTTTTTCCTCTCAATTCAGTGGCAAGCAGTGAAGGTTTGGTAACCACAATGACAGACGAGCACAACACATTATTTTATGAATTAAAAGTGTCTGCTAATAAAGAAGGAATCAAGTGCCTAATTAGACATTTTTTAATAAAGAGATTAAAAGTCTTCAATTGTATTCATTACATCAACATATTGTATAATGGATTGTTGAGAAAAAAAAGAATTTGACTTATCAGAGTGATATTTACCTGATAGTACTTAATGTGATATTCAGCTGTTTTGCGCTGATTGAATAAAATGTCCTTGCAATTCAATAGAGTAACATTTCAAAAATGCTTTTTCCAGAACTTATTTGATAAAAACGCTAGGGCCATTTACAGCTTTGGTGTTAGGTATTAAAAAGGTCTGTATAATAATGTATACAAAAGCTCAGTTTCATTATATACCTTAATATGAAAACATACAGCAAAGATACATCGACCTTATTCTTATCATATGGCTGCTCCATTTAAAGATAATGAATGCATTTTTGCCACTCCACTAGTTTTCCACCTCATTAAAGCTGATCCCAGTTCGTGTTTGCGTTCCATTAGCCTCTCACTTCAGGGCAGCACAGTCCGTGGCAAATGTAATCACTTGCAGAGATGGACGAAATACATCAAAAAGTATCTCGGTACAAACTGCCCAACTACTTACTAAATAAATGTTATAAAATATAATACAAAATACTGGTTGTAGACAAAATAAAGAAATACTCAAATGTAATGAAATACAGATTATAAATATATGATATACTGCCAATCTTTGATCACCTGTGATGAAGAATAAATAAGCACCAGAGGCCAAAATGACAATCATTAAAAACAGATAACATTATTGCCTGGGGCAGGGAAACCCTCCCGCTATGTTCAAGTAACTGCAGTTGTTTGTGAAGGCCTAGATGCTGTGTTCCAGGAAAACAAACATCTAAATCCTTATTTATGATATTCTGAGAGAATGAAGCCAATCTTTATCCTATTCTTGCTTTTTCATCACACATGGTTGATATTGACCAATTCTCAACACACCTCCCATGTTTCTCAACACTATACAAAGTAAGAGCTTCAATAACTAAAATGGAAATCAGTATCTGAGTTTCTGATGTGGCAACTTTGATCCTTTTATTTTGGCGGCTACATCTCCTGCAGCATGTTTTTGCTTTTTGGTTATGGGGTGTGTTGTGTGGATTGATGAATCAAATGTGGAAAATGTGAAGTGTTCTACTTTCCTGGTGCAATGTATTAACCAAGGCTCTACTGTGCAGTCTAACACAAACTCGAAATGTTACTACTGATCTGCAAATATCTGTGTTGCTATGTTTTTGGGTTGATTACACCATTGGTTCATTCAGATGGAATAATTAATAGAGCTTTTGGATGACCTCATATATCCCATGTCCGTTTATAAGGGGCAACGTTTGTCTATTGTCCTTGAGAAGTCTCTTAACAAGACCATAATCCTTTTACCCTTAGCACAACTTGTATTTGGAAGGAAATTGAAATAACCTTTTACTTAAACCGCTGTTGCTTTCTCTCCCAATAATGTTAATGCTTTTCCCCATCCAACTGGAGGGAACAGAACATTCCTATTTACTTCAAATCGGGTTTTTTTGTTATTTCTTTGTCCTCTTTTTATCTGTGTGTTTATAAAACCATAGCAAGAATAAAGAAAGTTGATAAAGTTCCATACACATTTAAAATGCAAGTCTTCATTTCAGATTCAAATGCTTCACTGGTCTTCTATTAAGTGTTATTATTCCAATAACTGTAAATGTGTATTTTTGCATCTTACACATCAATCAGTTACTCATTAAAGTTCCTAACGTTCCAAAACCTTTTGATGCATCTTTTTTGAGATGCCAGAAGACACATCAAAATGGTCTTTCATTTTGTGCTCAACACAGACACAACAAAGTCAGCTCTGAATGAAAGACTCAGTATTAACAAAGTCTCAATTAACTAACCGAATTGAGTAAGAGTCAAATGACCCCCATTGCTCTCTATAGCTGGATTTAGTCACACAGTCGTAATTACAATATGTTCAGAGTCTAATGTAAGCTTGTTACGCAACCACATTCACAGCATGGGCTGCACCAGTTGATAAGATTGGGCTGGTATTATAGAAGGTTGTCTTTAAAGCTTCCAGACCGCCAATTACCGTGCATTACAATGACCTCCAATAATAACATGTGTTTTAATGTTTAATCTGCCTGAAAACATTGTGCCGGAGTGAGGTAGCGCGAGGTCAACGCGAGTTGAGACGGCAATATTGGCAGCTGTTGGGATTTAAAACTGGGAATGACGTTTATAAGTCAGGTTTTTCTTCGCTCTCTGCCGTTTGCGCTCAGCCGCTTTGGGGCACTTTGTCTGGGAAGTCTATTCTCATCCCGGAACTTATTAATAACTCCCCACATGGGAGAAACTGGAATGACTAGATTGCTGGAAAAACACCGCCAATCAATGGAAGCCTGGTCAGTGTTAATTATGACGGTTTATTATGGATATATTGACGAGAAACAGACATTAGAGACACCAAGGTCCAGGAATTATCACCATTTTACGCTGGCCTGTAACGGTCAGGCATTTGCAAGTTTAGAGCAAAATAATTGTCTATTATAATGATACGGCATAATTTTCAAATGGATGTGATGGGAAGTATATTGTTCTGGAGTCTAATAGAATTTCAGAAGTCCAATAAGTATTCCACAAGGTCATTCTAGAATTTCTTTGTTCATCAACAGCGCCAACTATGGCTGGTTAGTGGTCGGAACACACTCAGTGATTTTGTTCAGATTAAAGTGTTGATTCATGAAGAGGGGAAGACCCACTATTGATTCCACTTAGGAAAAGCGCTTGAGTTCTGTTGTCTTCCTCAATCTTTATCCAGACCCGCTGGGTCTGTTAATTCTGCAGAACTCTTATCCTTAAAACCGTTTTAACTCTTAACTTAAACTCCTTTTTGCCATTAAAGCCTGCTTCATTGCAGCTTCGTTTCAGTGGCATCTGAGGAGGTGTGCTAATTTCTTTGCAGTATACGTTCCTGTTCAGCGCATTCACACTGGCACATTAATCTGTCTCATCTCTCCGCAATACCTTTTTTAGAAAGGCAGAGTCCTTTCGGTGCTGTAACCTGGCCATCCTAGTGGTTTGCATTGTAACCTCTGTAGCTGTGCTGGTGAAGTCATCTATTGATTGTTGTGGCTGATACATCTATCTGCACTGGGCAGTATCCCCTTCACTGCCCTGGGGCATTGTGATTTGATCTTAAGACAAAATGGAAGAATGCCCACTAAGAGTCCTACAACACCACTTTCTTTTCTTTCTTTCTTCACTTTCTTTTTCTTGTTTCTACTGAAGAGGCAATCTCGTATGCCTGGTTTATTTCAAGTAAGAGCTCTGTGGAAAAAAAACTGTTTGAACAGATTACTGTACAGATGACTGTACGAACAGATGAAAGAGCACAGCTCACAATTCAACTACAGTGTCAGTAATTATGTAAGTTTGCGCTTGACTGCTTTGCTCTGAAGAAGAACAGCTCTGACAATCTAATTGCATTCATGCTGTTCTGTCAAGATCCT